>CM042427.1:18353170-18945670 GCA_023631565.1 Gymnocephalus cernua | reverse complement strand
ACCAGGGACTTCCCCAGGTAAGCTTTCAGTGTGAACAGCAGATTCACTGACCTTGGATTAATCATTACAAGTTGTAGGCTGTTGCACCACCCCGCTGCACTGTTTTCAGTAAGTGTGAGCGGAAAGTTACAACAGGTGTGAGAATGTGCATGGACAAGACACGGCGTGTTTATAAGGGCTGTTTGTATTGGTAGTGCTTGGCTCTAGGGATGGCAATGTAGACCTCTCAGGCAGTCAACCACTTCAGACAACTACTGGATGGATTGCGATGAAATTCTGTACAGACATTCATGGTCCCTAGAGGAAGAATTCTACTAACATTCCCATCAGCCTCAGCTGTACTGTAGTGCTACTTAGTGAATGTTAGCATGCTAACATGGCAAACTAAGATATTGAAAATGGCAAACGTTATACCTGCTTAACATCAGCATAGTAGCATTGTCATTGTGAGCATGCTGGTGTTAGCATTTAGCTCAAAGTAACACTGTGCCTAGGTTCAGCCTCATAGAGCTGCTAGCATGGCTGTAAACTCTTATAGTCTTGTTTCTGTATAGCAAACATTGGTGTTAGAAATGACAGATTTGGGCTTCATTTTGAAACCTTATTTATTGAAATCTCAAATACGTAAATTATTAGAAGATATGAATATGAACATTCAAATAAAAGAGATATTACATAGCAGTTGCAACTGGACGTTCTATTGTAGAGTTACACCCTCATGTGAGAATAGCTGATGCCGTGGTTCCAACATTATGATTTTCCAGGTAACCCTATCTTTGTGTAAAACTAGTTTTCTTTTTAAATGCAGTAAAATGTTGTTGTTGTAATTTCTCTTATTTTAAAGCTGCTAGACTCTTACTAAGCATAAGAAAAGGGGGTGATTCCATAAGCTTCACAAATCATGCACTTTATGTAGTTGTATTATACATCAAATGTGCTTAAATGCAAAGCAAATTGTGGAGAGTATCAGTATAAATGCACAAGTGCCTCCATTTCTGAGTGGGATCTATTGGGAACATCAAATTAAAGGACTCGCCACAAAACCATTTCTAGGAGATTTGAAACACTCTCATGGCTTGAAGTGATTGCAGACAGTGGTGGGTCAGTGTTGGTATCATGTGGGTGGAAGTTTTTGTTACTTTGTATAGCCATGTGGGTGAAGCTGTAACAACAATGAATAAATTCAGGAATCACTGGACCCCGAGCAAATAAATAGACATATTCAATAGGTTCTTGCATACCTAAAAAACATCTGTGACAAATGTGTAGGATAGATATCTCACAGGTTGCAAAGCACTTCTATTCACTTAACACTTGAATAAGCCTATACAATGTTGATAGCTAATTAAATGTTTTCAAATCATATTGTAGTATAAGCTATAATGAAACCACAGTATCAGAGTATTTCCTATTTGTAATTGTTCTATGTAACTGTAGCATTTTTAACCCAGTGATGATAAACTATGATTATATACTATAGCCGAAACCACACAGGAAACCTGATTACCTGCACCATACAATATGTTCTCCTCAGGTGTGCTTGCTTCCTACTGCATCTCTCTAATGTGTGTGACACGGATTACTGCAGAGACAAACCCACTTTTACAGCGCACGTTAAAAGCATCGGCGACTTAGATTTTTTTCTGTGCATGGATAGTATCATACATATGTCTCTAGCCTTTGAATCTCAGGTCATATTATGTTATACAAACAGTCTGTTTTTGGCCTGGGTACTATGGAAGTTTGAGCGGTCCAAAAGTTGATAAAATGGCCACGTTAAATGCCTCACATGGGTTGGGTCCATGAGGACATAATGAATGCTCTCTGTTTCAAAAGATCCTAAAATAAAATACCATTTGGATACTGTAGCTTGCTAACTGAAAAGCTACAGTATCTAATGCCATTAGTGTGGCGCTATCTTAAGTTGGATTATGGTTGTATATTTATTTTTATTTAGCTAATTTTCGGCAACCTGTGTGTGCTTCCCTGTTCATGCCTTGGTTACCCATTTGTTGACCTGCTGCTACTGACATGTTGGTTGATTGAATGATTTGCGATAGTGTTTATTCTTGTCTGCTTTTTATGTGACTGGTTGACTGTAAAATTGAATTGCCCTTTTGGGATCAATAAAGTTGTTTTAATTGAATTGAATTGAAATGTATGACAATCAGACCAGGCTAGTACGTAACAAATGAGATGGTAGCTTGACAATAAAAAATCAGTGCATTTACATCCTCTCTCTACATACTCTTCATACGTTGATCTATTTTTGTTGTTGTCATGAAGCTGCTGACATCTGATGCTCTTCCTCCTCTCCACAGAGCTTGTAGGAGCTCTGGATACTCAGACGATAACAATGATGTCGAGTGGTCGGGCCCATTCGATGGCGGTGAATGAACAGGGTCAGGTGTTTGCGTGGGGAGCTGGTGAAGGGGGCCAGCTTGGTCTGGGGACTGCAGAGGCGGCTGTTCGAATACCAAGGTGATTTAGGAGCACACCATAGAGGAATTAAAGCTTTTAGCCTGACAGGAGAAAAAACACTTCAAGAAAATGACTTTGAAGAGATTGGAGGTTTGGATATAAGCATTACGACTGGGTTCAATTTGTAGGGACCCATACATCCCAAATAACAATGCTGTGAAATATTCTGTTCACATGAAATTAGAATGTGAAAAATAACCATGATTTATTAATTGATTTAACTGTTAAGCTGCAGCGAATTGCCTGCTGTAGGATAGTGAAACATTTATGACTCTAAAGTAGTTTCTTACGGCTGGCCTTACAGTTAAGCTTGTATATTATGAATTAGAAATTTTCACAAAAATAAAAACTTAAAAATGTAAGCCGACAAAGTTAGGTCCCTTACCCGTGGACAATCTCCGATTTAACCATGTCACTATGGTAGCATTTAATGACATCTCCTGACGACTGAAAAAAAGAGGGCGTTTTGAACATTGAGTAGCCTTGGGCATGATTTTGTTGTATAGTTTGATTAACACATTTTTATTTTTCCTAGGTTGGTTAAAAGGCTGTGTGACCACCGGATCTCTCAAGTAATGTGTGGGAATCAGCACTGCGTTGCACTTTCTAGAGGTATGAAAGATACAATCTCGTCATAGCACACCAGCACCGTTTATGTCTGTACTCTTGTATCCATCTACTGTTTGTCCAAATTCTATCCATATCCAGTTTAAACTTTGCATCAGAATGCATCTCAATTTCATCTTGACTGACAAATTGCGTTGTATTTTGGTTCCCTACACGTGTGATTTTGATTTCTTTCTGTGGGATACTTTGACCATTGGTTGGAGCAGAGGTGGGACTAGGAATTGTCAATCACAAAGGCTGAGAGCGATAGGCTGACACGTGTCAGTCAAGAAAGCAAGCAAAAAAACCACTGTACAAGCTGTAATTTATAAATAATCACATCAGTTTTAGATAGTCCCACATTACCAAAAAAATGTTGTATACAGTTACTTATTTTTGCTTCTCAGATGGCCAGCTGTTCACGTGGGGCCAGAACACCAGCGGTCAGCTCGGTCTGGGGAAAGGAGAGCCCAGCAGGCTGCTCCCTTATCCCCTGAAGTCTCTGGCTGGTATTCCCTTTGCACAGATAACCACCGGTGGAGACCACAGCTTTGCTCTCTCCTTATCCGGAGCTGTATTTGGTTGGGGCAAGAACAGAGCTGGACAACTGGGTCTCAATGATAAACAAGGTAATAATCAGTAGCCATACACTGCTATTTAAAAGATATACATGATGTATTATTGTGTAGATTTAACATTTGCACTTACAGTATTGTTTTGACACTGGATAGAGGAGTGTATATGTTTCATAGAAGCACTACGTGTTTATATATGGGAAATATACAAACAAAAGTTTAAAAAAAATGCCTATTGGACAGTAAAGTCACAGATGTGTGGCCACTACAGTACAAGATTCAAATGCAGAACTCTAATAATAATAATAACTCTAGTAATGTTCCTCTAAGTCGTACCACTCATTGTTATTACATCAAACAGTGTAGAACAGTGTGACCTTGCGTGCATGTTTGTGTCCTTCCTCAGATCGTGCTGTTCCGTGCCACATCAAATTTTTGAGATCTCAAAAAGTTGTTCACATCAGCTGTGGAGAGGAACATACAGCGGCCCTCACAAAGGTACGAATATAGACAAACCCCCACCAGTGCTTTTCAGTTTCAGTTCAAATATCCACATATTATAAGCATATTCTGTTGCCTCCGTTAGCATGCCACCAAATGTAACATAGTCCAGTTTGGTCAGTTGCTGCTTGGTCAGCTGTCGCATAACTGGTAGATCGGTTAGAGTATTCTTTCTGTGCACCTTGACACAACCTTTTCGTGTTGTCCTTTAGAAAAACAGTATTTTATTTTGACTAACTATGCCAAGAATTTCTGTCTCAAACAACAGCAAAAATAATTCTGTATTGTGTCTCTGGCAGGATGGCGGCTTGTTTACATTTGGTGAAGGCTCGTGGGGTCAGCTGGGTCATGGCTCCACCAATAACGAGCTTTTACCCAGACGAGTGGTGGAGCTCATGGGCTCTGAGGTGTCCCAGATCACCTGTGGCAGGTACTGTTAAACCTTCACGGAACTTTTGTTCACCATTTCATTTGGTACACATGTGCAATCTGATGTAACTCAATACACGTCTGTCTTTGTGAAGCTTAAAGTGTGTCAGAGAGTTGTTGATTGAACACCTTTCTGACACAGTATCAACAAAAACTAAAGATCAAAAGAAAAGAGTTCCAGAGTCATTGGATTGCCTGTAAGTAGGCTGTAACTAATGAACTCCGTGTTTTAGAGGCTGGTTATGTCCCTCTGCATCCTAAATCTTGCTTTTTCCCCTTTTGTCAGGCACCACACGTTGGCCTTTGTGCCTTCCTCTGGTGTGGTGTATGCATTTGGTTGTAACAGCCATGGCCAGCTGGGCACAGGAATACAGGGGGATGCTTGGAGCCCATTACCTGTCAAGGCCAGTTTCCTGACCGGAAAAGTCCATAGCACAGGTAAGCAGAAGACTTTGTGCTCACTTTACAGGATATATGAGTGTGGCTTGAATTTGTTTTTGTTGCCTGGCTACTATGTATACTTTCCCTATTTTATATGAAGTAAAAGCAATATAATCTTGTCAAAAATAAAAGAATGAAAATGTTTTGTTTTTCAGGCATAAAGGTAGCAAAAGTTATGTGTTTTAAAGCAAAAACGTATTAGTGTGGATGTATTAATGTAATGTAATATTTTTTAGGCTGGAAGATGACTATGAAAACTGTTTCACACGCATAAGATCATCTCTTGATGCATCCACAATAAATGATCCTTTATCCTTCATAACTATGTACCAGCAGTATACTCAAGGCCAAGCATCATTTCATACAAATGCAGTTGGAAATGATTTACTGTACAATAAACTACTTTAAGTAACTATGGGTTTACTTGTAATGAAAGGTGCTATACAATTAAAATTGACATCTGAATAACTGTTGTAAAATGTTGGCCAGCTAACGTGCTGTTTCTCTTCCCTTTCTTTATTATGATCAAATCAATATACAGTGACCAAAATCATCAGTGGAGGAGACCATAGCTTCTTATTGTACTCTAATGACCAGGTATGCGATTTAATTAAGATTATAGTAAAGTTTGTTGCCTAAATTATGACATCAGTTTTATTTGTGACCAAAAATGTATTTATTATTTGTACAGGGAAGGGGAAGCATCATTACAGTCATTAAAGTGGCATAAGGCAAAGTGAGCTAGTTTCCTCAAACCCCAAATAACCTCGGTTTGTTGAGGTTTTCCATTTTATTCAGTTTCACTGTTTCACCACAGGGTGGTATTAATGTCTAATCTCTTACCAGTTCTTATACAGTAAAGGAGCTATACTGTATGTGGAACAATTGTCTGCTACAAATATCTAGCAAATTACCAAGAATGTGCACTGATAAAGACACATTCAGCCTCTGCAGCTAAATATTTAGACTTCAGGCGTGGCCTGTTTATTTTATCTTCATGAAGGAAACAGACACAACCCAGACTGAAGCCCAAATGTTTGTGCTGTGTTCTTGTCTCTGTTTGTCTTCCTCTCTGCAGAGTTACGTCCCCCCAGAAGACTTCAGAGTGATTAATGTCAATAAATCAATCTCCCCGATTAATTATGAAAGATTAAATTCATGGCGGTTAAAGCTGATGTACAGCACAGATTCCAGTGTCACAAAGTAAGTCAAATAATAAAAGGTGTTATGTGAAATGTATTAGATTGTACTGGTTTATATATATAATGTTCATTCTCATGTAGATGTTTAGTATTAATAATTGTATTACTTATAAGACTTGATTTTGTTTCATCAATTATATTTTAATGGTCTCTGTACTTGTTGGTCAAACATTTTTCACAGTGAGGCTGTGTTATGTGTTTTTGTGCATAGAGACATCATAATTCAACTCTCCTCTACGGCTTGTTGGAACGGCAGCTTTTTGGATCAAAGGTACATAAACACCATGTTTACATAAGTATTAAGTACTTAACTCAACATTTTCATCTCATTAAACCATTGCACAATGCAGTGGTGAAAATAAAACTAAGTACATTTACTCGAGTCCTGTACTTAAGTTCAGTTTTAAGGGGACTTGTACTTTACCATTTTATGCTTCTTTATACTTCTTCTCTACTACATTTCAGAGGCATATATTGTACTTTTTACTCCACTACATTTATTTTAAAGCATTAGTTACTAGTTGCTTTTTGCACATTTTAGCCCATTTACCACAAATCACATATGCTTTACAGTACAGTTAACCATTTGGCAAACCACGCTGTTATGTTTAAGAAATTTAAATGGATGTTTTCCACTGCTCCAGACATCCATTTGTTTATGTACATGACTGGGACCAGGCAATACTTTAAGCCAAGGTTTCAAGAGTTTATTAATTGATTTTTATACCACGAGGGAATAAATGTAAACCAATGGCTGCCTGTAACTGTAGGAATAAAAAAATACATCAATAAAACTATTCAAACATGGTTCAGCAAAAATATTAAGTATACATACGCTGTAGGTAGGGACCTACAACTTGTTTGTTGTTTCAGGTGCTGTTATTTTCATTGTATTTGTGTTATTTTGGCCCCGGAACTGCTCATCTGGTATTTTAAGCTCACAGAGTTCTCAAAATAAAGTGGGTCAGTGCTCACACTCACAGCGTATTATCTGCGTCAATGTTTTTTGTTTGGCAAACGGTCTCCACAAAATCAGATCTGATGTAATTGTGCTATGACTAAATTAAACCTGAGCTATAAGAATTTGAAGGCTTACACTGTAAATAGTGGTTGTCCTTCATGCTGAGGGATTTTGTTGGCTTTGTGCAGGCATGTTTATCAGTTCATACTCACTATACCCTTGGCTCTCCCAGGACAAACCTTTAGGCTGGGTGTTCACCTAACCGTTGGTGTTTAATCCAAAGTAACATTCACCTTTATTATTGAGGCTTTACCTCAAAGTCCCTGAATGTGAGCTCTGACCTATTTTTATCCTGTTAGTGATCACTGAGACGTCATTGATAGGCAACGCATGATTGTGTGTGTGTGTTTGCTTTCTCAGCGATGATACCCACTTCAAAACCAACCCAAAGATCCCAGGCATCGATCTCGACTCTGTCAGAAAGCTATTTGAGACGCTAAGCAAACCGGCTTTCTCTGGCCTTCTGGAGCAGGTAAATGTGTATTTAAAAATTGTATGTGTACAAGGTAACAGCAATTTGGTCTATTTTGCTCTTTGCTCTTCTGAGCCAAAACGTGACATTACTCAAACTAGCTACCTGTTTTTTTTAAAGGAGGAACTGTGGGATTGTCACACAGTATTGGATTTCTAGCTTGTGGTTATAAGAAAACATCCATATGTAAATATTGAGCTTGTTTTGAAAGAACATCAAGTTCTGCAGTAGATTCATGGCACAAACTGCAGGAGTGAGTCATAACCTCTAACATTAGCTCAGTAATGATAGGTTTGGGGGTTCATACACCTCATCCCAATTTGAATTATAATCTGTGTGGAGACTGAGGCCACATACCAAACCACTAAAAGCCTCTCCAAAAATGTAGTGACTGATCTTTTTTGATCCAAGCGGTTTTGGAACTGAAGATGATTTCATAAATTTCTCTGATTCATTTAATAATACTTAGTAGCTTTCAAACATCAAAATAGAGTACATTTCAAATACTGTTCTCTGTATAACAGTAAATATTATTCCTTATATCTGTGTAATTAAAAGTAGAAATATACACAATCTGTTATACGCGTCTTCCCTCTTTTTGTGTCCAACTCTCTGTTTAGGCCACTAAGAGTTTTGAGAGTATGATGATCCCTCAGCTGCCGCGCTCCCCTCCTGATGTCGAGGCCATGAGGATTTACCTCATCTTGTCCGAGTACCCGGCCCTAATGGACTCCAAGAACTACATCCGCCTCACTATCCCCCTGGCAATGGCCATCCTCCGGCTAGACGCCAACCCCGGCAAAGTATTGGGTATCATACTTGCATGCACACGCAACAATTTTTTTTTTTTTTAAATAGTACAGTGCCCGTTGAAAATGTGCCTGTTTGGAACGGGCCGATTGCTTGGCCTGTGGTATTGCTGCTTGTAGAGTTCTTCAAAACCAAACTGTACCCCAAAATGACTTACAGAAGGACCCTAAACCACTTCATATGCAACTCCCCTGTATAGCCTACTACTGACTTACTGATTTACCTGACAGAGAACGTTGCAGATTCAGAATGTAATCACAAAATATAACAATGACAACGTGAAGTAATCAGACATTAGCGTCATGGACTCATGGCAGTAAGCTACCCACCGGCCCGTTATGAGAGCTAATCAGCAATACAGGTTTAGTGGCTTGAAGTAGGGGATTTGATTTGCGGGGGTATTTTGGCGACGGTAATGTTATTAGTGTTGTAAGTTAGCAGTAGTCTTAATTAACCCGATCCAGGGTGAGTCTGCCCGGTTCAGCTCTGAGATTTTCTCGCATTGCACAGCGCTGTGAAGGAATATTCTCCAAGATTACGTTGTGTTCTGCCTCTGTTTAGAAGTGGTGAATGTAGGCTACAGCTTACCGCAACTTAATACGATATAGTGTCTGGCTTTTGTTTGATATTTAGTGTTGGCAAATGGGTTTTTATTGAGTTATTATTGAGAAATAATAGACACTGAAAAGCGTAGGGCCTTCTTTTCCTCCAACCTTATTCCACACAATAGTCGCGATGTTCCTTTCCGCTATCTGCTCGTGCTCCAGGAGAAGTGAAGAAAAGTTAGTTTGGTATATCTACCAATCATGTAGCTAACGTTGGAAGCAGGAAAAGAGTCAAAAGCGTCAAAGGCGGTACTTGTTGGATTGTCCCCAGACCCTCTAATTTCGATGTCGGAAAGGTGTGGTGGGGAGGGTGTTTCAGATGCTGTTCGAACATCCAACGGAAACTTTGATCGATCAGCCTACTGATACCTGCAATACAGTATACAATCAGAATGTGAACCCTGCTTATTCACATACTGTATATTGCCCATGTACAGGGTTCATGCATAAATATACTAGAACACAAACATATATACAGCTAAAAACGAAACACAGACAGCTCAATGGAGAAACTCTTGTTCGAGCGAGGTATTTGCTCTGTAATTTCATTTGATTTTTTTCCTCTGTCCCTGCAGATAACTGGTGGCATTTATTGGACAACAGCGTGTTTACCAGAATGGTCGACATGTACAAGAGCATCGTTGTGTTCATGCTAACGGGAGGCAAGGCGCTGCTCGTACCGGTGTTCTACGAGAACTATTTAGTCGCCACGCTGAGGCTGCTGGAGAAACTCCACCAGGTATCCAACACAGCTCACCTGCTGCTGCGGCTGCTGTAAACAAGCCATCAATTCTGCATGACAACGTGTTTTTCCTGTTGTCTTGGTAGCTGCTGAGATAATCTGTTGACTTCTGTGTTGAGGCAGGTGTTTGTTCCATTTTTCCAGGTAAATTTAAGGGCCAACCATGTGGAGTACAGCCATTTTTATATCCCTGACATCACCAGCCTGGTGGACATCCAGGAAGACTACCTCAAATGGTTTCTGAGTAAAGCTGATATTGTGAGTTCTGACAATGTTTCACTTCCTTGTTACTTAACATGCGCGCACACACACACACACACACACACACACACACACACACACACACACACACACACACACACACACACACACACACACACACACACACACACACACACACCATAATTTAAAAGGCCCAACAACTCCAGTAATTCTCAGTGTCTGCGGAGACAGTGAGGTGTGTCGCTGTTTGTTAGGTTTTGCTGTCCAGTTAGCGTCTTAAGTTCACAGACAAGCACCTATAACTACTTGGACACTGGAGGGATTTAAAAAAAATCTTATTAATTTATATAAAAAAATAAGTTGCAGCTCTTGACCTTTTTTCCCTTCTAGTCTAGTCTAGTCAAATGACTTTGCTTTCTCTCATTTTATTTTCTAGAAAGCGGGATCAACCCCCCGTTCACAGGTACTTGATTTTTACTTGAACATCTAAAATGACATATTAGATTTATTTTTGTTATTAGTGTAGTAAGTAAATATTTCCCCGTTTTCCTTGCAGAGTGACCTTCCCGCAGTGAACCTATGTGCCTATCCGTTCATACTGAACGCTCGAGCCAAGACAACCATGCTGCAAACAGACGCTGAACTGCAAATGCAGGTACCTGCTGTTAATGTGATTAATTTGATTGTCCTCAGTCTTTTCTATTATCTATTTGAAATATACTCTCTTTTCTTGCTTTTCCCCCCCTCAACCTGTGACCGTTACCAAGATGGCAGTAAGTGGTGCAAACTTACACAACGTCTTTATGCTGCTCACGCTGGAACCCCACCTTGCTAGGAACCCTTACTTGGTGCTCCATGTGCGCAGGGACCATTTAGTAAGTGACACACTACGTGAGCTCACCATGTACTCTGATGTGGACCTCAAGAAACCGCTCAAGGTGAGAGCTACACCTTAGGTTTCGAAGATCACTGCAGTTCTGTAATTTTGATGAAAGTAAAATCTTTCTTTTTCTGTACTTTTTGTGATAGCCTCTTATTCTCCTCCTCCCTCCATCCAGGTGATCTTTGATGGAGAGGAGGCCGTGGATGCAGGTGGAGTAACTAAAGAGTTCTTCCTGCTGCTGTTAAAGGAGCTTCTGGATCCTATATATGGGATGTTCACTTATTACAATGAGTCCAACCTGCTGTGGTTCTCAGACAAAGTAAGTCAACACTGTCGCCACATGCTAATGATGTAAAAAGGCTCCGTTCTCAAACACGCTCATTGCATGTTAAACAAAAATGAATAACTGCAAACATATTAGCTTTGTGAAGCCTTTTCATAACACGTAGTAGAATAAAAAAACTAGTGTAGCAAGAGGGGACAATCAGCCATCTTTTACTACACATATAGTAAAATCAATTCCTTGTGTGTGTTTCCAGTGTTTTGTTGAGCAGAACTGGTTTCACCTGATTGGGATCATCTGTGGTCTGGCCATCTACAACTCCACAGTGGTGGACCTCCACTTCCCACTCGTTCTCTACAAGAAGCTGCTCAATGTGCCATCAATGCTGGAGGACTTCAAGGAGCTCTCCCCCACCGAGGCCAGGTAACCTGTCCTCTGAGCTGGAAAGGAGAGGGGATGCAGTGCAGGACATGTTGACTTTTTCTTAGACATTGCAACTGCTGCAAACTATTTATCTTCCTTATGTCCGCATTTTGGCGCAGGCCGAACGGTCTAAAACTGGGAACATGTTTATTGTCTATTGTTTATACTTGGTTATTAGTTTTGTTTATTTTAAATAGGGGTGGAAAGAGCCTCAAAAAGAAATTGTTGCAATCTGGTACTGCACAAGTGTAACTAAATAGCAAAAAAATTCTAAAGCACCCTTCCCAAACACACACATAAATAGTGTGCCACTTGCTTACATAACCAGTGTTTGTTTTTTTTAGGAGATGTGAAATTGTCTGCTACTGAGAAATACCACTTTGTTGAATTTGGAAGAGGAAGGACCAGTGTTTCCTTTCGGCCAGATTTTGTCCAGTTGACTATTGAGTTTGAGATTAGGCCTTAGTAAGCTACAAGAGGGGCTGCGTAGACTGTAGTGTTGCTTTTAGAGACAATACCGCCTAAAAGGACAGGATCTCGATTTATTTTTATTTTTTTCAATATGCTACGCTTTTATTTGGATTTAAAATAAAAGTCTTAAAATCTAAAGTCAGCACACATGGTACCTCCTACTGACAGGAATGAGATAATACATTGTTTAAATAATTGAGTCAAATGTTTGAGATTAAATTCATTTTGTATTGTCTTTTCAGTATTTTAAAATAGTGCAACATTAACTGTAGTTGGGGTTAAATTGTAAGGCTATGGTATCTGATCCTCTTTTACTAATTATCATTTCCTTTGCCAGCTTCACTTCCTCATTCCATGTTTCCTGTGTTTTGGTTCTTTCTGTTGTATTATTAGCAAATAGGTCACCACTTCATTTTTAATCTACTGTAACAGACAATTTCTATTTGATCCATGCAGCTGTAGGACAGGCACAGCTGATCCCTGGTTTTCATGTTAAATGTGAAACAGGGACAGATTTAAATCTGCAAAAAACAGATGTATGATCCCTCAGTGTTGCAGATATTTCTGAAGTGAAAATGATTACATCTACCAACAAAGTCCTCAGCTATGCATGATGGCGATATGCATGAAGGAGCTATTTTTCATATGAAATGTACTAATTAGTTTGTGAACTTTTTTGATGATGGTGATTCTGGCCTTCACCTTTTTTTCATCATTTGTTTTATAACGTCACACTAATAAGATTATTAGCTTGTGTTTTTCCACCACCGACATGATCATGTGTTAAATAGTGTTGCTTCTACCAGACATCCACTCTGTTTATTCTTCTGCAGGAGTCTACAACAACTTCTGGATTATGAAGGAGGTGATGTGGAGGAGACGTTTCTTCTCAACTTTGCTGTAAGTGGAACTTTTCACCTGGATAAGGTTTTTCTTATTGTTAACAAATCCCACAGGAAAGACCAAAACAAACAATCTGACCAACTCTTAAAGGGGCTGTACTCGGAATACTGAAAAAAACAGAGGGCTGGGATTGCCTCCACATTGCTCTCACAGACCGTTCCTCAATACGTAAAATACCTACATTTTGTCACGGCCACATGCACCAACATGCATGCGTGGCTGGACCGGCTATCGAGAACAGAGAAGCTTGGATTACAACACACACAGAGAGAGAGAGTTTCTTCATTCTGTCCTCAGGACGCCATTACTCCACTTTATCTTTACATAGAAAACATGTGTCTACTGCTGTATTAAGTTATCAAGCACAGACCCTTTAATACTTCCCGATTTCCCTACCTGGTCTGTGGCTGTCAGATCCAACCCCTTTGGTTTCTACTGAACACGTAAATCGTTTTAAAAAAAGGTCACAAATTAAGAGCATCATTTAAAAAAAGTACATTTGTTGGGGACTATTTCCAGTTGCGGATTAATACAAAGATACCAAGTGCACGGGTGGTGGGCGATACCATGAAATACATAGGCCAGAATCACTAATATTAATATGATACTTGTAATTATTAAAAGCAGCTAAAGTACTATTATGTTTTATGAGTTGAATGCATCACTAATAGGCTTCTGAAAACAAATGAATTGTGATCTTTTACCATGATAATCACGTGCATGTTACAAAACAAGACATTCTTTAATAGTACATAACAAAATTAATTGTGTGAATTCTTTGTGCATGTACACAACAGCAGCACAGAAGCAAAAGTAGTGAGAAGAGTGTTCATGTCCCCAGAATGTTCAACTTTCTCGTTGGTATTGATCCTATTAATGCTTATATCAGTACTTAAAATAAGACTTAGTATGGGTAGTATCAATTAGAGGTGCAACAATTAATCGATTAGTTGTCAATTAAATTAATCGCCAACTATTTTGATAATCAAGTAGTCTGTTTGAGTCATTTTTTTATAAAAGAAAAATAAGATTTCTCTGATTCCAGCGTCTTAAATGTGAATATTGTTCTAGTTTCTTCTCTCCTCTGTGACAGTAAACTGAATATCTTTGGGTTTTGGACAAAACAAGACATTTGAGGACGTCATCTTGGGCTTTTGGGAAACGCTGATCCACATTTCTCACCATTTTCTGGCATTTTTATAGATCAAACAACTAATCGATTAATCGACTATGAAAATAATCGTTAGTTGCAGCCCTAGTCTCTCACACACACACACACACACACACACACACACACACACACACACACACACACACACACACACATGTTAGTAGGCCTGTAGCAATTATTTAATAATTGTCTAATCGCAATATTTTTTAAGTAATTTCTTTGTTTAACCGCAATTAATTGCTAACATTAGCTAAGGCCTTAAGGGATATGACTGTTTTGTCAAGGTTATGTTCATTTAAGAAAAAAAAAAAATGTTATGATAATAAAGAGGCGTTGTTTACTTCATAGGCTGTGTATTTGTGTTATTACATTATCTGGGTCACATGACAGTGATATAACCAAAATATGTATCCTGGGATTCATTCAAAACTTTCATATGGGATTTGTTGACGATAACAAAAAATATGCATTTTCTACACTTTACTCCTGCAGGGTAAAAAACCTACAACACTCTAATCAAAGACTATTTGTTGTGTCCATATCTCAGATCACCAGGGAGAACTACGGGTTGACAGAAGTCAAGGAGCTCATTCCTGGAGGAGAGAGCATCAGTGTGGACAAAAACAACAGGTGAGGCAGCTCGACACGTCAAATATTTATGCTGGGAGTTTAAGGATACTATTTCAGCAGATTCAGTCTTTTTAAGAATAAATTCATCAGCTCTTCCGTCACGTAATGTCCCATTTTGAATGACCTTGTTCCATGAATATTTGTAATGCTCTACAGTCCGTTCTTTCTGAAAGACAAACAGATGACTCTGTGGTTTTTAAATATATTGTTTTTCCAGCACTGGGATTATCATATCGCTCACACAGCTGGCAGCTCGTGGCCCATTGTTCCGACTGAAGGTCATGTTCTGGGTTGATAACATCGGAAAACAAAGATTTTAAGCGTTATTTTGTTTTCTCAACCATCTCCGCCCGGTTTCTTCAACTTGTCCTTGTGCTAGTGGCATTGATTACAGTGTTATGTGGAGGAGGAGTCCGCAGAGGGTTGTGGGGCGGGCGGTGTCAACGCGTCTGGCTGCTGGTGCTGAACAGATGGCCAGAGCCGCAGTGACCCAAGTTGTTCCTGCAAAATCCCCTCAACACTCTGATATAAAACTGTAATAACAGAATTGATGTAGGCATTTGTTGTTGCTGTGGTGTAAAACATCCACACCACAAGCACCGAAGGACACGTGTTGATTTAGACTGAAGGTTAGTTCATCACGGTGTTTGTGTTTGCAGGGCTTCATGAGGATGTGATCTGTTTTGTTGGACAGTGTTATTTTTAAAGATGTGGTAGCACTTGTACATGTGCTGGTTGGTTATACAAAGCTAAAGAGCAGGGCCCTATTTCAGAAAGCAGGGGTCCGTTTCAGGTAGGAGGTTCAACAAACTCTGAGTCTGAGCCTGATCTCTGAGTTGATTTATCCTGAGATGGGAAACTCTGAGTTTTCGGTTTCACAACGGCTGATTCGAGTTGGTTCAATCAACTCGGAGTAGGTTGACTCAGGGTTACGCGCGTGCACCAAAGACAGCATGAATGGAGCCATGATACTACGATTCACCATGGCAACAATCACAAACAAACGGGTCGGCGGACATACTCATGCGCACAGACAGCGAGTTTGAACATGTATTTAGTTAAAAAAGCAACACAGCGGCTGCTGCAAAGAGAGAGAAATTGCGCTGGAGAAAATTGCTGCTAGAGTAAATGCTTATATTCCAATATGATGTATATCATATTTAATCATAAGATAATATTACTTCAAATCTACCGTATTTCAGGTAGGTGCAATACTCCGGGCGAAAAAGTCCTAGGCTACTAATCCCATTCTGAGGCTGCAGCACCATCATTAACATAATTATAGTTCATAATCTTATTTCAAAGGGTTTATCATTCACCTGCAATCCTGTGGAACTCCTTTTTAATGTCTCTGACTGGTCTGTGTCCAGGGAACACTACAGATGTTTAAACTCTTTACTTTCACTGACCCGTAGACACTCACGCTCAAAGTGGACGCTGCTTAAACTTTGTTATAAATTTTACGCATTAAATCTTCAAAATATATGGTCATGCAGCACATCTATTGAAAGCTTAGACTGTCAGGATTTAATTAAGCCCAAACACAAAGCATGAGATGATTTATAGCAGTTAAACAACGTTTCAGAGCGATCTCTTCTGACGGCGCTTTATTAAAATTATTATTATCACCAAGGTTGTAGAGACAACTGTAATGCAAGAATGTGCTGGGATATAGAGCATGTCCACGATGGGTGACGTTAGCGATATGAGGACGGATAAGGTTATGTAGCTTACATAACTGATAGACTGGGAAGAAAAACCATAGCGCTCAAATAGGAAGTTATCTGGAAATTAAAATGCGTCAATATCATCTTCCGACGTATGTTTAACTCCCTGCCATACAGCGTCTTCATCAACGGGATCGTCGACAAAAGGAAATGTCATGTTTTGAGAAAAAACAATGTTTTAAAGTCTGCCTAACAGTTAATAAACCAACAATGTTTTATTGTATTCACGCCAATATAACAAACTGCGCTGAAATGCGCCTGATCCAGACTGAATGAATGAATGAGGAAATGAAGAGCGCTGTGTCAGAGGGAGGAGCGTTAATTCTCTTCATACATCCATGGGGAGGAGTCTGAGAGAAACTCGAGGTTTCTTGAAGAAAACCTGCTCCCGACCAGGTTAGGTTCATAGGCTCAGTTACCATAGTAACTGACTCAGAGGTTAAGTTACCTCTCTTTCTGAAACGGAAAACTCAGAGTTTCCCTCATCTCAGGCTTAACAAACTCAGAGTTTCCACTAATCCTCCTACCTGAAACGGACCCCAGGTTTAGTGGAAACTCTGAGTTTGTTAACCCTGAGATGAGGGACACTCTGGGTTTTCTGTTTCAGAAAGAGAGGTAACTTAACCTCAGAGTCAGTTACTATGGTAACTGAGTCTGTGAACCTAACCTGGTCGGGAGCAGGTTTTCTTCAAGAAACCTCGAGTTTCTCTCAGTCTCCTCCCTCTGACACAGCGCTCTTCATTCATTCATTCAGTCTGTATCAGGCGCATTTTAATGCAGTTTGTTATTGGCATGAATACAAAATAATGATGTTGGTTTATTAACCATGTTAGGCAGACTATAAAACGTTTTATTTCTCAAAACATGGCATTTCCTTTTGTCAACGATCCCGTTGATGAAGACGCTGCTTTACTTCGCAGGGTGTTATATGTCGGGAGATGATATTGAACCCCGACATTTTAATTTTCAGATAACTTCCTATTTGAGCGGTATCGCTTTTCTTCCCAGTCGATCAGTTATGTAGCCTTAACCTTATCCGTCCTAATATCACTAACGTCCCCCATCTATGCTTTTACATCCCAGCAGATTATTTGTCACATTACATTTTTTTTTGCAAACGGCATTCGTCTTTACAACGTTGGTGATGCGGAGCATTTTAGTAAAGCCACTGTAGCAAAGCGCCGTCAGAAGACTGTGACTCGCTCTGAAACGTGTTTTAAACTTTTTTAAAAGAGTTCCACAGTATTGCAGGTGAATGATGTAAACCCTTTGAAATAAAAGATTATGGATTATAATTCTGTTAATGATGGTGCTGCAGCCTCAGAATGGGATTAGTAGGCTTAAGACTTTTTTGTCCGCAGTGTTGCACCTAAATGAAATAGATTATAGGTTCAATACCATTTCACCAGTAATATTAGGCTATACTTATGATTGAATACGACATACACTATATTGGAATATACGCATTTAATTTAGCAATTTTCTCCCACGCAAATTCTCTCTCTTTCACAGCAGCCGCTGTGTTGCTTTTTAAAACTCGCTGTATGTGCGCGTGAGTATTTCCGCCGACCCGTTTGTTTGTGATTGTTGCCATGGTGAATCGTAGAATCATGGCTCCATTCATGCTGCCTTTTTATTGTGGTGGTGAACCTACTCTGAGTTGATTGAACCAACTCATATCAGCTGTTCTGAAACCGAAAACTCAGAGTTTCCCATCTCAGGGTAAATAAACTCAGACATCAGGGTTAGACTCAGAGTTTGTTAAACCTCCTTCCTGAAATAGGGCCCAGGTGTTCTCAGTAAAACAATATTTATTTTTTGGATATTGCGTCTTTATTTTCATGCTTTTCCTGTTGGAGTGGCATGTCATAAAACAGCAAATCATCATTTTGGACAGTTTCATTTTGTGAGCGGTAGTAGCGAAGTATGTGATGTTATTTTTTTTGGGGGGGGGGGGGATTTAAAATGAATTAACACCTCCTGGATCATGCTAGAGTCATTACAATGGAGTTTGTTTTCCAGAAAGTGGTAGTTAAGAAGTTACCTCTTGATCCCCCATGGGAAAATACTGAATTATGAAGATGGCCCTTCACTACTTT
This sequence comes from Gymnocephalus cernua, assembly GCA_023631565.1. Taxonomy (NCBI): domain Eukaryota; kingdom Metazoa; phylum Chordata; class Actinopteri; order Perciformes; family Percidae; genus Gymnocephalus; species Gymnocephalus cernua. The sequence goes on along the minus strand of CM042427.1, from coordinate 18,926,973 downwards.
GCATCATAAGAATAGAGTGAATTAAAAAGGCTTTTACACAGAACATCTCATTCATTCTGTCAGATTACAGTAATTTAAACTTTTAACTTTTGAAGAGAGGGCTGTTTGTGATTGATTTTAACAGTGATTGCATGTACAGTATGTGCCTGCTTGTGACAGGCTGTATGTCTTTTCTCTGCACTTATTCCTTATGCTCTACTCAGGTCTCTTGCCAAAGTGATGCTGATCTTAGTGTGATTTCCTGATTATATTAAGGTCATACTAATAATAAGATATTTTAGTATAAAATGTTTCCAAATTTTCCTTAAAATTTGTCAAACACAAGTCTATAAAAAGGTGTGCACACCCACAGCTTTCTACAATTGATGATGAATACATGGTCAACATTTCATCACTTATGCTGCTGCGCAGTCTTTGAAGCAGCAACACATTTTTTTCACACAGTATTTTACTTACATGCACATATATATATAGTATTTTTTATGGTTGCACTATTGTATATCTAATTGACATATTTCAGATGTTTTATTCATAATTTTATGTATATTTGTTTGTAGTTTAAGTTAAGCTGTGTTTGGGGGGCTTACACAGACAGTGTACAAACAAACAAAAAAGTAAAAAGGGGGATTTTGCTGAGATGGCACACAGACAAGCATACAATCTCTCACACACACACACACACACACACACACACACACACACACACACACACACACACACACACACACACACACACACACACACACACACACACACACACACACACACACACACACACACACACACACGAGGAGGAAGCTAGTGTTTACAGTCCCACCTTGAAGTCTGAATAAATGATTTCCTTATAAACTGATTTGTGAGGATGCAGCTAAACAAATTACTAAATCTGAATGTTTATTCAACCTGTGTGTGTGTGTGTGTGTGTGTGTGTGTGTGTGTGTGTGTGTGTGTGTGTGTGTGTGTGTGTGTGTGTGTGTGTGTGTGTGTGTGTGTGTGTGTGTGTTTTTCAGGAAGGAGTTTGTGGAGGCCTACCTGCGCTACGTGTTCTCAGACTCGGTGAGCGAGCAGTACTCCGCCTTTTCCTCTGGCTTCCTGAAGGTGTGCGGGGGGGATATCCTGTCGCTGTTCCAGCCCTCTGAGCTGATGGCCATGGTGGTCGGCAACAACAACTACAACTGGGAGGAGATGGAAAAGGTGTGTGGTTTAACAATCTGTATGTGTAATATTTGTGGTAGCAATGACTCTGACAGTTCTGAGTTACTGTCCTGCAGCAGAAGTGGCAAACCATTTCCTGTTCTTGGTCAGTGAACACATGTAAAACTCATAGTAGGAAATGGAACGACTGTTAAGTAAGTGACGCGAGTGTTTGCAAACTGATAGATGTGGATGTGATGATGATCACGTGTCATTGGACAGAGCTGGAAATCTGACTTTGAAATCATCAACATCTGGCAAGTGAGTCACGGTGCTCACCGTGTAAGTGACAAAGAAGGGAGGGAGTATATAACACTTAGTACACAGTGGCGAGCAGTAACACATGATTCATGACATCATGCTAACTTTCACACACTTTGACTGGGAAGATTTGTTTTGAGTCACTCTCACTGTCAACCTCCATAAGATTAACAAGACTAACAACCCTAGACTAACTGACAAGTCCAATACTGAGCTGTTGGTGGCAGTACACTGTAGATTTAAAACCAGAGGATCACCAAAGTCAGCAGGAATCATCCTCAGGGAACCATGCACGTCTGTACAAAAATATGAAGAGAATAATCACAATACAAATAAGATTAGAAGGATAATCTAAGACTGATATAATTACAGCAATAATTACAACATAAGAAGGTACTATATAAACAGATACAAAACAGGTTAAAAGCCGTCATTGGAAACTGACGAGGACGGGCACTTTCAAAAAAAATACCTGGCAGGTGATTGGATGAACCTTCAGTTTATCACATCCGCTAATATTGTTTTGAACTAAGTCGGGGTGTGTTGGTACAGTTTATATGAGTGATACTGGCAATTTGCTTATTTTGTAGCTTGGCATCTGAACAAATTTGTTTGGTTTGGTTTCACATATTTGACTGGTGTTATCAACTCTCAAGCTTACAAACAAAACATCAGTGTGAAAACCTAAGAGGGACTGTTATGTAAGATAAATAAAAGGGAGACATTTGCTTAAAATGTATATACATTTCATGCAGTAGGTGGAGGTGCATACACGTCGCTGAGGAATTTGTTTTACTGATGTCGTGTAGAAGTTACTGCAGGAGAGAAAATATTTTCGTAATGATAATAACACGAGAAAAGCTTTTCACCACCACCTCCTTTCTCATTGCAGAATGCTGTTTACAAAGGGGAATACACAGCCACTCATCCAACAGTCAGATTGTTCTGGGAGGTTTTCCACGAGTTCCCTCTGGAGAAGAAAAAGCAGTTCTTATGTAAGCATTTATTTGCCTCATTGCCCAATGTGCAAGGCGGTTCAATTCTCACACTCTCGCATTCAAACATCTTATGAATACTGTTGTTATGTGCAGTTATTATTCCTGCATGAAGAGAGCGATCTTGCAAGGGATGGAGGTTCGATCCCCGGTTCCTTCTGTCCACAGGGGCATGAAACTGAACCCCAAAATTACAAGATCATACCAACACCTTGCATGGTAGCTCACTGCAATGGGTTTGTGAGTGTGTGTAAATGAGAGGCAAATTGTAAAGCTCTGGGTACAAGTGCCATATAAATGCAGCTATTTACCATTTACGCAGGCAAATGTGGGGGGTAGCACCATGTTTAGCCTTCTCTAGGGCTGGGAAAAAAATCGATTTGATTTAAAAATCGAGTTGGTAGGTCAAATCGATTCATATTTTTTTATTTATTTTTTTAGGTTTTATTAGCTCAATCCAAATACAGTATAAATAATTTGGATGTTTAACAATCTTCGTTGCACACTGCACAGTGACTTTTCAATTAGAGAAAGGGTTTGCCTTTGCAATTTTGTTTATGTTGATGCACTTTAATTAAATACAATAAATATATATTTTTAAAATAAATTTACAGTTCGCAGTTATTTTGTTTTAAATGGAAGGGGGGGGGGAATCGAATCGAAAATCGAGTTTTTTATGAAAAAAAAAAAAAAGAAAAATCACAGATTTTTTTAGGGAAAACAAAATCGCCCAGCTCTAGCCTTCTCTAGTAATTGATTCTAACTCTGTCCTCCTGCCTGCAGTGTTCCTGACCGGCAGCGACCGTATCCCCATCCACGGCATGGAGAGCCTGCGTATTGTCATCCAGTCCACCACAGCGGAGGAGCACTACCTGCCGGTGGCCCACACCTGCTACAATCTGCTGGACATGCCCCGCTACCAGACCAAAGAGACCCTGTGTCGCCGTCTCACTCGGGCTGTGGAGCAGTACGAGGGCTTCAGCCTGGTCTGAGGAGGTTTTGATGCACTTTAACAGCAATACGACCCCCATGTTGGTTTCAGAAGAGTGTAATGGGAGACTTTGGGACACAGGAAGGTCACTCTCTTTATATGCTCTCGCAAGATTGTTAAACATCTTAAATCTGAAAGGTCTATCTATGTAAAATGTAGAGTATTATTGTTTTTATTTCTTTGGGCAAAGTTTCTCAACCTTTTAGAACAATTTGGGAGCTACTTTAAATGCTGGTGTATGGATATATATTTGAAATATATCACTATTCTGAAATAAAAATGATCTTACTTAAATTCCCCTGGGAATCACAATCTGGGATCCTAAAACTTTTGTGACCAAAAGGAGAAGAGGTTGAGAAACTCTGTCTTTGGATGTTTGTGTAGTTTTATTTATGTCTTTTTTGTCTTTTTTTTGCACAGCTGTGTTTTATATTCAACTCCTTAAATTCTATTTTTTACCTTTAAATAATTATGTTATTACTTAGAGACAATAAATCTGCTTTTTGTTACTTGATTCATTAAATAGAGTGGTTATTTTTTGACAAAATATAAAATGTGGATATGTATGTAAATAGCACTTTGAATATAATAATAATAATAATAATAATAATAATATACCCTTGACATTGGGAGGAGTGTTTGTCCTGCTGATCCATGTGGACACCAGCATGTCCTCTGCCTGAAATTAAAGAAAGACAACGGGAGAGTATTCAGCAGGCAGAAAGATGCAAGATGAAACATGGTGAATATGATTTGCAATTAGGGCTGGGTATCAAACTAGTATCGAGTATCAAAAAAGTGTCTTTCAATACCAAATTTCAATGCCTAAGGAGTAAATCTCAGCGTCAGTGGGCCAATAAGCATGCAGCATGCTTCTACCAAGATCTAATAATGCTGGTAATTGGCTGTATATAGTGTAGAGCATGCAGGAAGGCACAGAGATGATCATGAGGCTCACATTTGTGAATTGTGGTATATAGTACATAGGTGTAAAGGAGCTTAAAAAATAAATAAAAAGGTGTGTTCCATAATGTGTAGCTAATGTTGTAATTTCTTTTTGTTTAAATGGATTTTATAAAATTGCAAAAAGTATTGTTCAGGAACCGGTATCGAAGTCAAGGTATCGGTATCGAAAATGTTTTAACATACCCAGCCCTATTTGCAATCCATTTTGAGCTGTGGATCAGAGATGACTGAGCTGACTTTGTCTTGAACCTGCATTCAACAGTGTTGCCTTCTACAGCAAAACCTACATGAAAAACTGACTTTAAAAGTTGATTTTAGTAGTTGTTGTCTCTGTGCATGTTATTGGGTGAAAACAAAATTCAGATTGTCATTTAAAAAGTTTGACATTTTGGGAAATACGCTCATTAGCTTTCTGGCAGAGTACTAGCCTAGATGAGAATGACAACGTCTGTCGGTAAATTGTTAGCGTTAGCTTACCTTAGCACAAAGACTGGAGAGCGTGTGAAACAGCTAACCTGGCTCTGTCCAGCTAACAAATTCCTCCTACTGGAACCACTAAAACCCACTAACCCTAACCCACTAAACCCCGCTAAGTAACACGCTATATCTCTCTGTCCACACAAAAAAAACAATGATTCGCCTTGTTAACGTTACATGGAGATAGCTAGCTAGCTAGCTAGCTAGCTATACCCGACTATTTCTTGTCTTGGACCGGTGTTACACAATGTTATGTGACTGATTAGGAAATACATTTCAGCTTGGCCTATATTGCCACTGCAAACGTTTATTATTAATTTAATATACTTTATTTACGCCTTATTTTGGTAGCTGTTACATAACATCGTGCCACCATAGTATTGAGATGGAGTCACAACAAACGTTGATATGCAAAGAATCCGAATCCGATGGGTCACGGAAAACATCGTAACACCCCTGTCTGGAGTGTCTCATGGATGTATTAAGAGGAGTGTCTCCGCTATAGTTGCTTAGCAAGCATGGCTGTCGTTTTTGCAATTTGGTTCCTGTCATAGATTGTAAGAATAAGGTTTTTGTACGGGTTAATATAGACTAGCCTATGCTCTTTATATATGCTCTCAACCAGAAGCGAATAAACGTATGTCCGAAAATGTCCTTTACACTAAATATGTAATCATTAAAATTACAATTGTAAGAAGTTTCTTGCAGATAATGAAATTGTGACATATGTAGGACGACACAAGTGTGGGCCTGTGGGCAGATGACCTGCTTTGGATATAGTCAATTGATATTTACTGTATAGGCATATAATTTGTTCCAAAACTTGCCCTGATGCTAGCCTATATATTCTTACAGTTAAACCTCTTAATCCAGACTAATGTTTAATTAGGTTGTGCATTGGCGTGAAGTGTGTGAAATGGTCTTGCATATATTTATATTTTTTTATATATTTCATACATGACGGTGGTGTCAGAGAGACTTCAGACAGTAAATGACTTGATGTGTCCTGACAGGTCACACTGACACATCCCCGTATAGCAATAACAACCTGAAACAGCCCAGTGGTGTAGTGGTGGTATCTGGGTTATTCTTCTAAAGGTCTTAAACACTGGACTCTTCTGAGATGTTTTCTTAGGACAGTTCATCTTCTTGCTTTGCTCTATCCTGCATGTCACTCACATGTTCTACATGTACAGTCAGTATTTGTCTAATTAAAAGCTCATTTCTCCTGCAGAGTATAGTCCTATGCAAAGGTTTGTGCAACCCTTGACATTTTGTTACAAAAAAAATGGGATTTGTTTTTGTTGCACATTTGTCAGATCTACACAAGGCTCTCTGTTCCAACTTTTAAAATAAAACAGTAGGGTCTCATGATTGCGTTATTGGACTGGTGTATGTTTAACATAACAGCTCGCTAGATTTACTTACTTTGTTTTATCTTAATGATTTTTTTAAATCAGCTACCTGATTTCCCCTGATCAAATTCAACCGAATTTCACATCATGATTTTGTCCTGTTTGCTGCTTCTTGTTTGTCTTCTTTATTGTCCATGTATAAACACTATAGAGCTTTAAACTAATTGCTTAAATCGTTTTTTATTAAGCCTGTCCAATGTGAGGGTTTCCTGATTTTTCTGTCTTATAGGATATGATTGTAAACTGATTATCTTTGGGTTCATTCTTCACTATTTTCGGGCATTTTATAAACCAAACTATAGGTTGGTTAATCAAGAAAATAATTGGCAGATTAATCAATACACAAATAATCGTTATCTGCAGCCCTAAAATGGTTTGGTGCTGTGCACCTGATGCATTTTCTTTACCTCAAACGTCTCCGCATCAACTCAAGTCACACAATGGAAATCCACACAACCCAAAAGCTCAGTAAAAATATGATTTCATTCATATTATATACAACATACAAATACAATTTATGTACTAAAATGTACATACTCAAAATTCGATAAGCCTTGCCAGTGTTTACATTCAGTAAAACCGAAATTCACACTGATAAATCATCCATTTTGGAGAAAGGAAGGAAAAATGTACTCGCTCACAGAAATGTAAACATACAACACAATGATCCATATTTACAGAATAACCAAACGAGCTCTGGGGAGGACGAGAAGGAAACGCAGACTAATGCGGCTTCTGTCTTCCAGAGTCGTCACACAAACGTTTGTGTATGTTTACCAATGTGAGCAAAAACATACCAGTGATTTCAAGACAAGAAATAGCTTATTTGACAGGAAGTAAATGGGGAAAGAAGCACGTCAATGCATAAAATATACAGTCAGATGCTTAAGGACCAGTGATCACAAAATTAAGCTGTTTTTAAGAATATGAGCTATTTTGGTTCGCAGTTTGTACTCTGAGTCACTGTCTTTGGGTTGTATTAAAATTAAAAAAACACATTTTAGTGAGCAAATACTCAATTTAACTTCTAGAGAAGCAATAAAATAAAAGATTATTTCAGATATTATATGATGTCAGAACTGAAATAGAGAAAGCTATTCATTTAGTGAATACTGTTAAGCGGATTGCAGTTATACAAATACTAATGTCTCCCTTACAAAAATACACATACATCTTGATCGCAAAAATCCTTCTTTAAAAATAGCAATCATTTTACATCTATTATTTTACGTACAAGGTTTTTCTTTTTAAGACTTCTACAGTAAAGCATGAGAAAAAATTACTTCTGATAAAAACATTCAAAAGGGATAGAAATAAATTATTAGCAATAAAAGTGATTCAGGTTATTTTGAGTGCGCCTGGAGAAACATCCTCTTGTGAAGGTGAGGTTTTTTTTGTTGGAAGGGAATTTCTCAGGTGAAGCAGGTGACACTGTCGCTTTAAATCAGTGGCGAGTCGGCGGCTCTCTGCGGGCGGCAGAGGAAACACCCAGCTGAGCTCGACAGAACGAATCAACAAACGACAGTTTTCACCCGAGCCTGAAACATGAGCGGCACAGATGGCAGTGAGAAGGAAAAATCTGATCTTTTCTTCCAACAGGGCGAGATGCGTTTGACTGTATCTCTCAACGTCCTTTTAGAGTATTTTATTGTTCTCTCAGATTAATTTAGTCGAGTCTCTTTTGCTGATGAGGACTTCCAGCAGCCGCAGTTTGGCTTTAATGTGCTTGTATTCGCTGTACTCGACTGCCAGCGGGGAGCGGTCCTCCTTCTGCACATTTCTGTGGGAACAAGACAACAAACATTAAGAAACGGAGCAGGTTCAGCAGTGAAAAAACAAACAAAAACAATGTCACTGTGAATGTCTGTTCATTATGCCCTCTCTCTCACTTTTGTAATCTTGTCTTTTACCTTCCATTTTGTCTAAAGAACTGATCCTCAAACTCTTTCAGGTTCTTGCGGAGTCTTATCTTCTCCTCTCGGGTTTCTTGGAGTTGCTCCACGAGTTCCTCCCTGTGAGAGAAAAGGTAGAGTAGAACTATTTAAATAGCTCACACTAGAATATTTAAATGTGTCGAAGGTTTTATCAATTACACAGTGGTGGAAGATAATGAAGATAATCCATTGCAGGTTAAAACCCTGCATTCACGATCTTACGTTATAGGAGTATTTTCAGCAAAACCGCTAATTAGCTTATAACGCTAGTCGTCGGGGCACGGGTAAAGTAAAAAGAAATCGCTATTTCTATACCACTAACAAGGCTCAAAATAGCACCACACTTCCACTGCAGCATAATGAGGGTCTCTACATGTAAACCGAAGCATTGAGAACTCAAAAAAGTTAGTTTACAAAGACAGTACCGTTCATGTATACAGGCGGGCGCCATCTTGGGAAAACAGTCACGACCAGTCAAACGACGTAACCAAGATGGCGCCCGCCTGTATACGTGCTATCTTTTTAAGAAACTGTCTGTACACTTACAAAGTTGTCAATGCTTTGGTTTACATGTAGGGACCCTCATTATTCTACCGTGGAAGTGTGGTGCTATTTTGAGCCTTGTTAGTGGTATAGAAATTAATATTGTGGAATACAAAGTACAACATGAAAAATACTCAAGTGCCTCAACATTTTACTTAAATACAGTACTTGTGTTAATGCACTACCACTGTTATTACAGTATGTGAGAACAGTCTTCTCTATTTCCAGTAACGTACTTAGTGGCGGAGTGCAGATTGGACAGTCTCATGTCCGTCATGGTCTTAGAAGGTGAAAGTTCGTCCACGGGCGAAATGAAACCGTCCCCTTCTTCCTCCATGTGGTCCAGGAAGCCGAGCACGCTGAGGTCGGGTCGGACGGTCAGGGTGAACTGCGTCTTTGAGTCTCCGTCGTCCTCTGAGCCGTCCTCTTCCTCCTGCAGAAACATAAACAGGTCAAACGTTGGCCCGAGGACAAAGAGGCCACATCGTGCTGTGGCATTAAAAGCGAGGCTGTCGGCCGGCTTCGAGGCTCAAACACCGCGGTGCATGAGGGTCGTGCAGTATTAGTCACCAATGCTTATGAATCATCACGGTACAGCAGCACAATGCACTCCAATGGTCCTCGTTTGTGATTCATGTCTATACTCATTAGGACGTGTGGATGGAGTCCGTGAAGGCGCTCAACTAGAAGACACACAGTCCACCGAGAACCAACTTTATGTAAAGTCTTGAAACGACTATAGAAAATACACAGAGCACATTGATTTAGTTCTTGATTACAGTTTGTCCTTGAAAAAAAAAACCCACACACACCTAAAAAGGATAATTCTGGTTTATTACAAATTGGGTCTTATTTTTGTAGCTTTGACCATGATTTATTTAGCTTATTATAACATTGCACTCAAAGTTATTACTGAAATCAGGGAACATGACGACACTCACAGGACGTGTCAGGTTCCAAATCTGATCATTTGCACTTATTTCAAACTGGATGTTATTTAATATGAGTCACAATGCTTTTTATCTAGTTTATGTAGGTGATATGTGGGTGTTCAGGTGTTACAACTGATGCTGGTTGCAGGTGTCACCTAGCTGGTAGTCTATATCCACGACATTCCACTTCCGGGATTGCTGCAATTCCGCTAAATAAACTACTTTATTTGGTTAATATTAATGGCTGGCGGCTGTGGCTCAGTGGTAGAGCGGTCGCCTGCCAATTGGAAGGTTGGGAGTTCGTGCAGATCCTGCAGATCCATGTCGTAGTGCCCTTGGGCAAGACACTGAACCCTGAGTTGCCCCCAATGCATCGAGTTGCCCCTGATGCTGCGCCATGTTTATCTGATGATGAGCAGTGTGTGAATGTACTGTTAAGTTAAGACTAGAAAAGCGCTATATAAAAACAGTCCATTTACATTAACATTGGTTAATAAACTCTCATTGCAGAGCAAAACAGTTCTCTGAGATGAATGTATTTTGGACAATACATTTTACTTTTCTCTTCAAATTCCATGTGATTGACCTAAAAGTTTGTTTAAATGCTGTTTGATTGTCTGATTACCCATGTATCTGACTTCTTTTTAACCATTGCATGTTACTACATCTTAGCAAGTAACTTGGTAAGTACAATGCTATTATAACTATATTATAAAGAAATGATAGCCAAAACTGTAAAAGAAATAAGACCCAAGGTGTAATACACCAAAATTATCCCTTACAACACAACACGTACTGCTCAAAAAAAAAAATCACAGAGCGGTTCAAACATCAGGTCCAGGCAGCTACTGATTCAACGTCTCTACAGAAGCTGGTGGTAGAAAACAGGCAACCGCCCAATCAACAGGCAGCAATCAGGCTCATTAGAGGGGTGAATGGTAGTTAAATGAGGGGGAGGTGGGGTTGGAGGAAGGTGGGGAGGGGAGCTGGCGACTGATTATTCAAGCAGCAGCTCTTCACCTTGATATCATCGAAGAAAAGTGCGGTTTCGCCCTCGATAATGGGCTGAAGGAGGGGACCTCGGCGCTTGCTGGAGGGAGAGCCCTGTAGTGACGGTTAAAAAGGAGGCATTAACCACGCTGAGATGCTCACGCTGGTGTTTACCGCAAGGCCTCGAGGAAACCCCACACTGCCTTCATGTTTTCACAAAATTCTGTGTCTAAACTTATATCAGAGCTGAGCTGAAAGCTGAGCAGAAGTTTCCCTTATTTATTCCAGCTTTTTGTGACAATAATTCAAATTAGTCTTAACAAACAGCGTCCTGAATATGGGCCAAGACTGGAGTTAATTTACTTATCTGAAGCCTCGTGAATCTCTCTGTGGAAACCATTTTAAGGTCCAAATATCACAAGAGCAGCTAATGTGACCGGAGTGTGTACAAAACAGAGCAGTAAAACTCTATGGCAGTGGTCCCAATTTGCATGATGGGGATTAAAGGCAGTGTATTATATAACGGATATATACTGCAGATCACATCTTACATAATAGAAATGGTTATTAAATAGTTGAGTACGCAAGATAAAGGGAAAAAGACGCATATACACTTGTTTTTTTTCCTCACATCATAGTGACGTTGACAGTTTCTAACCCTGTCCTGCACTCCAGCTTTTTCTTTTTGCTGTGAACTCAATCTGTCACCTATGAGCTGCTTTCCAACCGGGGGGAGATTCACTGAGCAGCTAAAGCTGGGCTTAGAAAGGTGGCTAACATGTCTGTGCCAACAGTTCCCACACAGCAGGCACTAAAGCCAACATGAGCTGGGATTAAGAGTCTGCCGACGCTTTGACAATGTGGTGATATTTGCCCATCGTTTGTCAAAGAGCAGCAGGACAAAGAGGCAGCTGTGGAGAAAAAAGAAAAGGAAGGGAGGTTAAGATGCAAGACTTACAATGATGGGGATGGTGGAGGCTCTGCACAGGATCTGCTTCACCAGGCGATATCTGTCATACAGGGGCTTCATGATTTGCCTCTCGCTTTTGGAGACCTGAAATAGCACAAAGGACGGACACAAAGGCACCTTGTTAGCACAGCATTAGCTTCTTTCTGTCTTCCTCTGTCTCCCTGCATGCTAACTGGCTACAGCGCTAACATAACACAAAATGACAGCTAACCCAGACCGGCCTACGACAACTCCTTAGCCCGTTCTTCAGAGCGTGAAGGCTGTTAACAACAAACCACTGAGGAACACAGTGTGAGGAGGTGATGGAAAGGTCAGCTGCACTTCCTGATATACCACAATACTAGCAGGGATTAGACAGCGCAATTATTGCAATTAGATTTGGGTCTGACATCAAACAAAGTGTGTGTCAGATCCTTTACAGTTCAGTTGTTCAGCAGCGTTGTCCTTTAAATGTCGCTGAAGCTCCTTGTGGCGACAAAAATTCCGCTTTCTAATAGCATAAATTAATACAAATAAAGATTTAAAAAAAGAAGAAAAGAAAAAAAAGCACATCCATCCTTTCATTTATAGCTAACAGACACACACTGTGAAAGCTAACCAGATGCACACGCTCTCGAGACATTAGCTCTTGAGGCTCTTGCCTGTGACATTATTCACCCTTGACTTGCAATCTGGGTCACAATGAAGTGGTAAACAAGTTTTTATGGGCTAACATGGCTGTCAGCCGGAGATCTGATATGCAGTTTGGATTGGCCTTTTGTGGAGGCTGTATGTGTGTTTGTTTATTTAAAAGGAGGACTTACTGGTCGACCATGTATGCTCTCGTAGTAGAGAAGAGCTTTCTGCAGGGCAACTTTCTCTGCTCCGATCTGCTCCCGTGTCATATCCTGGGACAGGAAGTGAAACATCAAAACAGTTCAGAAATGACCTTGGTTCACTCTGTGTCCGCCTGCTTTGAAATGTTTGCTGTTTATCTTACACAAAACATCCATTTGCAGTTAACGTCTGCCTATGTTTTGATTTGTTCGTCCTCGTGAAACGCCGCCATGCTCTTACCTTGATGTCCTCGGGGCGGTTCACCTCCTCCCTCTTCTCCTGCAGCTTCTCCAAAATCGCCTCCAGGCTGCTTTCCACCGGAGGCTTCGGCACTTTCTCCTGCTGGGGTTTCTTCTCCAGCTGAGAGCCGAAGCTTTTGGGCAGCGTGTTGCTGCGCTGGCGGGTCAGAGGCGGCAGGTCCTCTTCAGACTTCATCAGCTTGTTTTCTGATGAGGAAGAAGAGGAGAAACAGGAATAAAAATATATATAAATCAGCTTTGTTGATTCTGGTTTCTATCAGTTTCTATCAATCTATCAGCTGGGTTTACGAGTGCTTTTCATTTCTGTCTTACCTTTCAGCTCTTTACGGAGCTTGGCCAGTTCATTAACCCATCTCAGCACCTCTGGGTTCCCAGCTTTATCACTGTGGGAGGGCTGGATGGAAAAGAATGCGATAGAACACATGAGAACAGATTCTCCTCTCACAATAAAGCAGCAGCACCTGTAATTATTGCTCACGTGAATCCAACCTGTATTAACCATAAATCTCAAGTAAAGCTTTGGGATTATCAGCCTCTTTATGAGGCAATTGAACTTTAAAGAAATTCTCTAGTTCTAATCAATTTTAACGAGTCTCTTCAGACAGTCATTAACCTTGTTTATGGTTTTTAAAATGTCTTTTGATTCAGATGTTATGTTATAAATGAAACGCTTGTTACTACTGCACCTACCCTGTATTTCCGCTCCTCTTCAAACCGCTCTTCAAACCTGTGGATCTTCTTCTTCAGCACATGGATCCTCTTTGTGAGCTGGGCGGACGTCAACTCCTCCCTCTCATCGTCGCAGGAGCCAAGAGACGAACTCCGCCTGCGACTGGAGAGATACAGTCACGTTGTTAGTTCCACTGACTGCTCCTTCCTACTTGCCTCTTCATAAAACAAACATGTCAAGTGTTTACCTGACAAACGAGTGTGCGTTTGGTGGTGAGGGAGGCACTTCAGTGTCGTCCAGGTACTGCTGGCTCTGTCCGTAGGCGTAGAAGCGAGGGGACAGCATCGGATCGCTGTCCTCCTCCAGCAGCTGGCGGATCAGGCGTCCCCCGGCGTGAGGGGACAGTCGGGCTTCTTCGCGGTCCATGCTCTCCCTCTGCAGTGGCGAGTACGCTGGGACTGGTTCTGAAAAACACAAAGACAAATACATAACTTAGTTGCTGTTTTAAAATGAAAATATGATTTGAATGGATAATGATTGTTGGCTGCAACTAATGTTTTTTTTCACCCGATTTTGATTAAAATGCAAATTATTTTCTCAATTAATTAATGATTTGCTCTATAAAATGTCAACAGATGATCGTTTTCTGCAAATTGAGGAATTGAATAATTGTTGCAGCTCTAATATAGATTGCTCTTCGCTAATAAAAAGGAGAACATCACAAATGGGCATATTTTGCTAACTTGGAACTAAATAATAATCTATAATTAGTTTTTAAGATGTAAAGTAACATACACGATGCGACAAAATGTTCTGAGAAAGTACCACAATATGTTAATTTCCACAGATCAGCACCCTCTTCCAAACACTAGAAGGTAATATCTCTCCCTGCTAACATTTTTTTGCATCCTCTCTGGCGACGTGAAAGCTGCTCTCTCTAAAACCGTTGTGGGACAAAAAAAAACTTCCTCTGGGGGGCTCGACAGTTACATATGTTGTTTTGAAACTGGTGAGTCGCGCCCCCTCTCTCTCTCCCCCTTCGTCCCCTGGTTACAGTCTCCACTCTGGTAATAATTATGTCTGGTGAAAATAGCCATGCAAAGACCCCTGATGATCCCCGGGCTATTAATAATGCGTGGCTCTCCGTGGGATAATGTCAGGGCACAACCCCTGTTGAGAGGTACAGCGATGAGTGTGTGTTTTAGTTTCCACTTTGCATGGTAAGAGACAAACCTGGTCAGTGTCTGTCCAACCACGTGTGCATGAGAGAAAGACTAGACAGAGAAATATCAGAGTTCACTGTTATATTATGATAAGAAGGGAGAACTCTATAGAAACTATGTGAAACCATGAAACTCAGCAGGAACAATAACGTAGATTTCATAGAAAAGGTGAGACCTGTAACATCAGGTGTCAAGAGACCGGGAGAAGAGGTGGAGGGAGAGAAAACAAGCTCTGAGGGAAACCAACCGTCAGTGAAAACATTCAAAGTGTCAGAAAGCACACATGAAAATATGCACGCCCAATCTAAAACTGCACATGCATATTTTTCTTAGCTGGGGTGAGTTGGGCCGTACGAGAAGCAACTTAGCTCAAATTCCAGCTCTGGTCCCATGGGTCCTCCTGTACTTTTAGGTACGTGCAGTTTTTCAAGCAGCAACTCTCTGGCATGTTAGTGCTCGCTCACAGCGGCAGGTGTAACTCTCAATCACGCCGAATGACTTCATTTGAGCTCTATTATCTAGCTCAGAGTGCAGAGCAGTGTAGCCGGCCACTGAGGCTCCATGGCATTTGAAATGAATCCTTTAAATCAACCGCTCGCCGATGGTTCAGGATTAACTAGACTAATGAAACAAAAACATGCCAGTGTGCCATTTCACTAAAGGTTGCTGTGTGTGTGAGACGCTCGTCCACAATGTTCCAGACCATTCAAGCGTGTTGCCATGCAGTGGAAAAGGTCATTCAGACAGCCTTTTCTTTCTTTCTCTCTGATGCGTTATTTGCAGCAAAGCAAGTCAGCAATGACGGAGATGTAACATAACACTTACCATCACAACAACTTGAATAAAAAAAGGTTTTGAAATCAAGGAAAGGGGTGTTAAAGAACGGAGAATCTAGAGGAACAAGAAAAGAAAAAGGGGGGGGGGGGGGAAAGAACAAGGTGAAGGAATGAAATCAAAGAAACAGAAGTAAGAAAGTACCAGCATACATCCATCTTGCTGCAATAAATATGGGAAATCAAAATAACAAGCATCTCACTAAACCTTAATTAACGAGACATATGAGCTACAGGGTCTTGTTCCTTCCTGTTGAAATGCCCGTTAATTTCTTACCGCCATCGCTGGCAGACAGACAAGGACAGGCCAGTGGCAAATATCTGGTCATCACGACAATCGCTGGCACACAGTGCCTAATGCCCTCATCCATTCGCAAGCCCATTTGTACAGTATTACACCGTCTGTACAGTACGCTCACATCACCTAAAAGTACTTATTCAGCTTGGCTCGGTTTGCCAGAACATAAATCCCTCTTTGGCTCTCCTTCGTGAAGAATAAACATGCCAGCTACACTCACAAGTTCAACTTTACACAATACATTTACACAATTGCAGTTTGTGCAATGGCGAGCCCAGCTTGCACTCGTGCTTCAAGGGACCTGATCTGTTCGCCATCTCATGCACCTAAAAGGAGATACTGTATGTCTGAACGGCCTGTCACAGCCAATCATGCAGGCTCCTTGTGGCGTCCTTGCTGCCACGAACCTAGTTATATATTCAGGACAGAATGTACAGGAAGGAGATTTAACAAGAGGCAAAAAGACAAGAGGGCAAGTGATCTAATACAAAATGTCTTCATAATTTCATAAAAAGCGTAAAAACAACCATCTGGGACGCCCGGATAGCTCAGTTGGTAGAGCGGGCGCCCATATATAGAGGTTTACTCCTCGATGCAGCAGGTCTGGGTTTGGCCCCGACCTGCAGCCCTTTGCTGCATGTCATTCCCCCTCTCTCTCCCCTTTCATTTCTTCAGCTGTCCTGTCAATAAAGGCCTAAAAATGCCCCCCCCCCCCCCCCAAAAAAAAACATCTGGAATGTAAATTTCCTACATCA
The DNA here is from genome assembly GCA_023631565.1 of Gymnocephalus cernua. Classification (NCBI taxonomy): domain Eukaryota; kingdom Metazoa; phylum Chordata; class Actinopteri; order Perciformes; family Percidae; genus Gymnocephalus; species Gymnocephalus cernua. The sequence goes on along the minus strand of CM042427.1, from coordinate 18,910,450 downwards.
TCCCTCAGGCAAATTGCATTTTAATTACAAGTGCACACAATGAGAGACACCGGGTATGAACTGAAGGAGCTAATCCAACTAACACCACACCTTTACAGGGACTGGAGAAAACATTTGTTGATTCAGGTAAATATTTAAAGTACTCAACTTCTCCCGTGCTGCAAATGCTGCAAAGCAACAACAACAACCTCTCACAGTTGTTTTTCATGTTTCACATTTGGCCACTAGAGAGCTCCACAAAACATGCAACTGTCTGCTCATGCTCCGAACATGAGGCTGTTAAGGTTAAGAGATTTATTGCGTGGAACAATTTTTCTCTGAGTGCCACATCAAACAGTGGTGGTGGAGATGGTGGGAGTGAAGACAAATGTTTGCAGCGGAAAGATGTCAAAACATGCCCCAAGATGCCCTTTAACTGTACCTAACTGTAGGAAATGAACCTGTTGGTTTTGTTGCACTGTACAGTTCAGCAAAATGCTTGGCTTTCACTGCTCAACTCAGACCCCTCCACCCACCTCCACTGTGTCGCAACGTCCTAACAAAACAATCAGTCTCAGTGCAGTGCGATTGTGCATGATTTCCTTTCTGCACAAACGCCAACACCACTGCATGAACAAACAAATTAATAATAAGCTTTAAAAGACGTCTGACTGCAAAACAGAGGAGGGCAATGCTCGCGACTATTTCTGCAAACTCTGCATTAGAAACTTGATAAGCCAGCATCAATAAAATAATCCAACATGCTTCATTCGATGCATTTAAAATGTGATCTTGTGCAAAGCTGCCATTGAATGCAAAATCACCATCATTGTTCCTGCATTGACAGAGCAAACACTCATTATGTCAAATTTAAACTGACTTTTTATCGAGCACGTCTGAACATTTCAACCAGAATCAATACACTCTCTGAATGCAAGCCAAGTTTCTACAGCCGAGGGGTACACTGTTATCATCATTAAATCTCCCATTTAATGATTGATTTACGACTGGGAATTACAGCAGCGTCAAAGTCTGGAAACAACTCAGTGCCAGAAATTGCCAAGTAACTGATACATCCTGGTAAAAACCCAATGTTTGCTCTTTAAATAAAATCACCAGGCGCTCTGAACTTAGCTACACCTTAATATTTTCTCCTGAGAGATGAATTCAAGATGCAAGGTTCCCATGTGGCCCAATTCAACAGCAACAAAACAACAAACCGTCTGCAGCGCTGCCTTATCTTGCTAGCCAGGTAAACAAGCATGTCTTCGGTGTGTGTTTCTCCGCCAGATATAGGTGGCTAGAGAATTTAAGAGGATCAACAATTAAATGTACAATTAAATCCAGCAGGAGAGGCAGAAGAAGCTGCATCAGAAGGAAGAGGAGGAGGAGGAGGGGCAGCAGAAGGTGTGCAGCTGCTACCCAGACACCCATGTGCAGAGCTGGGTGCAAGGCAGCGAGTAGGTTGTTGGGGCACGTTTGTGTGAAAAGGTGTGTATTCCAGATAGTATTGGATCTATTTAGCAATAAAGTATTGCATGTAAGAGAACATCGAAGCATTAAAACAGCCATTGGATGGCTTAACGCTTTACCTCCCCAGTTGTTTTCCTCAGTAAGTGCTGTCAGGTCCAGCTGGGGCACGTCCTCACAGCTCTCACAGTCTGAGTCCGAGCCTCGCACCTCTCCGCCGCCAACCCTGCCCGTGTCACAATTGACGGGTGACTCCTGGATCTTCATCCTTAACGTCTGCACAACCATGAGAGAAAAGAAAATAGTGCTCAACGACGATGACCAGCCTGTGAACACAGTCTTTAAGTTGAGCCACACACTCCCACAGAATGGCCCTGCCCTAAGAGAAGGGGCTGCTCCCTACTTGGGATTGGCTGCCTCTGCGGCCAAAACATCCGCCCATCTGTCTTTGGCTGTGAGAGAGAGAGCAAGAGTGGATTGGCTCCGCCTTGTCTTTCACCCACAGGAATCCCTCACCCCTCCCTTTCTCCCCCTCCCTTCCTCTTTCCCTTATTTTCTCTCTTAACAGTAGTCCTCCTTGCTTTCTCTTTTGACTGACATGCATATATTCCCCACCCTAGCACTGCCCTGGACTTGTTTGTTTCACAGCGACAAGAGCAGAAGGGAGGGGTGGATGGGTGGTAGAAAGAGGGGGAGGGAGGTGAGGACAAAAAAAAGCAAACAGATTGTGAGCTAGCACACGTAGGCTGACTGGGTGATTTTTTTTTTCTCTGCCCTTCTGTGTCTCTCTGCAGACAAACATCCAGCTCAAACCAGACATATTACATGCACGCCTTCTCCTCCAGCACCTCATTACTTATTTGTTTCTCCCACTGTTTACCCATCACCCACCAGTTTCTCCTTTGTCTATCTTAAACTTTCTCAAACTCCACTCCTCGAACAAAGCGGTTCAATCAAATTCTAGTGTAATGTTAATAATTTGGGGAAACATCATACTCAGCGGGTCATGTATTTAGAACGTGTCCATGGATCACTTAGGACTAAGCCCATGGAGTCCCATTTCCTCTCTCTGGGCGTGGGACCAAGCTATTTTTAGGAAAAACAGATCAAGAGTCAAGACAAACTGCTACTAGACCTCATAAATGCCACAGACGGCTTACAGGAAGGAGTGCACTTGAATCTGGTTACAACAGCCCGTTTTGTTTTTATGATCATGATAGTAAGTTGTCGTTGTTGGCAGGTTCATGCAAGATAATAGTGCAACAACATAATTAGTCTCAGGTGTGTGTGTGTGTGTGTGTGTGTGTGTGTGTGTGTGTGTGTGTGTGTGTGTGTGTGTGTGTGTGTGTGTGTGTGTGTGTGTGTGTGTGTGTGTGTGTTCTTGAGGTAATAACTCTGGGAATCATGGAGGATACAAAGTGGTAGTAGTGACCAGAAAACATAATCATATGAGCTCTTACCGTCACTGTTTTTCAAATCAAGAACCCCCCCCTCCCCAGCACCTCTATAAATAAGTAGGCTACATACTGCACCGGCTCACTCAATCAACGTGATGTTCAGTTGTATCAGCTTCTACAAAGCACTTATTTAAAAACAAAATAACTTGACACTTTTTAAGCTGGTTCGCCTGTTACTCCCGTTATTTCCTTGTAATGTAGCATTTAAAAGGCTATTTTTTAAACTGAGTCTGGCGCAGTGCTCATTCCACATAAGCTACATTATCACTTCCAGCAAACTTCACGGAGAACAAGGGCACAACGTACAGCATCATCCAACTGTTACACAACACAGAATCTGTTAGCACGTCAACGTGTCGTTTATTACCTATAGCCTGTTTGTAACCGGTATAGGCTACCGACAACGTTACCTTCCCTTCCTTCACCTGTTCAACTAACTCTAGCAGTTTAAGTTGCATAACTCCCGCTGTTACATACGTGAACTAACCACAGACAGTTGCCTCGTTCATGGAATCACGAAAGTGTGTCGCTGCAGAATGGCAGTTCGACGCTGAATGAATATTGGGGAAACACAAATGGATTGTAAATATGTTTGGTAAAAAAAAAAATGTCCTCGAATTAAAGCAACACTAGAGACAACCTGTAGGCCAAGGGGACCGAAGCGGGATCTGTAGTTCCAATGAGACAACCTGTCTGGTGCTGCTTTAACATTCAGAGCAATGATTCAGTTCTACTTCTAGACCCAGTGTGCACACAAACAATCACCAGCCGAACAAACAAATACAAGTCAAATATTCCTGATGGAACTACTGTTTCCAATATCAATAAAGAACTTTCATGCTCAAGTAACGTTTGATTTCATATGTTCAAGTTATTGGTTTTTGTGCCAATTAGCACCTTTTTTGTAATGAATCAATAGCAATTCATTGTTTTAAGTGTTACTATGCAGATTCACAGATTCACAGACTCCTGGTTCATTAACACAATGGCAGTCTGTTCTCAAGTAACATGTTAATGTCCGTAAGATTTGAGTTAGTTTGTTTCTAGCGCGGCAGCTTTGGCAGTAAGATGTAATTGCTAGTGGTGGGCGGATCGTTCCAAATACCGATAACAACGTTGGTATTGATATTGATCAATACCAGTGTGATGAGGTCGATACCTTAGTTTCAGTTTCTCTCCAGTATGCGCACTGCTGCGGTTTCACCAAAGAGGCGACCTGTCTGTTTGTGCGCGGAGCAGCAGGCAACTTTGCTCCTCCCCCCCTCTTGTGATTTGATGTTGTATCATCACGTGACTGAGCAGCGCCAAGCAAACAACAAGCCAGGAGCGCGTGCGCGTGCACACACACACACACACGGCAGAAGAATGGCAGAGAGGAGGAGCGCCGTGTTCAGGCCAAAAATGAAACAACGGCAAGCTGTATGAATTGTTAAAAGGCTGTATAAGATACAGTGGTAACACATCAACATTTTAACGTATTAATCAAAATGTAAAATCACAAAAACACTTAGGCTAAAGGTCATGAAAATTCATCCACCTTAATTATTAAAAAGTATCAGTATTGGCTATATTGGCCCCGTATTTTGAGTAAAAAGTGCCACTAACTGTGCAAGTGCATTTGAATTTAGGGCGGGAAAGTTGCCACAGACACTCAGATCCTATTACTTGACAAAGCAGCAAATAAAGCGCTTTCATCGGTCATGTGCTCAATCCCCATTGTTTTTAACTCACTCTTTGATAGATAGGAACTTAACAGACAATAAACTAGATGAAAATCTTATGGACAATAACTTTGTACTTTGGACAATAAGTTTATTATGAAAGAAAACGTTGTTGGTAATTATCAGCTTGAGTGTGCTTTGTTCTAAACTCAATGCTTATTGTTAACTACTTTAGGTGCCTTCTTGTGAAGAGTTACAAACACGCAATTAAAGTATAGACTCATTAGGCTTTGAAGACTCTCATAATGTTACAGTCTCTGAGGTAAGAGACGTTGAGACGGACTAACATCTTGTCACACGGTATAGTACTGGGCGGTATGACCAGAAAATATCATGTTTTTTTTTAAGATTCTGGCGGTTTCACGGTATGTCACGGTATTTTCTTGACTGGGCTTACTCTACGGTCAGGAGTACATAGAATATCACAAAAACATTTTAATATCATGTTTACTAAAAGCTTTGGGGGTTTGCTTGGCTCCTCCACAACATTATACAATAACGTTATATGAAGGAGAATGCATGAAACAGTTACAGAATCTAAACAATTTTTATTGTGCAAACTGCAAAGTAGTAAAATAAACGTAAATCAAATGACTACACATACAAACAAATTTAACATTGTTCCCATTTCAAAACAAAATAGTTGTAAGATAGTTGTATAAACACTACCTTGGCCACAGGTAAATTAGGTTGTTGTAGAAAAGTGGGCAAGTGAACAAAGCTCTGCTGTCAGCTAGCCTGCTTCCAGGGTTTGAATAATGTTAGTAGGTTGGCGGACATATTTCAGCGAGGCAAGACATCTTAAATCCAGTGTTTTAATCATTGCTCTGAACCCGTCTTTCTCCCGTCTTTCTAAACGGTCTGTAGCGGACCGCAGGTGGATTGTTATTGAGTTCATAATGTTGCTCCGCTGAATGCTTGAAGTTGACATGTCTTTAACGTCAGCATGGCCGAGTAACGTTAGCACGGCCGAGTAACATTAGCGCAACCAAGTAATGTTTAGCGACGGGCAACCACAGTGGCTAAATTATGTCTGATTTTTTAGAAACAAAAAACCTTGGAACAACAGACAGCTCCTCTCTTGAGCACACGTTCTGGTGTATCTAGGGTCTTTCTTCATCCTCTAACTTTGTTCTCTGTTCTTGAATGTGCAGTAGCGACGGGCCTCTCCCAGCTTAACAGACTGTTATGCTCCCTAGCTAGCTAGCAGCTATAATGTTACCCAGCATGTCGTTCGGCAGTGTAAATTTGTAAATGTAAAATTATTAGTGTTAGAAATAGTTTAAATCACAAATAGTTGTGTGCTATGGTGTTTTATCCTGTCAAAGAGAGTTAGTTGTGAGTTATTAATTGTTGTGTTATAAAGTTACTACCATGAGTGAGAAGGGTACGCAGTTAACAGGGCTCCTGTTCTCAATTCACTAGAAGATTACTTTGGCTGTAGTGCTCTCCGCGGCAATGCACCGGTATTACGGTATATGAAAAATTCATATAATACGGGAAATTAATACCAGTATACGGTACAAATCGGTATACTGCCCAGCCATGACACAGTACAATCATATCATCTGCTTTTCAAACTTCAAAGAGGCAGAAAGGTTTCTGCAGCCTTCATGTATTAGACAATGATTAAGCTGCTTGGGGGGCATACACAGACAGTGTACAAACAGAGTAAAAAGGGGGATCTTTGCTGAGATGGCCCACGCACACACACACACACACACACACACACACACACACACACACACACACACACACACACACACACACACACACACACACACACACACACACACACACACACACACACACACACACACACACACACACACACACACACACACACACACACACAAAATGCCACACATCAATGTGTGGTAGAGCTTTCTCCACGCACAGAGTTAGTGGAACTTTAGCGGAGGTAAGCTAATGCTATTAGCTTAAGTTACTGTGTTGACCTTGCATCAGTAAGTTACACATGAAAGCATGGCAGGACAATGGCAACTTCTCCTCCTTTCCATAACGTAGTCAGACAGCCCTTTTAGTGGCATTTACAATGCAGCGCAGTTCGCAGCTGCCGGTTACAGCGTTCTCGCTCAAAATTCTGGACCAATTTCAAAGATCTTTGTTTACATTAGTCACTTTGACACAAATGCATGGGAAATGACAGGCTAGGTTGAAAAATACAGAAATTCCCCTTTAAGCCAACCTGAGCTGCAAACTTGAGCTGCTTAAAAACTCTGCAGCTGTCACTTCCAACTAACAGTTTTCTGATGTTGTGGGTACAGCATGTGTTTACTATGACTGTAGCTACAACAACATTAGCACTGACATACAGGGACACACGATACACCAACATACTGAGATGAAGGGTTTAGTGTGTTTTCATTAAAAAAAGTTGCAAAACAGAGGTGTGAAACAGATAAAGTATCCTGAAACAGCTTTTTTAACAACTCAGAATACATTATTCATTATTTAGTTTCATAATTTTTGCAAGTAATTATTCAAAAATGTGACCAATGAGTCAAAGGTAGCATCTTATTTTGTCCAATCAACAGTCCAAAACACAAATTACATGCAATTATATATGCAAAAGCAAATTCTCACATTTGAAAACATGCAAACAACAATTGTTTTGCATTTTTGCAAGGGAAATTACTTAAATGATTATCAAAATGTTAATTAATATTCTGTCGATCTGTTGATTAATTAAGCAGTAGTCTATATCGACGTTTAATTCACGAGATTGTTCCGGTGCCGCCGGAGGTTCCGCCAGATGTCCCTCATTTTCGGTCAGATGTCCCTCACCTTCCGCTTTCTTTGTGTTGGCATTCTAAATTCCGGTCAATTTCGGGAAACTCCGAGCTCCGAGCTAGAAGCGTCAATCAAATTATATTATCTTTTTTTGGAGTAAAATTCTCATCACACACTCAACAGCTATTTTAATTCCAGAGCTTGCCTCCCATGCACGTTCCACCACAAGTTCCTTCCCGAGGCTATTTTGCAGAGGCACCGTTGCTGCGATTGGCACATAGTGCCGCCCAAGATGATTGTGATTGGTTTAAAGAAATGCCAATAAACCAGAGCACGTTTTTCTCCTATCCAGGAATTTTGTGTGGACTATCCAGACCCTCCTCCACAGCGCTGTGGAGATAGGTCTGGCAATACAAGACTAGTTAAGCAGTAAATACCAGGCCTCATCATTTCTGCAAGCAGGGCTTTTCCTGCATAGAGGAATTTCTGGCACCCCCCAAAGAGGTTTTAGCCAGCCCCAAAGAAAAATCACCACCACCAAAATGACAAGAATTGAGAGGGAAAATAGCTATTTAAATCCTCTCTAAATCACCAAGCAACCGTTGAACAAGCAGAATGCTGATCTCAATTTTATCTCCAGAGTCAGGCTGTACCGGACTCTCCCGGTGATTTAACGGTTTTGTTAATTGTTTTTTTCTTTAACTCAAGCATAACATACATTTTTGTTTATCAAATTGTCAGAAATGACAGGAAAATGCAAAGATTGTTGACAAGTAAGGTAACACAGACTAACTGCCTTTACTGTACACGGACCGATCATGCTTATTGCCGTGCGTAGGCCCCCTCCCCCAAGGCCCATTCTGAGACAGGAAAAACCCTGTGCAAGATTGCAAGATTACTAAAATACTGCATAAGTCAAATTAACAGCAGGTATACACTTAGTGTATGTACTTGAAAAAACAATAATAATAATCTGCTGTAGGTAAAGAGGTCATCATGCACACAGGATCAGTCTATTAATTAATCTAACCAACTGTAGCTCAGAGGAAGATGGCCTGATGGTAACAATCATGTCTGTGTGATAACCCAGACATTAATGACCAGCTGAGAGGCTGTTTGACCGGCCTCCTCTCAGAGTGGCGCCACGCCGGCTCCAGATGGCCGCTCAGTGGTACAGTGTGGTGGTGGTGGCAGAGCTGCAGCCTGCGCTGCTACTAAAATCCATCTGGGCTGCTTAGAAAGAATTCACCATATTGGTACAGCGCTGCACGATTCTGCTAGGTGGTGCTGGTCTAGATTAAAACTCCTTTTGCTCAAACTGACGGCAACACAAAACTTCAAATCAAAAAGTACAGGCTTTCTACACTATTTTGAACAGATTGCTGTTTGTGTAAGAATAACAGTGGGAAAATCCCTTTTCGCAAGAACTATAAAATCTCCCTTTGTCAATGGTGAAATTTTTCTATGGAAGTTTCCATGGAACTGCAGATGAGTTTCTGTTTAACGACAACACTGTCTGTACGTCTGTCTGCCTCTCTGCTTGTGTCCACTACCGTGTCCTGGCCTGGAAACAAGCATGCTATGGCAGGAGTTTTGTTCCCTCTGCCATAGCATCACTAAACTAAACACACCGATAAATGTTATGTGTGTAGGTTCTGTGTGTACAGGTATGTGTGGATGCATCTGATGTCTCTGATGTAGTCATGTATAATGTATTTATGTATCTATGTATTTATGTGAGGCTTTGTACAGACAGTGGCAACAATTTCCTTGAAAAGGACAATAAATAATAATGTCACGAAACACTGATGAGTGAGAGAGCAACATGGTATTGTGTAGGTTAGTATCCCACTGGTCAAACCAAACAACAGTGGTTGGAGTACTTTTACCTTTCTGTTTGCCACTGCTTTTTGTTTGTTTATATCTTGCCCTGCAACTGTGCTGCATTGTTTTATTCTTCAGCTTCTTTAATTTAGCTTATTTAATTCTTCTATATTGATTTGTTCTTTTTATTTTAAATGAATAAATGGTTATAATATAATAATTAATACTGTCTTTTTGGCGTTTCTGTGTTTCTAAATGTCTTTTTGACCCGTCCTACAGGGTATCATTTGAATTTGCAGCTATGATACCTGTTATCATATCAGCATATGATACCTTCTTACAGTGCAGATACCAAATCAATACTTTTTCTATACTTTATTCGAAGGAGCATTCAAAAAAATTCTTTCTAAAAGAAGCTCAACCTTTCAAATGTTAAATGTTGACTAAACAAAAGCAGAACTTTGCCCAAATAGTATAGTTCAAAACTTGCACAATGATAATTTATATCAGGAACTGTTTAAAAAAAAAAGCAAACATTTGATGCGTTCAGCACTTGGCAGTTTTTTTTTGTTTTTTTTTTAACTTAGAGCTGCTGACACATGAAAGGAATCGTGAACTTGAACCTACCTGTGGAGGAGAAAGAAGGCCATCTTTTCTTGAAATGTCATTCCTGAAAAGTACAACAGAGAAACCACTTTAGCTAAAGAAGCTTTGACTGATCAAACCAGCTTATGACGACCCAACCCACGATAGCTTATCTTCAGTCATGAACCTCATGCAACCCCACACATCTTTATCAGATAAAGTGTATGCTATAAACATGGCAGTATGCCGAACTAATCCTTAAACTGGCAGCCAGTAGCTTATCAATGTAAAACAATCATTCAGATAAATAGGTGCTACAACTAGGAAAAAGTGGTGAGACAAGCAATTCACCCACTTTAATGACTTTTCTTTTAAATTCCTGAAAGGATAAAGTTTTGAAAAGCCTACCCTTTCTGAAATGTCTCCATGTGGTTCCCTCTGGGTCTCTCACCAACACATTCCTTGAACTGGAAAAAGACACATTTCAAACATTAATTATCTACCTAGCTGATTTTATGACCCGTTTTTCCATCAGAATGGGACAAAGTATGTTGTATTAATGGCATATCCAATGAAAAACCATGATTGCTTTTATGAACCTTTATCATTATCATCTTTAAACCTTTCATTGGTATGCTATTAGAGCTGCTAGAGGTTACTGATGCTATTTATCAATATACTACGAATCTTGACAGTATGCTGCAAATTAAAATAATCTATATTTGTAGAGCACCTCTCAAAAACAGAAGCTTACAAAGTACTTAACAAGCTGTTAATTCTTGCTTATATTATTTCAATATGAAATGAGGAACCATGTTTGCTTTTATGAACCTTTTTGGATGCTGAACCATAAAGATTTGGTGTGCATCCGAGTGCGATTGCTGCATTCATACCAAACAAACCGCTCCAAGGGGGAAAATAAACTCTAGTGAGATTCAACCGAACTAAATGAGGCAGGTGTCTAAGGCCCCTAGCGGCTCTGACATACCAACCCGACGGCCGACCATTGGCAGAAAAGGCAGTCGGACTGATCAGTCGGCTCCCCGAGGTCAAAAAAGTGCCTTGGAACACACTGAAGTGACACCGACTTGAGCGTACGTTCTGCATTGTCACCCAAAAAATGAAAACCGGAAATGACGGCACATCTCTCTCTAGACCTAGTAAACACAGAGCACGCTGTCGTTAGTCAAGAAGGATTGTTGTTGTCATTACTCGCTGAACGGAAGAAAATATGATGGCTAGTAATAAGAAGATGCTGGCGTTGTCAGCTCCGTTTTTCTCGTGCACTGATTCGCTAGTCAAGGGCTAGCACTCCACCAATCAGATTGGTCATTGAGTCCGACTGCCCACTGGCCGATTCAACAAGTCAAATCGGCCAAAATTAATGCCGACGGCTCCTCCAACTGACGATAATACGGAACACACCGAGCAGACTTGAGTCACCGACCTCGCCATACTGTCCGACAGCCGATAATCATGTTGGTGTGTCAGCGCCTTAACATCCACAGAGCACTGCATGGCCAAAGACATAGAGGCTGAAAACTAGTGGGGAATGGTGTAATTTAAGCATTTAATGTAATAACTATTTTTCGACATAGCTGTATAAACAACACAAAATGTAATTTCTTTATCAAAGCAAAAATCACATAGAATAGCTAATACTGTTTGTATTGCATCATGCTGTGTTGCTGTACAATAAACAGCACCAGTAACAACCCCCAAGAGGCTTTCACAGCTCCTAATTACCCTCAGTAAAAGCTCACATTCACAGAGACAGCCGTTCAGACCAAGTAAGACACAGGGCCTCACTAACATCAAACCTCTGCCGTCAGCCACTCGCTTGGCCAATCACGACTGTGCCAGCTATCACATATAGACCCTAATGTATCACGGCATCAAGTGTCATCTGTACTGTTACATGAAGGGTTGACATGAGAAGCCAGTTCCTTGAGTGAGAGAATGTAAACTGAATTAATCTAAATCACTCAGTTGCTCAGCTGAACTTTACATTAGCACACTTAATTTATGAGCCAAGTGTGAATAATAATCTGACATGCTTTCATGCAGCTACAGTGTAAGAAGAGTCTGTGGAGACTGGATCACGTTACTGAAGCTACATAGTGTTAACTATGTAGCTTCAGTAACATGACTTTGCCTGCCTTCACACACTCACTCATATAGACAATACCATAACACTGTTGGGTATGACTTACTGCATCTTTGTTGGCAAGCTAGAGATAGCTGACAAATTGTTTCATCATGTGATCATATTGGTACTTTTAACCTGGATGCTGAGATACAGCAGGAGATAGCTACCTGACTGACTATAACAATGGATCAATTATCAAAGCTGTTGCCATTTAATTATTTGCCCATAGACTAATTGATTGCATGTATCAATAACGATATCTAAGTTTTGGTACCAAAACTAAAAACAAGGAATAATAACGTGTTTTTCTACAAATACCCTTTTTCATTTAATTATTAATTGCTCATCAAGTTAATGTTTTCTAAAAAGCCATACAATAACTTTGCCTTAATAAATATACAGTGTAAAATGGACAACATTTTGATTTAAAACTTAAACTTTCTGATCAAAGACAAAGTAAATAAGGTTACAGATTTAATGTCAGCTTTCTGAGTGCTTACTGAGTTGTAACAGTGCCTAAAATCATCTAACACAACCTGAGATATAAAATTCCTTGGTAGAAATGGCTTTCTTAACAGAAAAATACTTTGCATATCTATTACATGAGACTGGTGCGTGGGAGAGGGATGAGTAAGTCAAAAGTTGCAAAGAAACTCACACACATTGTCTAACTTGCAAAGATAAAATTAATAGCAGCGTTTTGGTAAGGTCTAGTACTAAAACGTTGCCATTCAATTTATCTTGCAAGTTAGACACTATGCTGGAGTTTCTTTGCAACTTTAGAGCAATATCTCTCCCTGTTGACACAGCAGAGGCTATATGGAAACTGAAGACAATAAAACCTTCAGAGGTTTCAGAGTAAAATAAATGATCAAAGTAACATTTTACATGAAAGAAGTACTTTACTGTGTCTCAATCATTTCTGCTCTACAATGATACAAATACTGAACACTCAACGTTGTGGTGTCAAATATCCGCCTGACAACAGTTGACAAGTTGCTCTCTGGTGCATCTTCTTCTGTGGTGGATAAAAGCTGCAGCTAATTGTGCACTCATAAGTGGCCCTTACATAAAGTGGTTTACAATTAGTGTGGTGTGCTGCATATTACAAGCCGCTGTACAATGAGAATGGCAGGGAACTATTAGGCAGCTGCATCTTGCTTCCTGTCATCTGCCAAATCGCCTCTGTCTGCATGTAGTGATTCTTGTTTGGCAAGAAAATTGGCAACGATTTTAGAATTCACTACAATTTTAAGTAGCCATGATATTGCTACAAACGACTGAAAGAAACATGCTTAACTGCCCAACACCTAAGACCGACCAGTCACAGTGAGTGAAAAGATTAAAACAACAGAGAGAAAAAAAAGCTGTAAAAAAAAAACAAGAGTAGGAGAGATGCTGCCAAGATGGTGACAAATCACAAAGATAGAAAGAGAAGAGGAGAAAAAGCGCGATGACTCACTGCGTGGGCTTCCTGGTTGCCTGTGAGCTGTACCAGTGTCAGGCTGTGTTTCGAGGGTTTGGGGGTTCGCTCAGCGTGACCACTCTGGCCTCCCTGTGACGTTGCGTTGCTGTCCGTTTCCTCCCGCACGTTGCCCAAACTGCTCGATGGGATGTTCTCCTTGTTGGTGTCTGCTCGGACGGACGCAGCTCTGTTCCCAGATGGAAGAGGATATGGTGAGGAAATGAGACATCTGCCTTCCATCTCGCCCCCTTTGTTGCACACTTTGTCTTTATCAGCTTGACACTGGCGGAAATGCTTCAGGAAACTAAATGCCAAGGTCATCCTGATAACTGACTTACGTGTGCTTTTTAGCTTAAGTGCTAATTCTATTTACTACCCACGCTCTTATTGACATTTTCTGCTGTTTTTGGAGTAACACACTCCTTCTTATCCATGTCTTACTGATCTGTCAGACTCTAGTACGTCTCAGTCAACAAGGATTAGCTTCTCACTGCAATGACTCCAGTTGTTATGACTTTGCTAGGTCTCAGTGGACGAACCCACTACACAGAACGAAACCTTTACGAATGTTTATTGTTATCAAAACACCAACTTGAAGTTGAAGCTTTAGTAATGAATGGCATCTTATTGTGCTTTACCAGCACAGTAATATTAAAAAGTATCCAGTCTGTAAGTGAAAAAAAATCAGTTCCATAGAAAAGAACTTGCATCACACATTTTCTGCCTTTTTATTTGTTGGAGGATTTTATGTATTTTTAATGAAATACACCTTTAGAGGTTCCACTGATAATTTCTACAATAGATGGCGATCTATTATTTCTTATGCTGAGTCACTTACCTCCATGAACTCAATCTAATTGTTAAAATAGCTAGCCTTTTTTTGGTGTCAACAATTCTACCGATTGTCTTAATGTATCTTTTTATCTCCTGATGTGGAAGTCACCAGTCATGTGGTTTAGCGGGTGACGGGTGGGTTGAATGGTTCTGTTGTTTTGAGTGGATGGGTGATAAAAAGGAAGGAAAACATGTTTTTAATATACATTTATCCAATAGCATAATACGTTCTAATACAAATAAAAATTCTAGTGTCTGTATGTTGAAATAAGAAATAATTTTCTGCACTAGAATCAAGAAAAAGGAAACTTTGATTCACATCACAAAAAAGTTGAACTATTCCCACTGTACTAGGGAGTGTACTAGTAAGTGAGGAGAACAAGATTTTTGCAGTGCTCTTCACTGTTGCTACTAAAGACAAACTGCCACTAATCTCATGCTGGAAACATCAAATACCATCATGATAATGAACTTATTGTACCCGTTTCTTTCTTTGTGTCTCAGTCCCTCCTCCTGTTGCTCTCTCTGGTGCCGACGTCTCTGTCGGGCAGTTGGCGTGACCCTTGGAGATGACGGCCATGGGGTTAAGTCAGAGTCCTCTGAACTTTGATCTCTTACAGGGTTTACATCGAACAGGTGCTGCTCCACTGCTGAACGAATCGTCCTGTCCAGAAAACTGAAGGACCAAGAAAAAAAGAGAAGTTGGTTAAGAAGTTTGCGACTTTATGGTTCAATAACAGTTTCATAATAAGTAGAATATAAAAATTATCTCCAAATAAATTCATTAATTACAAGACCTCAACAGTAATTAAGTCCACTTACTCTACCACATCTGGTCTGCAGTGGACAGGGGAGAGGAGGTTACTGAAAGAAAAACAAGAGGGGAAGATGAGTTAGAGCTACCTTAGTAGGTGGTCACAACAGGTCCCTGAGAAACACTGAAAATCCCCCAGGCTCTGGTTCTGGCCCTAGGTGATCAAGGCATCTAGTGTGCATGAGTGAGTATTAATTTCAGCTGCGTTCAGAGCCTAATTAGGTCCTCTGAGAGCAAATTGGCCAGCTTTTATGACTAGCGGTAAGTCTTACAGTATATAGTCAGTAGTACTCTCTATACTGATCTCTGGTTTCATCTATATCTAGCACTGCCTTTCTACTTTTCTCAAAACACACAGACATGTAATCGACAGTAAAGCAGTGATAAGCAAATAATGGGTGGTTATACTATGTGTGCAGAGGTGTGTTTATATGAAATTCAATATATTTATATCTAGATATAAAGACATTTAATTGTATTAAATTTAGAATCAGACAGCAGTGTCAAACAAGGAGTGACATGTTAACTAAACAGTTTGGTTTGTTATTGAAGATGCAACTGTGCTTCTATTACAATTAAGGACCATTCTCATTAAAGACTCAAAGAGACAATTTACTTTGCTGTAGAGAAAGTTATTCATCAGACTTTCTAAAAAGGTTAAATGTTATTTAAAGTAGCTGTAATAAAACCTCTTCTTCAAAAAAAACACTCTCGATCCAGAGGTTTTAGGCAACTACAGACCTATATCTAATCTTCCCTTTCTCTCTAAGATCCTTGAGAAGGTAGTCGTTAACCAGTTGTGTGACTTTCTACGTAACAATAATTAACAATTTGAGGATTTCAGTCAGGATTTAAAGTGTATCATAGCATAGAGACAGCACTGGTGAATATGACGAATGACCTAATTGCTTCAGGACTTGTCTGTCTTATCAGATCTTAGTGCTGCATTCGATACTATTGACTGATTTTATTCACCTTATATATGCTTCCTCTAGGCACTATTATTAAGAAACACTATTAAGTTTCTCTGTTATGCAGATGATACCAAAATATATCTATCGATCAAGCCAGATGAAACCAATCAGTTAGTTAATTAAACTTTAAGCATGCATTAAGGACATACAAACCTGAATGATAAATTTTTCTACAATTTCCTGATGTTAAACTGAAGTTATTGTACTTGACCCCAAACAAAGCTCATTATCTAAAGATATAGCTACTCTGGATATTGTGGCCCTGGCCTCCAGCACCACTTTGAAGAAACTCAAGAATTATCTTTGATCAGTATATATCCTTTAAGGCCCACGTAGAAGAAACTTCAAGAGCCGCCTTTTTTCCACCTGCATAATATTGCAAAAATTAGGCACATTCTGTCTCAAAACGGTGCAGAAAAACTACTCCATGCATTTGTTACTTCGAGGCTGGACTATTGCAATTCCTTACTATTAGGTTGCTCTAATACAGTAAGTCTCTTAGACTCTTCAGTTGATCCAGAATGCTGCAGCACGTGTACTCACAAAAACTAGGAAAGAATATCATATTTCTCCCATATTAGCTTCTCTGCATTGGCTTCCTGTAAAATCCAGGATTGAATTTAAAATCCTTCTCCTCATCTACAAAGCTCTTAATGGTCAGGCAACATCATATTTTAATGAGCTCATAGTACCCTATTGCCCTACTAGAACACTGCGCTCCCAGAATGCAGAGTTACTTGTGGTTCCTAGAGTCTCCAAAAGTAGAATGAGAGACAGAGCCTTCTGCTCTCAGGCTCCTCTCCACCTCTTCCATTATACCCACTGCTATAATTATTATCAGTCATATTTCTGTATATCTCTCTCCCCCAACCGGTCGCGTCAGATAGCCTCCCACCAAGAGCCATGTTCTGTCTGAGGTTTCTGCCTGTTAAAAGGAAGTTTTCCCCTGCCGCTGTCGCACCAAATGCATGCTCTTGGGGGAAATTGTCAGGTCTCTCTAAATTATAGAGTGTGGTCTAGACCTACACTATCTGTAAAGTGTCCTGAGACAACTTCTGTTATGATTCAACACTATAAATAACATTGAATTGAACATTTTTACACCAGTCTTCATCTTCACTTACCAAAAATACCCTACAGCTTTAATAAACTGATAGACATCATGTCTGCTTTTTCTGGAGTACATAGAGGATGTATAGGGGTGACCTGAAGAAATCTTCCATAAACAGTGGTGTTGACAGTAATAGCACAGCTTCCACTGATCATGCACTGATAAAGGGAGAGATAATAACATATTGATGGTACGCTGTGAAGGTGACTATGGTGAACTTGTGTTAAATGGCACGTACATGCATTGACATTATCAAAGTTGTAAGCAGAGACAGGAAATCAGATAAAAGATGGCAGGCCCCAACTATGTGTTAACTAGATGATCGTTTTGATGAGCTTAACAAATTAAAATCATAAACATGGGGCTGTAAATGTCTGCTGCTTTTTTATTGGCAGTTTTAACATCGGTGCTCATGACTTGAAAGATCCTTCACTTTGACTTTTTCATTTATTAACAGTTGGAAAGTAAAGAGGTAGACAGAAGAGTGAAAGTTAGCTCACAGGTGCTCCAGAGGCAGCAGACTAATCTGCTTGATTATCTCTGGGAACAGCAGGAACAATATTAGCCCACTACCTAATAATAGACTTGGTACTGAACTCAACACGTTAAAGCAACAGAAAACGGTTTAATGGCTTACTAATGTTGACTTGACCTTAGACCTTAATGATTTCAAATGTCAGAGGCATGGGCAGGGGGCAAGAGCAGTGGACACATTAAGCGCTAAAATATGACAGAAGTTTCAAGATCTGTCCTTAACTTTTGAGAGCCGTCCTCCATGCTGCAATCTTCTCCTAATATAAAAGTGATAAGAGAGTGAATTATATAACTGGAATATGTGCCAGGAAAGGATGGTTATCAGACTTCGAGAAATGTACCATGCCCTATGTTGCAATTTTAGAAATTACACTGTGAAGGTAAAAGGCCGCGTTTCCCCAAACCTTTTGGTTTGTGAGCAATTAAAACAAAGCACTGTCTACTCGTGACTCCTCCTTGTCCCAGGTAACAGCCTTTTATGTGAATTTTTACTTCTCAGTTTAATTAAAATGATTTTTAGAGTGGTAAATATAGCCATATTTCATGATACTAGTAAAAAAATATAGACAATTTCATACACAATTCTTCTAGATATTGAATCATCTTGTGACCCATCAGATTTGTCTTGGGGCCCTAGGAGAACTGGCCTTTTGTTGGGAACATTTGGGGTTGTTGGTTTAAAACTGGATTAGTTGTTGAAGTTTATGGAAAACTACTGACAACAAGATACCTTTGATTCTGATAAAAAATGTGAAATGGATTCTTTGGACCATTTTTGTGTGTTTGAACCATTTCCTCTACTTAAAAACACTGTATGGAAACTAGATTTGTGGGTAAAAGTTCTCAGAAATGAAGAGTGAAGTCACCTGATATGGTGTTCTGGACTGTAGTTCATTTTCATGACATCCTGAAATACACTCTACTCTGTTCAGGCACAAATCTACTGTCCATGTTGGTCCGTTATGTAAAATGAGGTTTCTTATACATCTGCTTGGCCTACATTTAGGATGTTAATGAAATAAACAGCTGAGTGTGACAGCTGTTAGTGTCAAATGTGAAACATTTGGTAATTAAATATCTCTGTGCAGCCATCATCGTCCCAAATAGTCTGTGGCAGACTTGGCACAGTGTAGACAAGGGAAGGGACATCACTGCCTGGAAAGAACCACCGACTTAGTTTTAACTAAACATGTAACCGTGTGAAACCACTCTGGTATGAGACAGTATTGTTGCCTTGTGTGCAAAGTCTGAGTCATAAACTACTGGCAAAAGGGACCATAAGGCAAAAGGGATGAGTCATTGCATCAGAAACATAACAGGAATATCACCACCAGAATATGAGTAAGCCAATTATTTCTTAAAACACATATATTCTCAAAAATACAAAATCATACACTGTTGGATCCGTATCTCGGTGGCATATTGAAATCCTTTGAGGATGTGGTACAGCAATTTGGAATCCCTAGGTCTCATTTTTTTTTATATATATATATATTTGCAACTTCGCCATCTGTTGGTGGTTATTTTTGGATCCAATTCTTCAGCCCCAAAGGCACCAGAATGTTTAGATAAGGTGTTGGAAATGTAAGACTGAGGACGGCCAATTACTTCATGTCCTATGGTCCTGTGATAAGGTCCATGAATTTCGGACAAGGATACATGATAACCATACGTCAGATTGCAGGGACCCAGGTTCTATTCAGCCCAAGATTATTTGTTTTATCCTTTTATCCTTTATCCTTAGCGGGATGGACAAGCACATAAAACACTGGGTCCAGACTAGTTTAATGATAACTAGACAGACTATTTTAAGGGGATGGAAGAATGAAGGAGTGCCGTCAATCCAGTAGTGGGCTTGTGAGATGGCTAGGGTGGTGGCGTTTGAAAAAATGTTTGACAGATTGTATGTATATACTATAAAATGGGACAAGAACCTGAGATTTCTGGAGGGCTCCTAAAAAGCTTTGTGATGGGGAGAGACGTGTATGATGGGCTTATGGTGTTGTCATTTATACACGTTTATTTGGTTTCTATTATTCTATTTTGTTACTATTTTGTTGAATGGTCTGGAATATTGTAGTCACTGTGTCATCTTTTCTTGATTTTTGTCTGGGTGGGTGGTGATAACGGAAGCGGGGGATTTGTTCATCTTGCCAATTGTAGGTTTTGTAATTTGTAAAAGAAAAAAATTGTTAATCACAAAAAATATATAAAATCATACCACCAACAACAGTCTAATGTTGCAACACAATGATGTCTGATTTTATATGTTGTGTTGTGTTGTTTAGCAATAAGACCTAATGATACGAAGACTGAAACCTCTCAACTGTCTGTTTAAGTGGATGTCGTTCAAGACATTGACAAACGCAGTCTCTGTGTTGTGTAGTAGTCAAAATCCTAACTGGAAAAAAATCAAATAATACTTAAAAATACTTAAAAATGGGTCTGTAATTGTTCATTAGTGAGTTGTCTGGATTATTCTTTTTTAAGAGTGGCTTAATAACTGCAGTTTTCAGGGCCTGTGGGGAAAAGCTGGAGAGAAGTGAAGTGTTGACTATTTGCAGAAGATCTCATGCCATGCAGTTCAAAACTTTTTTGAGCCTGTAGGGAGGATATCAAGGCAGCAGGAGGAGGATTACTCTTTTATTCATATTTACCAGCATGGTATTTCTCTCTGGTGCTTTTATCTTACCAGAGACTACCTTTAGCCTACCTTTGTGAGGGCAATGGAATCAGTGCCATGCATATTATTTAATAAGTATCTACAAGATCAGGAAACCAGAAATAGGAAAGAAAGGTCCAGAAGAAGAGTCTGTGGGGGTCACTGTATAAGGCAGGAGGTCCACTACCAACGGCCAAAAGAAAATGGATATTGTGGGGACAGGGCAAGTCATTTTCTTTTCTGTCTGCGTTGATGACTGGCAGATTTGCTTGGTGCTGATTTGAATACTGGTGATTTTAAATGCAGCATTCATTAACATCACATTAATCTCTGATCTTAATTTGTTCGAGGGGAGGTGGGAGGACACTGATTAGGAAAACTTTTGGTGACCTTGTTGGCCTTATCAGTCTTGTCAGCCTGGGCAGAAGTGAGCCGTTTCCTCATTTTGTCGTCTTCGTTCTAAGCAAGCTTGGTGTTTCAGAATGTGCTCGGTTGGGGCGGAGGCAGATGACGTGACAGTGACCAGGGGGTGAATTTAATGTCGGCGCTAACCAGCACTTCAAATGTATCAATAAATCCTAAAAGGGGTGAAGAAGGGGAGAGTGAAGGCAGGAGGAATTAGGAGATGCTGGACATTGAGGCTGTGATGTTTTGTCTTCGTGGCACTGAGGCTGTTGTGTGTCCAGGTGCGCAACCTTAGGCCTGGCTGATGGGTGTTGCAGACTGAATCAAAAATGGTCCATCAGTGCTTTTACTCCAGATCTGCTTGAGTGGAGGCCATCTGCTCTGAAAAGATGCCTTCCTCAGAACAGACTGAAGATGTAGTTGATCCCTTTCAGACTGCAGGTTTGGCAGGTCGTTTGCCCTGTAGACATTGGCAGTGGTCCACTAATAAAAAATGGGGCTTCCAGTTTGGCCAGACAACTAAAAATGTCAATGAAATCCTGCTGTAGCACTTCTGAATGCTATTTGCAAATGTCACTGGCTCCCACATGCAGACTAATTTGATAAATGTTGGGGTGTTTACCAGTTGAGGAATTTTCTCTTTTAATGTCACAGACCATAGTATCTAAGAAGCAGTATGTTTCAATGGTCTGATGCGCCATCTCCTACAACCAGTTACAAGTTTAATCATCTCTTTAGCTGTTTTTTCCCCCTTTTTTCCCCCTTGAGACTTCTGTTGGCTGCCACTCTTCATCTCCACTTCTGTCTCATTGAAATGTAATGGTTCAAACCTGTTTTCCAGTTGTAATGTCAGGGTTTACTGGGGTCTGTGTTTATGTCCACCTTTGGCTGTTCGCTGTATCCATACATTTTGCCCTCTGTACATTCTTGCACATACCGTATCTTTAGGTTTGGCAGCCAGATTATCTCAGCAGGTAGCCATTCACAGCACATGCCTTCATTGGTTTCATTACAGTGAGTCTTGTGAAAGTTACGCTGTCATTTAGAAATAGGTTTCCAATTAAATCTTGAGTTGAATTCTGATAAACTAACTCACCAGCAAACTCACCAGTCTTGTCATAGTGAGGTTTTCAAAGAAACTCCATGAAGTCAAGTGCTGTTAGCTTAAATGTTGTGTTATTCCTTCAAGCAATATAATGTTTAATATTCAACTTCTTTGACAGACAATTTACAAATCAGCAGCTTTTCTTTGATTTCAGTTTGATGGTGTCTGTAATATTTACTATATATAACTGTTGAGTCATGGTCTGTAATGAAATAATAGGTCTGTAATGAAATGATAGGTCTAGTAGTATAATTGTGCTATTTTTGTTACACTCTGTATTATTTTAAAAAGCCAGCAGTGCAAGTCTTTGTTTTACAAAAGCTTAAAGCTTGCTTCATATAATTGCTTCATTGAGGACCATCTAACCAAGAAAACTGCAACGCAAATAACAGAAAGAACTAAATAACATCTTTCTGTAGCGGTGTCTGTGTTGGGGTTTTAAAGTCAAGTGTTCTTTACTGCATAAAAAGCAAGGAGGAAACAACTCCAAAGCCTCTAAAGCAGAAGCTTATACCAGTTAAATCCTGTGTACCCAAGGGCGTCTATTCAGATAATCCAGTATTACACCACAGTCAGATATTAGCCAGGAACTTTGGAGTCTTTAGTCAACACACACAGAAGAAAGGTATGCTTATTTATGATCCATTTTGACTGGGCTGAGGTTAAGCTCCCATGTGGCAGCCTGAGAGTCTTTGTATGTGAAGGAATGCAAGTAGACATCAGCAGACAGAGAGAAAGTCTGTATGGCATGTGTGTGAGTATGTGACAAAGTACACAAAGGCCACAGAGTTAGTCAGTGATGAACGTGAGCAAGAGAAATGAAAAGGAGGTGGAGACAGAAAGGTAAAGGGAGAGAGAAACTGCAACTAATGTTTTCGTTAGCAATTGATCTGTAAATATTTTTTTTTGAATTTACCTTTTTGTGTATAAAAGAGCCTGAGACAAAATCTTCAAAGTGCTTATTTTTCCCACCCAACAGTCCAAAACTCACAAACATGAAGTTTACAATTACATAATACAAAGAAATGCTGCAAATCCTCACATTTTAGAAACTGAAAAAAGCTAATATTTAACCATGCTAGCAGCGTGGCTCTACGGATGGCAATGTCGGTCAGTCCACCACCTTGGTCCAGTCTCAAATATCCCAACATGTATTGGATTTTGTACAGATAGTCATGGTCCCCAGAGGATAAAGTCTACTGACTTTGGAGAACCCCTGGCTTTTCCTCCAATGACAAAATGGGGTGACATTTTAGTTTTTTAGTGAAATATTGCAACGACTATTGGATGTATTGCCATGGAATTTTGTAGACATTTATGCCCCCCCCCCGAGGATTAATTGCTCTAAGCTCAGGATGCAGCAATGGTGCCCCTTGCAAAAATAGATAGCGGAGATAGCAGAAGTGGAGGGAGACATCACACACTAGATGTCAGTCTTTATCCCAGCAATGTAAATTATATCCGTTGGGCCGGACTAAGATAAACTAAATCGACGAAAATGGTAAATATCGCCATCTAAACATCAGCAAGTTACCATTGTCATTGAGAGAAAACTATTTCTGGTCACTGCAGTATAGGTCATAGATCCCACCTCCTCCATGTTAGTGGATGGGACATGGGCCAAACTAAAAAAATCAAAGTACACTTAAAATAAGTTTTTTCTAAAGATGGTTTCTGTCATTTTAGATAGTTCTAGTTTGTTAGTGTTAATTTTTCTGATAAGTTTGTATTTTAATAGCTATTGATGCTATAAAATGGAGTGAAACATGATGACTGACAGCTGTGATTGACTCATGACTGGAACTAAAATATAAACTATTTTATTCAAGAGAAAAGGTTTTCTATACATTTACCATACATTAATGTAAAGTAGCCATATTCAGGGTAGACACATAATGTACACTTGCATAGGTACTGTCTGCATTTATATACACATGTATGTATACCTGTGTGCCAGTACATGCCATATAATGAGTTTTAGAGACCTGTGAAATGTTTTAAATGGGACATTATGTGACTTGCAAAATGTGAGTAGTTTTATAAAATGTCATCTCCAGTTTACTGAGGAAGTATGCCGAGTAAAGAGATTTTGTAATGTATACAAAGAGATTATATATCCCATACCGCAGTACTCTACTGTGTACTTGTAGCTGACTATGACTGACCACATGTTTAGGACTTGGATTAGTGCACTAGTTGCGACCTTTGAACTTAATAAAAAGGATTTGTGTAATGTTACATTATAACTAAGAGACAAGTTGTTCCAGTCAAAGTTAGTATGTTCTTGTTTCTTAGATAGATAGATACTTTATTGATCCCCAAGAGGAAATTCAAGATAGGCGAAATTCAAGATATCCTTATATCCGTGTTTACTGCTGCTAGAAGAACATTTTGCAAAAACTATATTAACTGTATTAAAGACAGAGTACATGTTACCTGCAATTGTGCAACAACAATATTTAATCAGACTATGAAGAAGAAAGTTTTAATGTTTCAGCTTGGATGTCTAATTCATATAAAATATTAGTCATAAAGTGCATTTAAAGTTGTAATTTTTAATAAACTTTTGTCAGCTCTGAGTGAATTATCCCAGTTACTCTGACAATTATCCTGTGAAGCTTTTATTGTGTGTCTATTCCAGGGGCGTTTCTAGGGGCTTAGCCCGAACCCATTTAACTAAACTGAACGCAATGCAATACAGGGACTGGCTTGCCCAGCTTGTTAATAGCCAGTGCATGTTTATTTTAGCTGCCCAGTTTGTAGATGTTAGTTAAATAGCACCGACATTTGGCCTAATCATAAATGGCCTGGCAACCCAAAAGTCAAGATTTTGTTTCCAAATTAAAGCATTAAACACTTCATTTCCTGCATTCTGGTGAATTTGTATGCCCTATTTCTACCTTTTTCTGAATCAATGTATTCTGGAAAACATATATTACAATCCCAATATAAAAGCATAGTGGAATATATTGCAGTAAGGCATTCTGTATTGCTTTCAACTATTTATTCTCCTGTAGATCGACTTTTCTAATTATATCTATGAGTCAGCACACCTGTAGCCTAGGCATAATTTACTCTTCCCTCTTTTGCATCTTTTGTTGGGGATGAAACCTCCTTAAATGTGCATATGACAATTATTCACCTCAATGATAAATTAATTCATTTTAATGCATTAATAAACCCCTGGACTGTAACATTTTGTGTTTGAGCAAGATTTCTGCTCATGTTCAAAACATATTATATTACTCAGAAAAATAAACTGGACAAAGTTGTACCATTAGTTCTACAAAACAAATGTAAGAATTGCAAGTGCCTTGGAAAATATTTGTTAACTATTTGCATGTGCCATTCTGGGGCTTTTTTATTCTATTACACTTCATTTTGTAAAAAAAAAACCCAAAAAAAACAACCAGATAGGGTGAGAGATCCGTGGCTATTCATAAAACATTCAGGGCTGTAGCCAGGGACACCCAGGCCTAATGACGCCTCTGGTCTATTCAGTTCTTTTTAGGAAAAAACAATAAAAAGGCTTGATCACATAAACAGCCGCCCTGGAGCCATATCAGGTCTCAGGTCAGCAAAAACCACTCCAGTCAAAATGTGCCAACTCCAAATGACAAACTGAAGAACCAGCCGTTAACACTGACTGGACAAGCTGCTGAGTTTTTGAGGGCTTTAGGTCAACATACACTGAGGGCTAAATGGGGAAACGATGACAGTAGGGTCATTGATGATTGACAGCTGATTATCATGTAGGTGTGGTCTGGTTGTACTGGAACGTTATCACTTGCACGTGTAAAAACATGAGGTTTACAGCTTGTTGTATAAATGTATTGTCATTTCATTCACTTGTAATGGGTTCATTTTTACGTCCATAAACATATATTCAATATTGGTTTGATGTAGTCAAATATTATTAAGGCTGCAACTAACAATTATTTTCATTATCGATTCATTACAAATCATCTTTTTAATTAATTGTTAAGTCTATAAAATGGCAAAAAACATCGAAAAATGCCCATTGGAAAAAAACAAAATATATATATATATATATATATATATATATATATATATATATATATATATAATATAATATATAAAATTCACATTGTTTTATTCACATTTCTGTCACATTGAAGGAAAGAACATTGCTATTGCACAATGAGTGATAACTTTGTTCGGCTCATTTTCTGTAACCACTAACCAGTATAGCTTGGTTTTCCTTTTTGAATGGCGTATAAATTACCACTGCCTGCTGGCATGGAAAACTATTTCTTCTCATGCAGGTGCGGAACATACACGCTAGTAGGCCGTCGACTGTAGTCTTTGCAGCGTGTTCAAGTGCAAATTTTTGGTAAAGACACAGGCGACGCCACAGTCGGCTTTCGCTGCCACTAGTTCTTGGCCAGCTGCCTGGTGGGTCAGCACCTTTAACCATTACATCATTCTGTGTCTTCACCCAGAGAAGTCTTTTGCTTGGTGTGTCTGAAACATGTGCTGCGGCTGCCTCCGCCACAATAACCAAAACACTGGTGAGCAAACTGTTGCATGTGCACGCCGCCTGGCTTTCCCTCTAACTGGAGTTTCCATTGTTTCTGATGATAATGCACTTAGGCAGCACACAGCCACTTCCCCCACTCCTCCAGCCCAAAACAACATACTCTCATCCTGTTCTGTCATCTTTCTAACGCATAGAGTGGAGGCCTACCTTAAGTAGAAAGGAGATATTGGCCTGTCTTCTTCTTGGGAGCTGAAATATCAAAAATGAAAAAACTAAATTAATGAGCTTGCAGGGTGTGGCTATGAAGTGCTATGGCAGAAAAACATTAAGCGCCCCCCCCCCCCCCACCACACACACACACACACACACACACACAACTACATGTCAGTGGGGCTGAAAATAGGAGCATAAGGCTGGCTTTTGTCACCAGAATAATAGCTATGCAGTGCAACAGATCAGTGCTTTTGTGGAACTCGTCTCCGGTAATTATTATGAACCAAAAGAGCTGCTCTAGAATATAGGCTGGCTGCTGCCACTGGATGTATGCCAGCAACACATGATGAAATTATGCAACGATAAGAGGAACTCAGTGTTTGCACTGAATGTTAAGGTTGCTCAACAATTTAATATCCTAGCACTTACATGCTGAACATTTCATAATCACCAAGTCTTGTTTGCCTAAGCAGAGTTGAATACTTTATTATTTCCTTTACAGTCAAAGCAGAAAGAAAACCACTGCAACCAAAACCCTGAACTTTTACACCTCGTATCACATAAATAAGTGTTAAATCAAGGTTGTCTTTATATTTTTTTTAATTGAATTCACTGTGAGCCATTTATTTACTGTTAAATTAATTAAATGTTTGCTACAGTGACACTATGTGACCACCTAACTTTATATTAAATGTATTTTAAAACTTCAAATCAACCAGATTTGTGTTTTATTTTAAGCATTTTAACCAAATCAGACATGAATCTTCACATTGTATTGTTCGACAATATTGTGCATGCCGGCTTACTGTCACACTGCCATGGCTTACTGGGACACTTGAATAGAGCAGCAGAGCCATCATCATGTTATTAGTAACACCTGTGCTTTCCCAACTCTGACAAGTCAAAATGTCTGATGTAAAAGGGCCCATATTTTCTCTGTGAAACAAGTGTGAAAAGCGGACATGAATTCTAATTAATCTCACCGAAAGAAAAGCATGAAAGCAACATTTTTTTTTACAAACCATGTACAGCAGGTACTACATGTTTTTCCTTTTAACTACTCAACTGAGTATTTACTTTATCATTTTTTAATGACAGAATGACAGTGACTGACAAAGTATGCAGAACATTTCGCTCATCAATAGAGCTGAAAACAATTAGGCCATTTGTCGACTAAAATAATAATCAGCAGCTATTTGGACATATGATTAATTTGACTATTTTAAGCAAAAATACCATTGTTCCACCTTTTCATTGTGATAATTTGCTGCTTTTCTTACAAAACAAGGAATGTGATGACATCACGTTGGGCTTCCGAAAATTGTGATGGGCATTTGTCACAGCTTTTACAGCTTTCAGACATTTTATTTAAAAAAAGAGATCTTGAATCCAAAAAATAAAATCGGCAGATTAATTAATAATAAAATTTAGTGCAGCTGCTACTTAATAATTGTTAAGTGATTTATATCAAATCTTCTAAATAATGACATAATGACTAACAACAAGATTATTTTTAGTTTTCGTCCCTACTGTAAACAAAACGTTTCATATACTTTATACTAAATTTATATACAGTTCAGCAGAAGCCAAAAAGGAGTAGGCAGACAATATTGTTTATATCCAATAGAGCAGCAAGAATATTTTGTTTTGCTGATTTAGTTTTAATGTTTTAAAGAGGGACAGATAGTAGACAACATCAAACTGAAACAATTTCCTATATGAGATAACTAGGCCTACTGTGTTATTATAACAGCCTGATCGCAGGTTGTAAACATGTTGAGTCTCAGATGTTATAAGAGTTGTTATTGAGTGGAGTTATTAAGTGAATGTTTGGTTCTCGGTTGTGTTTTGGTACGTGACGTGCATCATGTGGCTAAGGGCGCAGGCGTGTCGAAGGGAGGGAAAACCACTTTGGCCATTCGGGCAGCAACTCCGCAAGTTCAAAACAAAGGATTTAGATTTCAAGTCAGACAGGAATCAAAATGGGCCAAAGTTCGTTGAACATTCTCAAATGACACAATGTTCAGGAAATGTGCTTGTTTTAGAGTGTGGTTCACCACAAACACCTGCACATTCTTTTAGAGCCTCAGAGTTGAATGTTTTTTCTTCCCACCCCTGTTCTTAACTGGTGTTACAGTCTGGCAAGCGTATTAAAATAATATGGGCCGTCACTGACGTCGTGAATTGCAAAAGCGGAAATCCTGCTTACCCACTACCTTACTAAGGGGATAACAAAAAGCTTTGTAGGGGCACTCAGAAAAAGGCCTGATCCTATGGGGCAAACGGAAATCTCCCAATGACAAGGTGGTCATTCTGGACACTTTAAAAAAACAATTCAGACAGAGGTAGTCTGGCTTAGTGGATGCTGGTCACTTGCTCCCTCCACCCTGCCGTACCTTTTCCAAAATCCCTCTACAACAGGCAACAACAACACTCGCTGTAGTCTAATTAAAGTTCTTTAAGATACAAAATTTTTTGGAGGTACCATTTACTATGTCTATTGCCAATTACGGTTGTGATTAGTTGTACGTTAATCAATTTTTACACTATTTTTACACTTTGCTCAAAAATAGTTTAGGTGAAGATATTCTTTGAGTTGGTGCTACAAAGCAAAAAGTGAAAAAATAGTGTGGCTAGAAAAAACTACAACAAAGGCCGATCCAAAATGCACAAACTCCGTAGTGTAGTTTTTTTGTTGTTGTAATTTACTAAGTTGATTAATAGAGAGCCATGGAGCATCTGGAACCTGTACATAGTCCTCTTGTGTCTCAGCACCTCTGTTCAGTCTCCACTCCATTCAGGACCCCCAAACCATTAGCTTTTAGACGGGTGCTGCACAGTACATTCTTAGAATACCTCAGAGCACAAACTATGTAGTGGTCAAGACCTGGTGTATGCTCATTCTATCAGAGATTTAAAAAATTATGATAAATAAATGTGCTGTTTTGAGTGAGATACGGGTTTCTGAATGTATTCTGCCTTCAGCCTCTGAGTGAGCTGGTCAAAATCGTCAGGGACGTCTACGTTATCGGCCGAAACATTTGGTGTGTGCTAACCACTTTAGCTGTTTCACCAACTTTGGCCAGCACAAGGCAGGATCAGCCGGGAGACTTCTTCTAAACTTCTAACTTTGCGTGGAATACCTGCAGACGAGGGACATGCAAGTAGTTCTATACAATTTATTTTGTAGATTAGGGTGAACTCGTGTGTGTTGCCGTTGAGAACGAGGTGACTAACCGCTAGCAGTGGTAGCTTCTAGCTAGTAGTCCTTACCTGGCTACTGCGCATGTGCGACTCCCAACAAAGATGGGATAGAAGTGAGATGCCTCACTCTGTAGCTAAAACAAAGAGCTCAACACACAGGGTGAAAAGAGGAGCTGCAGCAATGTGCAGTACAACAAAAATATGGTGTTTTTGAAAATTAAACCATGTAAACCTATTCTGGTACAACCTCAAAATACAATTATGAACCTGAAAATGAGCATAATATGAGCACTTTAAGGTTGAATGTGGCCCTGATGTCAACTCACCTACTGTAGTTTTGCATGAAAATGGTAGCATCACCACAACCTTAGCAGTGGGTAAAATAATTCCACATACAATTCAGATTGTATCTAACAATCATCTTTGTGTCAAATAATGTATTTAATTGTATGTATTATATCATCATTTTATTTTCAATAATCGTTTGTCAGAGCATTTTGAAAAGTACCCATCTAACATTTGAGAAGCTAGAACCAGTAACATTTTGGCATTCATGCTTCAAAAATTAAACAATTATCCAAATGGTTTCCGATTCATTTTTTTGATGGTCAACTAATCAAGGAAAAAAGTCTTTTCAGCACTAGCTAAAATACATAGCCTAGATGATTTTGACGACTGACTTTCTGGCACCTAGCAGGTATCTGACTAAATAGGCGTTTTCCCACCAGAGGGACTTTTGCAGTTCCTAGAACTAAAACATTCCTAGAACACTTTTTTTCGTCGTGTTCCCACCGGACAAATTTGGGGATTTTTTAGTTCCTCTGGCCATATTACAGGACTTTTTTAGCTCCTACTTTAGAGCAGGGTTTTTTCCCTTTTCCTAGGTGTACTTGATTGGTCGAACTCATAAGTCACGCCCACTGCCAACCCGGAACTTGCAGCGCACAGTCAGAGCAACAGCGAGACATTTTTAACCATTTTCACCATCTTATTCATCATTAAAGTCACTTCTGACAATGTTTTAGGCGAGAAATGAACTGTTTAGATTTCTAATATAGGCAGTCTTCCGAAAATCGTTGCCGAATTGACAATTTGCTTCAAAGTTTTCGGAGTTGAGAAGCTCCATAAAGTGACGGGACTGCCAGCTGGTGGTGGCCGGGATTGCTTGCTCGCCGGCAGGCCTGTCATGCTGGGACGCCCCGCTGTAAGCTGGCGGTCTCTCAGACCGGTCTCGTAAATAAGAGGCTTTTATTTCGCGGTTGACGTATCGTTTGTTTAAATATCAACACATATCCATCATAAGATTAACGGGAACCTGTGGTTAACTGCCTTTTTGGCGTTAAACTCCACAAGCGCCTGCGAGCTTGACCGCCGTCACACACACACGCACAGCCACAGAGAGAGAGAGAGAGAGAGAGAGAGAGAGAGAGAGAGAGATACCCGTCTCTCTTCGGAAGACTTGTTTAAATTATGATTATAAATTATGACGCTATGGTGTAGTGACAATGTTATAAAGACTGTTGTGGTGCTTGCGTCACTCCCTTACCCCTCCTACCAGTCCATATGGCCACTTGGCCGGTGGGAATGCAAATGGAAAAAAAGATTTTGGGGGAAGAGTAGATCTTAGAACTGCTTAGAAGTGTACTTTTCCCCTAAAAAGTACAAGTACTATCCGGTGAGAAAACGCATAACGTCAGCTCTGTCAATGAACTTGAACATCAAACTTAGTATCTAGAACGTTGTCTTTGAAACAGTTTGCCACGTATCAAAAAAGGCTTCAGCTCTCCCGACTGGTAGGGAGTGTCAGGCATGAGAAAACTGAAGAAGACCTGCGAATATCTTAAAGAATGATGAAAGAATGACTATGATTACGGGTAGGGCGGCCCGATTTGAGGAAAATAGCGATATGCAATAACGTTGTTGAATATCGCAATAACAATATTACTGGTGATAAATAAACAACATATTAAAGTGTACTCACTTCTGCATCTCTGCTGCTTTAGGTAAACTGCTCAAATAACATCAAATTGCATGTTGAATTAAAATTAATCTAAACACAAAAGGCACCAGCGAAAAAAGAATGATAGTTCAATTTTAAAGTGCAGTTTTCTACTAATACTCTTTCAACTAACTCCAGTCCTTTGCAATGTGTTTATCGCGCACGTTGACATAGCCATTATGATTAAAAAAGAAACGATGTTATGCAGCCCTAATTAGGGGTCAATGTCCTGTAAGAGATTTAGAAAAAGGCACTTACATCAAAAGTGCAGGAAAACCAGTTTGATCCAGCCAGCAGGTTCCTGTTTTAAATATGTGCTGTCAGGCTTTTAGTCTGATGGATGAGATTTCCTGACAGGCGGCCAACAATGCCGTTATACCCACAGGGAACCTGCACTCACACCACACTGCAATGTTCTTCACCCCCACCTATTTCCAATGGGCTTCTAAGAAACCCTATGGTTACATCACAAGATTTAGTGAACCATGGCAACTCAACACAAAAGCCCGTATGGATCCCCTACGTGCACCAACGCAATGCTGAGAACAGAATAAGTTCACATGATGCTGCTATGTGACCTGTGTGGTGAACAAGACTGGTGTCATATTTCAGATACAGGTGAGAGCATTGGGGCATACAGAATTATTGGATTATTGGATTTGATAAAGAGAAGGCAATTTTTTCACATGTTTAACATGGTCAGATGTAAGACTCATGCTCTGATACAGTACAGTGGTCAAAATGTGGATACATGAGAAGAACTAAAAGTGTGGCTAATAATAGGAATGTCTGAGAATGACGATTTGATTTCCAGCGGGTGCTGAATCAGACCTAAGCATGGACCAACTCAGGACGGGAGTAGCTCCTGGAAAGAAGGATACAGCGTGTCAAACCTAATACACGTGTCATCAAATGTGGCCTAGGTGGCAGAGCTGCAATATGTATATGCTGCACTATGCTCACACAGCTTTGCCTGCCACATACCTGTGGGAATTGAGAGCAAGCTGACAAGTAGGCATGAAAGCACAGAAATGAAAACACAGTGAGTCCACATATGGAAAATTATTATACATTTGCTATGGCTTTATGCGTCAAAAATCACAGCTACTTAAAATTTAAACTTAAACAGACTCATAAACCTTACTAATTTTTAACACTCTATTCACATACATGCTTTGTCTTTAATCATTTGAAAGCTCTAGTGTCTTTAATTCGTCAAACACTACTAGTGAGTATCAAAAGTCTTCTTGCATTAAAGATGGTCAAATCATTTAAGTCTTTTTGCAAACTGCAGGTGTCTATTAGTAAATACTAGTAGTTAGTTCGGAGCGCTGACGCACTTTACTGGAGACCCTTGCCACGCTGTCTGTACATCAGTCACCCAATGCGACCTGACAAGAAGGATTTTAGGGTGTGGGGAAAATCCACCATGAGATTTACTGGTATCCTGACATGGTGAGGAAAGCTGTTGCCACCTTGAAAGTATTCTATTTGCTACTTCATGTAGACAGGAACATCTGTTCCATCAAGAGGCGATGGTTGGCCTTGTTGATTTAACACATTTTAGGTTAATCATCTTGGGGATGAATAGCTAGCAAGAAAAACCTAATGAGGTTGACTAGATATTTGATTTGTGATAGTTACTGTAAACCTGTTAACCGGTTTAATACTACTTGAATTTGTTTGGATAATAAAAGTGCTTATTACTGCCAGTGAAACTGAAAAAAGTACATATTCTAAGATAAAAATACAAATTGTATTTTAATATTTATAATTATTATATTTGAGATTTCAGTAAGATTTGTAATTCAGTATACTGGTATGTTTAAGAGCACACCACTGTGCGATGCATACCAAACTTTTATGTAACGTGTTAATGGATCTGGTGCTGACACGGTTTCAAACTCTGATTAATGTCATACTAAAAGGTCAGCGGTGTGGCAGCCAAGTCATCGTAGAGGCCAAAACAGCGTCATCATTTCTCATCTTAGTGCTTCAACATCACACACTCGCTTTGCTCAACATTATATTTTGTAGTTTTTCCACTGAGACAAGCACTATCGTCAGTAAAGTGGTGACACTCAATGTCACTAATGTCAAGATTTATAACTGAGGAAGCAAAATCACTCAAATGAAAACATACACCGTGGATAAACTGGATTTGGAGTGTGTGAGAAGATCTTTTAAGCAGTATACGTAGTGACATTTTCAGCCAAACAGTGCAGGTGTGATCCCATCCAAGGGTAGTGCTAGTCTAAACCTCCGGTCAAAGCAGCAAGAGCCCC
Source organism: Gymnocephalus cernua (assembly GCA_023631565.1). Taxonomy (NCBI): domain Eukaryota; kingdom Metazoa; phylum Chordata; class Actinopteri; order Perciformes; family Percidae; genus Gymnocephalus; species Gymnocephalus cernua. Next base: position 18,876,405 of record CM042427.1, on the reverse strand, counting down.
AACAACAGACACAGCTGTAGCCTTGCTATAGGACTGAGGACACTCAACACCAAGTGGTTCCAGTTTCAGCTTCTTATAATAGGCTTGTTTGCATGCCAAAGGCACATTGCCTCGTGGCTTAGGTTTTAGATCCCTGATCGCTGTCAACCCTCACCCTCGACTGATAGTACATCACCTATGAAAACAGTAGTCATAACCTATTTACCACTGCTAGAATCCCCCACATTGGAACTGGACATCACAAAACGAAAGTTGTTTAATAGTTTAAAGTTATGTAGCTATGTAGTAGGAGTAAGTTTTATTTTACAGCGGTCATAAAGGATCACACTTACAGATAAATGTGATCCAAATAAAATCGTATTTTTAATTTTTTTATTATATACCCGGGCGACCAAGGACCCCCAATCCTAAAAAAACTTGAACTTGAAAAAAACTGCAGGAGTACCTGACTATATTCCACAGAGTAAGTAAATTCTATTTTTGGCACATAAATGATACTGTATGTGTATAATGTGCACATAAAGAATCTATAAATATGATATATTAATCTCAGTGTGACTATACTTTACACAGTATTTTATTTCGTTTGTCGCCATATATTTATGAACATCTACCATTATTACAGCTCTGAGCTCTATTTGTAAAAAACAAAAAAAGATTCGTAAAATAATTTCCATACAATTATTATTATCCCAATTATGACATTTGCAAGACATATCAGTTTGAAGACACAGGTGCATGCTCTTTGACCGGACACACTGACCTGCTGACTGCCTCCATGCTCCCAGAGGAGCTGACATCAAGGTGGCTTAGTGGCGAGGAAGTGTCTGGGGTGTCTTGGCAAGCTGTCTCCATTGGCTCTGGACAGGGGCTTCTCAGCTCTGAGGTCAGGGGCAAAATTATTGGTATGGAGAGGGACCTTGCATGGGGCAAGCCAGCAGAGCGGCTGGGCTGAGGGGGGTGAGTCATGCCGTCACTCTTTCCTTTCCTCACCTATTTTACACAGAGAAAGATAGAGAGAGATGCCAACAACAGGTGAGTCTCTTGACAAGAAATATGAGACAGCATGAGAGGTAAATGATACTCACCTGCGAACATTTCTGCACAATCAAGCACATACCCAACCGCATTTACATTTACAGAGAAACAGTGGAGCTTTCAACCGTTGCTCAGGTTACTATAGAAACACGCATTCGAGGATCTACTGAGGTAAAGCAAAGAGCAATAAAAAACCCACACAAGAGGCAAGAAGGGAAAAAAGAGGTTAGCTTGTAAAACTGTAAAGTTAGACTGATGTTTGTCTTACCGTGCTGACCCTGATTGGGTATAAACAGCATGAACCGCCGACTGTAGTGTAGGAGAAGAATCTTAACCTAATTACAGCCACATTGTGAGTACCCTTCTGCATTTCTAACCAAGGACGCCTGAGATAAGTGTTAAATAATTTGTCTCCCAGAGCTTTCTCTTAGTATACAGTATATGGAGATACATACTGTGGAAGAGCATACTCTTATGCCTGCTAATGAACACTGAGGCCAAATAGTAGGCTGGCTGTGGTAAAAAGAGCATGAAATGGGTCTGACGGCATTGGCTTAAGTATTGATAATGGTAAAAAAACACCCACTGCTAAAAGAGGCTTGGCTCTAGATAAACATCGGTCGGTCTGAATAAAAAAGCCTACTTTTTTGTTGTTGCTTTAAGCCAATTATCAGCAGAACATTTCCATTTGGGGTTTGTACTTAATGGGTTGTTCTAAACATCTATGGATGCGGCCTCCATTTAGTCATTGGTGCACTTAATGGGCGAATCTTTGGCAACATGATTAGCTGCACAAGCTTCTTTAGCTAGACCTGGTATAGATTTTACCCCTCTGGGCTTTGTTATTGATTAAGCTAAATTTGTTATTCACAGAAAACCAAAGAGAAATGGAAAAACTGCTGCTGCCGTCCGGCAAACCACCACCACCACCGCTGTCATACCACCAGACTACGGAGCTGCTTTTGTCCTCAGGGTGTAAGACTCCTCCGCTCATCCTCTGTACTTCACCATAAAAAAAAAGTTTCTTTTTTTTCTCTTGTGTAGCATAAATGGACTACAACTGTTGTAGAATGACAATAAATTAACCTTAAATTAAAATTGAAAAGAGAGAAAAAAAGGGGGGAAATGACGGGGGAGCCGTCATGGAGACACCATGGGCAAGTCCCCATCCTAAAATGTTGTGATAATAAAGATGGTGCTGTCATCTTGGTTGGTCTATATTGTTGAATTTTTTTTATGTCTGTGCAATGTATGATGATGGTTATGGTGAGTTAGAAAGTAGATCATTTGAGAACCATTGTATAGGGTATGATAGTTCTCACTAGACACTTAAAATGACAAATGACACAGTGACATAATATATTTACTGAACAGTGAATGATTTCAGACACAGTCATGGAAACTCCAAAAAGAGCTAAGAATCAAACTGCAGGTCCATTTCAATAGTGTTAACCACTGAACTGTCACGCTGCCTCCATTGCTGGCTCTCAGTTTCTGCCTATGCATAAAAAAGAGCTTAAACAGAGCCACAAGTGGGAACTAAATAGGCCAGATGGCAAAGAAGCCTGACAGACCAAAATGAGGATATGACCTGGTTTCTAAATCATGGATTAACTAATACTTTGAAGGTTTGTAACTAAAATCGCAAAAGACTGCAAACATTTTACTCTCTCTTTAATAATCTGCTACAATGAAAAGGCCGTTGTAGCTTAGCTGGCCTTAAAACAACATGTAGCACTGTTAACAGACCTCTATTCACTGAATAAAGCTTTCTTAGACATCTAGCTACTTTTTCAAAAATGTCTGTTTCAAATGTCTTTTGCAATATGATCCATACCTGTTCTTTCTTGCACAACCACAACTACTTCCACTAGAATAGTATAAGCAGTTTTGCTCAAAGAGAGAAAAACTCACATTTTGAAAATGTTCTAAAAATGCTTTTTTGATCCTACTATAGCAACAGAAGGCTTATTTTGCAATGCTGTATTTATTCAACAACAAGGACTTAATAATACTCTGCCAGTAATAACTGTGCCCCTTTTGGAGTCTAAAGCTTGTGTATTGACATAAACATATCTGGGTTCAACAAAATACAATTGACAATTCCCATCATAAATCACTTAAGTAAATAGACTAAAAGGTGTGTGTGTGTGTGTGTGTGTGTGTGTGTGTGTGTGTGTGTGTGTGTGTGTGATGTTTTTCTGCCGTAGCACTTCATAGCCACACCCTGCAAGCTCATTAAATTTAGTTTTTTCATTTTTTATATTTCAGCTAATAAATACTGTATAGCTTACTTATTTCAGCTAATAAATACTGTATAGCTAACTTATTTCACCTTTGCCTTGCACTGCCACAGTACCAACCATATAGTGTAGCTCTGGTAGTCATATGTGAGTGGTGATCCGTCCAAAACGTAGATTTTTAACTATATCTTTTGTGGTAGCAAGCATCAAGGTCAAATCTCTGTTAAGCCTGTTGTTAGGCCTTGAGTGTGAAAACTGTTTACTAGAAGAGGTTCTACAGGAGTGTTTGCGAAATGCAGCTGTAAAAGTTAATATGTATAGTGTAGTTGAATCACTTGATTAATCATTAAGGAGCTCTAGCCTTTTTCAGTAAATGCTATTTTCATTCATACAGGAAGTGAGGAGTCTTTTGGTGCCAGCTTTAGCTATATGAATGGATGTCCATTTCGTTCTCTTTGACGCACCTTTGGCCTATAATACTTTAAAGCTAACGTGTTTAGTGTTTTAATAGCTCCTAAACAACAGACTCTTGATACTGTGACATAACTGCTGATTGCAACTGTTCTGCCACCAGCAGTTGGTTTTAGTTGAACATTCTGTTGCTAGCAGTATCTTTAATTTTCCTCCCCTAATGTCCTTGTTGGGGGATTATCTGTAGGTATTTCTTTTATTACAGCTGCTTTGTGATGGTTGACTTGTGATTTAGTAGAATTAAGTTTCTCTATGAGCATCTTACTGCTAACCAAGCAAGCCACTAGGGCTACACTATATATATATATATATACACATATACATATATATATATATATATATATACATACATATACATATATATATATATATATATATATATATACATATATATATATATATATACATATATATATATATATATATATATATATATATATATATATATATATATATATATATATATATATATATATATATATATATATATATATATATATATATATATATATATATATATATATATATATATATTTTTTTTTTTTTTTTTTTTTTTTTTTTTAATCGTCTGCACAATATATCGTTTAAAAATTTGTTTTATTGTCATCGCGATATGAATTGGTGCAATAAACACATCCGGAAAAGCTGCAACATATCACAAAAAAACACCCCGAGATTTTTTGTGTTAGGTGAATGAAAATATCAGTAGAAAACTGCACTTTAAAATGTAACGGTCATTCTTTTTTTAGTGATGCCTTTTATATTCAATTCAATGTTCAATAAAAGAAAGTTGGAAATTATTTACTTTCATTTGTTTTAAATGCAACAAGCAGTCTGTTGTATTTTAGCAGGATACTCAAAGTAGCAGAACTGAGAACACTTTAATATCTGTTTATTTATCGCTATATATATATATATATATATATATATATATATATATATATATATATATATATATATATATATATATATATATATATATATATATATATATATATATATATATATATATATATATATATATATATATATATATATATATATATACACATACATACATACATACATACATACATACATACATACATACATACATACATACACAAGCTGTCCCGTCAACCGCGCTGCTTACAGGCTAGTGAAAGTTCACATTTTACCAGACACTCAATAGATGACCTTTTTTTTTGTTTTTGGCTGGTGAGAGAAGCAAATTGCATATTTCGCTAATTCTAAACCCTGTTTGTAATCACTATCATTGTATGTTTTGTCCAATACAGTTTTCAGATTTGCTTCTATTAGAAACCTCAAAGGCAATCTGCTGTCATCACCCTTCATTAGAAATGTGTTTAGCTCGCTGCATAGCTGTGCACCTACACACAGAGTGAGTAGAGGAGCTAGTGTTACCTTCTCAGCTTTAAGGTTGAAGTAACTTCAGCATTTAAAAACATTCTTAAGCTTCAGTTACATACCAGCTCTGCTAAAAGTACACGTTTTTCCACAGACTACTGGGGAAGTAAAAATTGTCTGTCTTTGTTGTCAAACTAAAGCCAACCTCACAGAAATTACTTATTTTTTATCACAAATACAAATATGAACTTATCTATGCAAGATCAAAGTAACTAACTTTTAAAAGAAAATTTAGAATTCATTTAGCTGAATATAGCTTTTCACATTATATTATACAGTATATATTCATATAAGACAGAGCTAACTATCAACTACATGTACACAAAGAGGACATTCCTAAGCCTTAATTATTATCAAATTCATGGCCAAATGCTGCTTTTGTGGCAGGATTCATCTGTAACAATACCACAACACAGTTGGAAGAAGATACCATAGCCCCTGTTCGTCTCTCACTGCAAATACGTGTGTTGTTGTTTCCTGCAACAGATTGCCTTTATCAAATCACATCATGTGACCGAGCAGCGAGGCCACATGCATCAGAGGCTGCCTGAGAGACGACCTCAGGCTAATCAGCACCAAGGCAATGCAGCAGATAATAAAGCAGAAAGTATTTATTGGAAAGGGTGAGAAATAGACGGTAGTACCCTAACCCCTTAAACAAGAACAATTGATCACAATACTTAATAAGGACAGTAACAAACTGTTATTTTCCGTACCTTCTTTTTCCTCTGCCTCGCCTTTGGCGTGTTAGTGGAGGATTTGTTCACAAGTTCTGCATTTTGTGGTGCTTTCTTTTGTCCAGCCTTGGAAGATGCATGGAGAGAAAATGCAAAATAAAGAGATTAAGATTTGAAGTGCATAGAAACATTGAAGACAATGAAGTTAAAGTGCTGCTGGGTCTTTGTTGTGATCACATACAGGTGTACTACTGTGCTTATTCTAGCTTGTGAAGTGCTCATTGCAGTGATTGTTGTGAAGTGCTCATTTATTAAGGTCTCCAAAAAACAATTTACAATCCAAGGCACACTGTAGGGTTTGTGCAAAAGTATACTGCCTTTATTTTACATGGCAATATTAATTTAAGACGGTCATTTAAAATGCATTTCATATTTTTTAGACCACATTACAATGATCCCTTCACAAGATGCATACACACATTATTTCTTGGATGTACTGTATTGGTAATCATTAATTAATATAAGCTAAAGCAATGAATTTGTTACATTTTCTCTTGTATCATTATTTTTTGCAAAATCTGACATGCTACAGCAAATGCTACACTATAATACAAATACTCCTACAGTGCATTTTCTCAATTAATTCTAGGATCAGCAAGTGTGAGAAAATGCAAATACAAACAGTGCTATTTCTAAATCCTCCTAACCTGAGAAGACATGATAACTTATCAGTAATGTCAGTTGCAAGTAATTATAAAGGTCATCATCTATTTACGCTAAGCGACATGATTACCATTGCAGGCAGTATGCACAAGTCAGCTGACACTGATAGCATCTTTAAAGCTCACAGAAACCTACACAGACGCACACAGAAATGGCTTTCGTGTTGGAAAACAACTTTTCCAAAACATGTCCATGCTCTGTTAATCACGTCACACACAGTGCCTGAATTGAACCAAAAAAGGTGCCGGTACTCAAATTCTGCAGTTGCATGACATGATCATCGCATGTGACTAGTCACACTAGTCTCACATTGCCAGACCTTCCTCCACAGCGCCGCGAAGAAGGGTCTGGCGAGCTTACAGAGCATTCCGAGATGGGAGAAAAAACGTGCTCTGGTGTATTGGCATTTCTTTAAACCAATCACAATCGTCTTGGGCGGCGCTATGCACCGCACGGAGCAATGGCACCTCTGCAAAATAGCTTCGGGAAGGAACTTGTTTCGGTGGAACGTGTACGTTCAAAGGTTGTTTTAGTCGTGTAACAGAACTCAGATACGACAGATCTAGTCTAGCTAGCTGTCTGGATTTACCCTGCAGAGATCTGAGGAGCAGTTAACCATAGTCCTCATAAAGTGGAGTTTAAAATACCAACACAAAGAAAGCGGAAGGTAACGGACATCCGGCCAAAACGAAAGACGGAATTTCCAGCGGCACCTGAACAATCCCGGAAGTGGAACATCGTGGATATAGACTAGGTCACACAGATCACATGGTTGGTGTTAAAAAGGACTATGTAAGGGAATATGAAGGGTTCATGCAAGTTTGATCTGGGAGTGCACACATAAACAATGACACTGCATTTCAAAGCAGAAAGATTGCAGACAAAGGCAGGTACACTGAGGAGCATGAATGCATGAACAAAGATGCACACATGCAGGCTGCTGTAAAGCTGATCACACACACCTTTGTTCTGGGAGCTGGTTTCGGTGTGTTTGCATTAAGGTGGGTGTGTGACTTCTTTTTGCCTGCATCCATCACATGCGCCTCCTGGAAAACCGAACGAGAACAAAAGAAAACACAGTTGTAAAGCATGTCTTTTGACTGATCATACACTATAGTAACAACAGGAGCAAGAGATCATGCTGAACAGAGACCACAAAACTTGTTTTCTCCACTTCTTATTGTTGTAACTGTAGCCTCATATATGAAATATCAGGGAGTCATTTTAGAGAACGCCTGGGTATGTGTGTTTTGCTTTTCTTCTGTGAGCCTTAACAACAGGGTTCAGAATAGATTTTAAGTGGTTGACAATCTGCATCCTTACACATACAAACACATAAACACTTTCATGTAAACCTGTTCATCAGCATTTTGTGTAGGCAAAAAAACAGTGATCATATGTGCTGCGTTTAAAGGCATTAACAGGAATGCCAGCAGGCGAGGGGCCTCAGCAGGCCATGCATGCCTGTGCATGTGTTAGTGTTTATGTGTATGTGTGCATGTTTGTGTGTAAGGCAATCTGATTCTGACTGAAGGGTTTCCCATAGGTCAGTGGGGTCTCATGTGGCAGTGCCCTTACAGGTATTCACAACACATCACAGACATTTGTGACTGGAAATGTTATGACAAAAACTGAAATATTATAAATATATTTTACTGCTACTAGGATTCCGGCCTTTTATTCATGAGCTCAGGTTGCATGTGATCACTGAATTTCTCAAATTATCAACAATCTCTGTCATTTTATTTTGCATTGTAAGCATAGCGTCACATAGGAACCAGACACTATGTTTGATGGTGTTAAAAATGGAAGAGGTAGTGTGGGAGAAGAGGTGAGACGTCAAAGACATGGGAAGCTAAATCCTGATGGCATCAGATGGTCTATGTCACGTTTCACGCCAATAATACGGTCGTCAATTAACAATCAAGAAGTTTGCTACAGACGCTGGCCAGAGTTTTGCAGTTCCGCTTGCGATATGATTTTCTTTATATCCACCTTAAGTCCCTTTGAGTAAAATACACAATAATTTGATATCTTACAGGGCTGTAAATCCCATCAAACTCACTGATGTCATGTTGATCATTTTCCAAGGGATAAAGGGGTATTAGGAAAATTCATCTGACATGCCTTTTTTTTTTTATAGGCTAATGCGAGTATTTCCCCCCCAGTATTTTGACTACTTTAGAAGAAATAGAAAAATGAATTTAAGATGAATTATTTCCCTGGTAGAATTTTATTTTGTGTGAAGAGCCTGCACAGGAAAAAACTATAATATAATAATTTTTCAGATAAATTTAAGGACTAAGTGCTCCTAGTTTTGATGCTTAATAAACCATTTAAATCCCCATTGGGTTCTCTAAAAATGTATTTGTTGCAAAGCAGAAAACACAGCTGTTTTTTTTTTAGCTTGTGAAAAATTGATGATTTGGAGATACACGGTTTTGAAAAAAATAAAATTTCCAGTAAAAACAAAATGTTCAAAAAAATCTAAATAATTTAACAATTTGTTTTCTTTAAAAAGAAATTCAATGTGGGGAAGTGGGAACTTGAACTCTAAAATCCTGACTACATTTGTGACTCGTACAACAAATTGACCTGTATTGAAAATAAATAATTATCTGACTCTTAACCAGAATCATATGACTTAAATGGATAGTTTGCTCTGTTGTGCTTTGTTTACCACAAGAAGCTACAGATGCAGCAGCAAGATGCTGCCAGGAACACCAGCAGACCAGACAAACTAGCTAATCAATAAAGACATCAGCCATCGAAGCAGCAAATATAAATCAACAACAAGAGACTCAAAACAGCCACCTGGGGAGGAGTCGTTCCTGTGAGGCTGTGATATAAGATCAATAGTTATTTATGTAAGCCTGTATTTATAAAATCACTCCTCCAAGTGGATGGGCAGAGGGTGAGGTCACAGGGAGGACATCATACTGTTTAGTGTGCATGGGCACAACATTAGCATCTGGTGTTCCTATGAGTATATACACAACACCTTTACAATAACAAGGGCTGACAGGTCTTCTGTGCAGCCTTCTTCGTCTCTGGCGCTCTCAAATATATTGCTGTAGTTCTGGATGAACTTGATCATGATCTTGTTACAGATAGTCTGGTCCTTCATTGCTTCGAAACCAGGAGCCACGCTGGAAAAGAGGGAAAAATAAAAGCAAACATTCTGTAATTTTTCAAATATGACAGTAAGTAGCAGTAAAAAATAAAGTTGAGAATGTGTTAATAATGTCATTTCTTTCTTTCACTTTGCGGCATTGAACTGATTTGACAGTGATTTTGATACTGACATTTAGTCATCAGTTAGTCAACTTGAATAACAAAGCAGAGTTCAGCCGCCCTAGCAGGTATGATGTCTGATGCTACTGAACAGCTGTGTAAGATGTACACTGGGCTGTAGGCACTAACGCTAGACCTAATTATATAACTTACATATAACACACACACACACACACACACACACACACACACACACACACCAGCCCTGAGAACAGCTTGTACACTATGAAAGAGTATCCAATACAGTTTCTTCTTCTCTACTACTTCTAGTAAGGCCTGATCTTTTTTTACCATGCAGGGTTTCCAAGCCTTAACCCCAGTTTATTAATGGCCAATGCCCACCACTCAGGAGAACAGTAGCCGTAGGTAGAAATGTACAAGTATGATTTTAAAACTCGTCCAGTAAGCCCTTCATAAATAGACCAGTGAGAACAGAGGTACATGGTTCAGCAGCTAAAGCCACTGATGCATCATTTATTTATGAACATCAGTTGAAAGCACATTAACATCAATCAAACAACATTTGCCTCAAAACTGTTCACTAGACTCAATTAGTGTTCTTGACTTAATAGGTTTGAAGAGTAAATATTTGATGTAGTAGTTTAAATACATCTACGTCTGACACAATGTAAATAAGTGTATTAATGGTGCATTTATGAGCAATGTAATGTCATGTAAGTACAGTATCTCTAGCAGACTTTTACACTGTCATGATTTCATCTTCACTAAATAAGCTACAGCACCACCTGCTGGCCAAATATTTTGAGACAGAGACCAGTACAGACCTCTGTCTCTGTTTTTACAGCAGTCATGTTCTCAACATGTACTCTAACTTCTCTTTTATGTTAATTTTAGACTCATTTGTATACATTTGCCTGTTTTCTTTTTTTTCTTAACCTACATAGATGTTACCCCAATAATGTCTAGTAATAGTTTAAGATTTCTCCTATTCTGAAATACGGGACAAGACATCTGTTCTGCTTCAAATAAACAAGTACAAAAAAGCTTTTTTTGTATTTTTGTCAATTATTGACACATTTTACAAAACAGCTGCAATGTCTGTGGGGTAAACTTTACCTGGGTTTATTAACATGTACTGTAAGTTATAATATATTATATATATATATATATATATATATATATATATATATATATATATATATATATACACAGACACACACATGGGGTACTCAGTATGTCTCACACTGTATGTTGATCTACTGTATATGGGATTAGATGTTGTTTTAAATAGGGAGGATAGTTAAAGAAAACTGATTTAAAACTGCAGCCAGTGAAAATGCCTTCTGCATTTAGGTGTTAACCAATTAAGCGACTCACATCAGGCAATGATGGGTTCTATAAGGACACCTCAGAAAAAAATCGAGAGAGACTGTCATAGGCTATACTGAGAGGAATAAGATTTGTTTCAGAGGTATTCTGATAAATAATATCTGCATAATCTAATTTTGGTAGTAGAAGCTGTGAAATAATCCTTTTCCTGACCTGTAGTATGAAGCAGTTGATAGCACGATATAGTATTCTCAGGCTACAGGCCACAAGAGTGAATATTGGACTTAAGTTCATCTGGTCGGCAGAACCCCGACTGACAATGAAAGCTAATATTGCTCTGTATCTGCTGGATGTGTTTATAGGCAACTTTTCATATCAGCTTATATCATAGCATTGATAATGTCCATGTTTTGTGTTTACAGTACGTTGCCGTACCCACGGGAGGCCATCAAATCAATTAATGCAGGTTGAAAGGTATTAAAGTTTCAATAAAACGATTTGTCAGTAGATGGAAGTACTTTTCACTGCACATATACATTATAAATATGAAGGATGCAAAGCGAAAAGAGAATACAGGAGTGATGGTGAGATTGGTCAGTGGGTGTTTATTTTGACAGCTTGACCACATCTTCCTTAAAAAAAGGTTCAACTCACTGGAAGACACTGGGTCCAAACACAGTGGCGAGGTTGAAGGCAGTCATGCGGTTTTCTTCGTGGTTGCACTCCACAAGGGTGAGGAAGTGGCAGAGGTAGCGGAGGAGGCTGTGGTGGACGTCAGGAAGCTGCTGGAGCAGGTGTCTCATATCTGACCAAGAGACATCATCACCGCACTCTACAGACACACAATGAGATATCACAACAGGTCAACAGGTTGGGATCCTGCTTATTTTATTTTTTTTTTTAAACAGAAAAACTTTAACTTCTGGCTAAAACATTTTAGTAGGAAAGTGGAAAGTATTTTCATCCCCAATCAAATGACCAAAAATCCAATGATGAGTGACACGACAACTGAAAACATGAAAACATTAATAGACTTTTAGTGAAACACGTTTAAATCCTACGTTTAGTAAATGGTTTTACAGCTGGTCTCCAGCAGGCAGCCATAGCTTCATCCACCTGCTCTCTGTAATATCTAATCTTGAGTTGTGGTAACTATGTGAGCATTAGAGCAAAGAGCCTTAAAGTATGTTGATGCTATAACTCCAGACACATAATTGGGTCAGAGTTGGATAAACGGATATGGCTTCTGATCCCAAATGAATGAGTGACGCAAACGTGCGTGCGCCTACGTGAGTGTGTGCATGTAGGCTATATGAACGCGGCAATGTGTGTGTATGTCTTTCTGACTAAGTAGAGCGTGATGGGTGGGGGGAGAATGATGGCTTAAAGCGATCACAACTGCTCTTGTTGCCCCTTTTGCCACTGAGTAAGGTTTTGATTGTGTCTGCTCGAGCGTGTAAAAGTACGTGTGGATTTGGATTGGTGGGGCTTTCAAACTATTTTTTCATCAGAAGTTGATGACGTTTTTACAGGATGGTACATTAGACAAACACACATTGAAGGATGGAGAAAAAAAAAAAAAAACTTCAAGTAATTACACGTATTTAGAGGCGACTTAAAGAAAGAGGCTGCACATCAAAGACACGCCAACATAAAGCCAGACAATCAGAGGACCAAATCACTGCAGAGAGAGAATGACATACGCTGTGCGTAGACATAGGCTACGTTCACATGGCAAGTCTTAATGCTCAATTCAGATTTTTTTGCTCAGATCCGATTTTTTGTTTGGCTGTTCACATTACCTTGTGGCCTATATCAGATTCCAGTGTGAACTGTTTGCGGTTCCAAACTGACCCGATGCGCAAAAGAACAATAACAATGACATCAGCTAACTCCCACCGGCGCATAATTGTGACAAATGTCGATGTAGATTGATGTAAAAGTCGCATCAAATTCACCTTGGTTGTAAAATTGTAATACTCACATTCAACACACTGTATCCAGGGAATGTTTGTGATTTTAACTGGATAAAAAAATGATGAACTGATTATCAAAATAGTAGTCTGGCTTACTGGATGTACAGTGCTGGGATAAAGCCTGACATCAGGCACATGTCCCTCCACTTCTGCTATCTCTGCTATCTATTTTGCAAGGGCACAAAATTGCTGCATCCAGGGCTTACCATTGCCCAAGCAATAGTTTAAAGAAACAAAAAAGCCAGAACGTTTTTTACCACTATCCCAGAATAAATAAGCTGTGTAGCCAGACTATACTTCAGCGCTGTGTGTGCTGGAATAAAGTCTGGCAATACGAGGCTACCAAAATAGTAACTGAATAATGGTATGAAGCTTGATCAAATGTTGGTTTACTTACACAATTCAGGTCACAGTCTCACTTTAATCTTACTATCCTTATTGAGATGTGCAGCCATTGTTACATGACACGTTGCACTATATTGGTCAATCTATGTATATGTATTTTATTATACTGCTAATCAATCTGCAACTTCATTTGCCTAACCAGCCATTCATCATAAACCTTTGATGTTTTTTAAATAGGAGGCCAAACCAATTTTACAAAGTAGACCAAAATCATTTTACTCAGTAGTTATGGCCAAGTCTTGTACCATAGAGCTGTGATTTAATGCAGCGTTTGACCACAGGCCAGGAAAAATAGGCTGATATTTGTGGGGTCTATGAGGGAAAAATGAATACTGTAGCCAAAATGTGCACTCTCCTCACATTACACAGATTAAACCCAGTAATGGAGGAGAGCTGAGAGTGAGCACAGACTTCACCTGCCAAATCACTCACTGTACCTTTTATGACCTCCAAGATTATTACCAGAAATATGGGGTCCATCACTCTTCTAGTCACACACACACACACACACCAGTGCTTTTATATACCCTGTCTGGTGCAGATAACTGCAGTGCTAATAGTACATTTCAGCACCTAAAGATAGTATTGCTTATCATCCAATCACAGTCATGACCCAGATATTAACTACACTTGTGATGGTATAAATATCACATTGAGGATTTGGAAAGTTGTTCAGAAAAGGTATCACATGATGGTTTAAAAACTGATCTACTTGAGTTGGTAGGTTAATTATAGAAAAAAACTTTCTCTTACCTTGGTGGTGCTGTATCAGTGCCTGTTGGACTGTTGAGTCCACCAGACCCACTGGCAGGTCCCTGAGGTACCGTTTGAGCAAGCTGGCAACCGTACACAAATCCGATTCGGAGAGAAGGTCCACTTCCTCTCCACTCTCCAGCCGCTGTTTCAGGGTCTCCACAGCACGCACGTTTCCGTTCACTCTGAACAGACCCTCCTGGTGCAAGGCTGGAGGAAAATCAGAGGAACATTGTGAACAACTTAACATTCAGCTAACTCATGCCACTATTCAACAAGAGAGTCAACTAGGGATGCATTTAAATAAGATGCCCCCCTAAAATTGGTCTTATTAGTCCACAGAGGGCTACAATAATGTTACTATCAGTCTTTGGCTGGTTTTGTCTTGTCCTGCTATTGGTCCTAGAACTATCAGGCAACATTTCGTAGGGATTTTCTGACCCCTTGATCTTTCTTGTAGCACCAATGTTTCTTAATCAACTACAATCATTAGGCCCAAGTTTCTACTTGTACAATAAATATATCAAAATACAAACTTGAAATGTGAGTATCTTTACATTTTCAGAGCACACATACTGATCCCAGTCAAAGGACATCATTTTGATTCTTTTAACTCAATCTGAGTCTTCAGGACAAAGTAAGCCTTTTATCTCCCCACTATGATTTAACAATGGCAAAATATTTCGTTTATTTCTTCTGCCCCTTTATATTGTGGAGTGTAACGTTAATAAACACTGCACTTGGTTTTGAGTTGACCTTGGACTATGTTCAAGTGTGAACGTTGGAGAGGTTTTCAAGCACCAATTCATGTTCAATAATAATGTTAAGGTTACATCAACGTTTCATTAAGTAAATGATGTAGCTAGTTAGCTTGAAAAGTCACAAACCCTTGTCTTGCTAACGCTAGCTTCTTGTCAGTGTCAACCAGACAGTTAAAGAAGTGTCAACAGTGCTGAGGAGCACAAGGCTGAACAGAAGGCACGCTAGCTTTTGCTTAAGTTACTAACGTTAAAAAAGTAACGTACGTTACTTTAATTGGCAACGTCTCTCTTGGACGCAGGAGTGGATACAGTACGTTACGCTGTTGAAAGGGGTTGGAAATGGGAAGATAAACATTACTAAATATCGTTAGGTAGCCTTAGTAAGCTTGACATTTGTAAGTCAAGTTACAGTAGTCGGGTAACTTACATCTATAGCTAGCCAATAACTTCATTGGCTGTGGACACGAGTTACCACTAACGTTAGCTATATGTTACTAAATAATCATATTTTACTGATAGAACCAAACCTTTTAAAATGACAGTCCCGAATTACAACAGCCAAACTCCTCTTGTTATATCAATGCCATATAACATTTGTATTTGCTTATGTTTTATCCGTTTCTATTTGTTTAAAGATACGTTGTAAAACTGTTACGTGGTTTAGGGAAGATGAAGATTAACGTTACCCGGTTGAATATCCACAGATTTTGTTGTGGGCAGTCATTTGGAACTAATTTCTACCCAACAGCTGCGTTTTCACTTAACTCGTCTGTTATCAAATGTTTAGATTTTTTTCATTTGCTCATGTTTTAAGATATCCGTTTTTAATTCGTTTTAAGATATCTGTCGTTTAAAAAGTAACTGCTGAATAATCATTGTGAGCAGTCATTAACTACTTTCTACCCATAGTTCATATATGAAAACAGCTGACAGTGTGCGCTGTGGATTACCATGGGATAGGGACATATTTGTTACTTTTGAATTTCTTCAAATGTAATGTTTTCAGTGCAGCACAAACAAAATTACACTGAACCACGTGGCGGAGGCAGCAACCTCAGGGATTGATTTCTCAAAAGAAAACCCAGAAATCTTTTTTTTTTTTTTTTTTTTTCGGAAGGTGCTTTATTATTATTTTACTATAGAGTACTCACCCTTATTATAGTCTTTATCCCATGGATGTATAAGAAAGCTTTATCCACTGCTGAGGACTGACAAATATACTACAAGAGGCCTGTAGTTTTATGTGCAGTAGGCAATCACGAGGAAGGTAGCTCCACTTTCTTGTACTGACATCTAGTGGTCAAATTGAAGAACTACGGAATATGATGAAGTAGGTCAACACCATGGTCAAGACCAAGTAAGCAGCCTACCATACCATTCGGTGTTATCAAGTTTCAACTTTTTAAGTCACAAATTAGGAAGCCTACGTTACATTTTTTTAGGAACCTTTAGATTTGGGATATATTTTTGCCGACGTTCCAGTGACCAATGTGATCCATCATACTGATACTTTTCTTTAGTATTGCACATATTGTTTTTGTTTGTAAAATTGTCTTGCATTTTTTCCCCTCAACTTTTGATTGACTCCTTTTTCTATGTTTGGGTGGGATGGGTGATATCTCTTATTATTGCATAACTGAAACCGTTAATTTATTTAAGACCAAATCACATAATACAAAAGGCCAAATGGTTATATTCATATTAGTGATATCAGGGTACTTGTGGCATCTGTTCAAGGTTTAAAAAAGTTAAATTCTAAATATATTCTGTCTCATTTGGAGGAAACTATGATGTTACTACTTATCAAACTAATATATTTCCTTATATATCTACATTATTATATCTGAGAAATTCAGAATGGGGCACTAAATGTGCCCGCTCAACAAAAAAAACAAAAAAGACAATTTTGATTATATATCTTAAAGTAGATGATCAAGCATTACAATACATGTTTTGCTCTATTATATTCTGTTGTGTTTTTCCTCACCATGCTTGCGGAGATGCTCCACCATCCTCCGCAACACCAGAGGCACACCATCCTCCACCAGGCCCTTCTCCTGCAGCTCAAACAAGGACACTCCAAACAGCTTGGTGTGCTTGGCTGTCACTGTCCTGGGTTGCAGTATGGGTATCTGGGCCATCTTCTTAATGTCTTCTTTAACCTGCACCGCTGTCTTGTTGTGCTGCAGAGAGAAGAGCAGAAAGCAGCAGTCAGCCACTGACACTATGGACACAGAGGGAAGCGCTGCAGCCGGCATCAGGTTAGACTACCTGTCCTGTAAGGAGGGAGGCTCACTCTGCTCAATAGACTAAAATGTGTGTGTGTGTGTGTGTGTGTGTGTGTGTGTGTGTGTGTGTGTGTGTGTGTGTGTGTGTGTGTGTGTGTGTAGTCCATACATGCACTGTCATAGTGTCATGCACTTGGAGGACAGAGTGTGCTGAGAGCTGGGAGGAAAGGGAAGGGCTGACCGTGCGTGTGTTGCTACGACAAATATCAGGTTACCACGCAACACCTGCACAAATAGACATATGTACACACATGCAGACGTATATATGTTCAGGTGAGGTGATGGCCAGCTGTCTTAACTATGAATAATAATTATAGATCAATAATAATAATTTGAACCAGAATCAGAGCTAGAGCATGTATTTAGGGTGTTGATTCACAAGCTGTTAAGTATGTCTTATCTTCTTACTTATCAAGGCAAACAGTGCCAGAGGCTGTCTCTATCTCTACATACACATGTAGATGCACAGGCTGTACAACACACACTCTGAGTGTAAACACTGAGTGCACACACAATCTCCTCCATTTAACGAGCCAACATTGGATGGAGCAGGGTAAATTACTGATTCGACTGGCACATTTAACTACAGCATAAAGCATTTCTGCATTTTTTTAGTCAGAACGAGGAGAAAGAAAACACACAAACCAGACACAGGATTCAGACACTGGGTGAGGAGGAAAAGACTTCCTGCACATCAGAGCCACACAGTTTTAGTCTTGTATCCATAGCTACAACTGCACCACGTGACATATTGTCGTTCCAGAGTTCACTACTTCAAACAGGTGAAATGACCCACACAGTGAAATGAGAGGCCCCGGCTATGATTTTGTCACAATGAGGTCCACAGTGACAAAGTGGGTTAACCATGTTGGGGAGGTAGAAGTGGTCTGTAAAGAGCAAGCACCACTGAAGTTAGCTATGTGGCTAATTGTTTAGACAGAATCTATACAAGCATGTGGCACACTTAGATCATCTGACTAAAAACACCTCACAGATGGTGCTAAGATGGCTAAGGAGACAAAATCTTTTCCATGGCAGATGCTCTGGCAGCGTTAATACAGCATGCATCTGACAAGCTGGTGCAGACAATGTGTTAATAGTGCTCAGTCATCCCCTCCTTTCTGACAGGTGCACAGAAATATGCCAATTACACCTTCCTGATGAATGTAAAATGGTAATTAAGTACTCTTGAATTTTGATTCTGACTGTTTCATGCTTGGATGGCTGCCTAAAAGTAGCAGTATAATGAGCAAAACTGCACTGTAGTTTAATAATAATAAAGTGGCTTGGTCTTCAGGTGTAAGAGGATGTTAGCAGTCCGTATAAATAAGATGTTTGGGTAGCTAGCTATAAATAAGAAAGACAGACTTTGTGTTTTATTTACACAGTCAAACACAACAACTTCATAATTATTTGAATATTTTTTTAACCGTATGGTAGAAGAAAGATGAACATAAAATCTAACCCTTTTTTCAGTCTGATTTGTCTTTATGATTGTAACAGTTTGATAGCACGGCTTTAATGACGGTGTTTTTTTAAATCAACTTAGATAAACAGATCACACAGTTTTATAGTATACTGTACAGGCCACAGCACAGTTTAAGGAGCAGAACCTGTTAGGGCTGCAAACTGGCACTACTACTACTACTACTACCACCACTACTACTACTACTACTACTACTACTACTACTACTACTACTACTACTACTACTACTACTACTACCACTACTACTAAAGACTTAAGCCGGTCTGAGCTAGCTCTGATTATGATAGGCCTTACGGAACAGATGTCCCCTAAATCTGTCCTAAATTCTTGCACACACACAAATATTTTGACAGCTATAACCTCACACATGGTTATATCAGTCTGCATACACAGATGTAAGTCACCGTGAACACCTACATTTGCCATTAAAAACACTGTCAAGCAATCAATAAATCACATGAAATCATTTGAGGCACAAGTACAGTGAAATGTTATCCCATCAGCTCCTTCACCTCTTGCATGATTCATCATAAAGCAGAATGTGGCCGTCAGATCTTCAGACTGCTGTGTGTCTTAAGTATTGTGACAGTGATCCAGTGATCTGTCACAAGCAAATACCTGGTTGTCACTTACGATCCATTCAGGTAAATTACCAATAACATATCTAAAACAATTTAAAGGTGATTTACTGTCAACAAACCCCAACCAAGACCAAAATGTGATCCACAGCCTCAACAAGAGATATCCAAGAAGCAACAGGCAATTCATACAAGTGGTTCATTCTGACTGCAATATGCTAAATAAATAGGAAACAGCATGCATATAAAATAATAACTCTACAAAGCAGAGTTGAAAACATTTATAGAAAAGATTATTTCTAAGAATGGCAAGAATTGGGCCAATAACCCAGTGAACACCCACATAGAAAAGTATAAAAATAGAAAATGCTCCTGGTGTAAGACAAATAAAGAAATAGAAAAACCCTAACACACACACACACACACACACACACACACACACACACACACACACACACACACACACACACACACACACACACACACACACACACACACACACACACACACACACACACACACACTTACTTCCTGGAGGACTGACAGTGATTTAACATGACAGATGGTGCTTTTTGTAGTAACTGATATTCTGCAAGTATGTAAGTTGCAATTTGAGAAAACAATCATTTAAATCAGAGGTGACCAATTTGCAGACAGCATATATGTAATCTGTGTTCCCACCTTCACCCCAAAGCTGAGGTGAAGTGTTGGACCACATGTAAACCCTGGGTGTGAGAAGGGCCCCTGACAAACATATACTTTTGTTTTTTTGTGGAAGTGCGAACATAACTATAAACTGATCATATAGAAACATCACACTTCTCCCTCTGAGCTATCACTCCACCTCTTTAAAGCACTGTAATTAATATTCAGAATTTAAAAGTCTTTACAGTCAATTTCAAGGGTTTTGTTAAGTTGTCTCTTGGCCGGTGTGAGCCAAAACAGTCAAGGAAACACTTCCTGTTGGTATTTGTGTTTACCAGGACAGTCTGCTGTGATTAGCCTAATAATCCTCATCCCCTCCCCCATCCTTAAAATATTTTCACACTACAACTTCTGACCGTAAGAAAGAAACCTATTGTCAAGAGACTATAAAGAGACACTTGAAGTTAATGACTGTTGAAAGTCTGCTTTCTCCCCTTGAGAAGTGTTTCAAACATTTCCAGTGTCAGGTCGAGATGCATTATAGAAACATGTTGTGCAGTTTAAGTGGGTGAACAAGTCATTTTTAAAGAGGATAAACGCAAATAAACTGGTTAGCAGTTTATTTGCATCTTCCTGTGTCTTTAACTTGTTCATGAGGAGGATAACAAGCCCAAGCATGTGGCCTCCTTCCCAGGGCCCTCCAGCCTCTCCCCCCCCCCCCCCTTGTCTCTGACTCTCTCTCCCTATGTGGGTGGCCATTGAAGCAACTGGTAGCAAAAGCACCACAGCTGCTCAAGTCAAAGAAACCACTGCTAGAGACATATTTTTAAAAAGTACACAGAAAGTAGACTGTTAAAGAGGTTTAGTTCTTGTAAAAACTACACTATTTCCATTAAGGAGATTTTGTGGAAAGTGACCTCATTGAGGCCCTGAATCATTGCTTGGAAAAAATGACAGCTATGGACAGGAAACATGAAGCTCACCGTGTGTGTTTATCCCTATTTTTTCTCTTGTATTTTTACACAAGGGCAGAGTAAAGTAGTGCATTCTGACAAGGAATCTGCATTCTCTGTTAACACTGCAAGTGAAAGTATTCATTTTAAAAAAAGCCACCAGAACATTCAACACCATCACAAAGGAGTGTGCAGACTGACACTGCACAACAACACAGTCCCGTTGTGCATTCTTTAGCCCTTAATCACAGGTTGAATGGGAAGTCTTTGAGCCAACTCAGGCTCTGTAGTTTTTACTCACACAGATGGTCAGAGCTCCTGCCCCCATTCTTTCAAAGAAGAAACGCCTGCAGAGGCAAAGATGAGGGGGAAAACTGCTGCTATCTTCCCTCCTCCTCTCCTCACTCTGTTCCAGGACACACTCTTGGACTTTTCCCAGTGGTGGGAATCCCTTTCAACTTAAAATTAGCCATCCAAATGCTCCAAAAACCCAACACAGATAATCCACGGCAGCAGAGAGTGTAAAACAGTGCTGTCAATACCGGCAGACTGTAGCTGTCCAACCCATGAGCACAGATTAGTGATTGTCTCTTTCTCTTCCTCCCTCTTTATTCCCCTCTCTCCTCCTAGGCTGAAATCTGAGCCGAGCTCTCCCATTGGCTGAGGGGCCCGGTCATGTGATTAAGGGGTTAAAACCCAAAACTTTAAATGTGTGCCTGCGGGATTCATCTGCCTGCAAAGGAGGGAAGAAAAGAGGAGGGATCTTATAAGCACTGAGGGGCTGCCTGAAGAGAAACTTAAAGGCATGATGTTGTCAAAACCGTAGGAGCGCTAAAATAAAAATAAATATAAGGATATTTATTTTATTTTTATTTTAAAGAATAAAACATGGCTGCAATGCATAGATTAATAACTTTAACAATTGAAATGGCATAATAGCTTAATTGCAATTAGATTGTAATTAGACACTTGAATGAATCTTGAATCTGAAATATAGGAAAGCAGAAAAAGAATTGCATAGAAACGTATTAATCCATTTGCAAAAAAACAGCTCTCTAACTTCAGAGAAAAAAATGTAGAATTGTTTGTCTTTATGAAATATTAAATAAAATATTAAATAAAAGTTCTGATACCATTTTCTCACTGTCAGAAATAATGGGCTATAAAGTTTAGGAGTACAACGGCTTGTTACTGGGACAGTAGTCTCTAAGGTACAGCTGTTGTACTCTTGACACTAGCTTGGGAACATATATGTTCCTTTTTGGCCCTCAAAAAGGAACATATAGTGACCCTACAGGAGAGAAATGGACTCCTACTGTACCCCTAGTTCTGTTAACAGAATCAGTCAGCATACTTCAGCAGCGAGCAGTACTTAATGCTGAACCCTAAATAATAAGCTACGATGACTTTAAACTGAAATTAACAACCATCACTGTCAAAATATTAATTTTTAAGATATGAGCTTTAGTTGGTTTTGCCACTTTCATATATAAATTTCTTGATGTTGGCGCTGATCCAGTCACCGAAGGCAGAGACGCGGGTGAATACTGAGGGTTTCTTGTCTTTGATGCAGCCCTGCGGTCCAAAGCTGACGACCCCATGCACCTCCCAGGTTGTGTTTATCCCAGCGGCCGCGCAGGTGAAAGGACCTCCAGAGTCACCCTACAGGAGAGCATGAGAAGTAAATCACCAAAGATGCACTGGTAAGATGATGCATTGGTGAACATTTAATGTTGACAGCTCGCTATGATTCACTGTAAATTAATCTCTGTGCCCTGGAATTTGTAAAGGTCAATCTTTATAAAAAATGTGACAAAGTTTTCTTCAGGGAGGCAAATGTCACTGTTGAATGAAGCTCTTTTGACATATAAAAGCCTTATAGTACTGTTCTGAAGTGTTTTTTATAAATGTCTAATCTTCCCATGTGCCTGCTTGCACATTCGCTCATTATGGCAAACAAATGATGTTCCTGTGTTCTTTTGTCCAATTACGACTGGAAACCGGGTAGCCATTTGCGATCAAGGCTGACTGATCGCAAACAAAATCGTTTACATAAAAGACAACCCGATCATGAAAGGCCAGGACACTAACGTAATGTGTGTGAGAAAAGCTTGACGAGAATGTCAATAACCAAGTACCACCCTTGCCTTAAAACATCCCAGTTAATCAATTTAAACCGTTTTTTTTATTTATTTTTTTTTAAATGTGGTGGTCTCTCACCTGGCAGGCTGATTTGAGCTCATCTGGGGACTCATAGCCAGCACAGATCATAGAGGGTCTGAGTGTGTCCCACCAGTAAGCAGGCTTACTACAGGTCTGGAAGTCAACAATAGGAAGGGCTGCCTGATTTAGCTTCTTAGACACTTGGGGAAACAGGTTACTACCTAAGATAGTGATGAATAAAAAATAAATGTTCATATTGTTGTAGAAGGCATAGACACAGAGATGCACACATTTAAACCAATATAAACATCCAACTGTCCTTATCTTTAGTAATCAAGCCAAGGCCTCAGCAAGTTTTGTGCACATGCCAGATAGATTTGATAATGAGAGAATGAGAGCATTTTTTCAAGTCACAATATTCATCATGGAGAACAACAAGCACATTAAAACAAGGTGAATTTTTCAATTGAACTGAAAAACAGTAAAAGTACCAAACAAAAGATAAAGATACTAGTACAACTATAGTTCCTTTTAGTTCCTGGAGTAGCATTATAACTACAGTTCTTTCACAGGAAACTGAAATACATGATCACTTCTACCTTTCTCGTCTCCCCAGCCGGTGACAAAGCAGGGTGTCCCAGCAGACATCACAGCTCCAGGTTTGGGCAGACAGATGGGGCTGATCTCCCTTGTCATATTGACAGGCTCGGCCAAATGTACCAGTGCTATGTCATTGGTGATGTCAGTGCGATCCTGCTCGTAAACAAACCCCTCGTGGCGGATGATACCATCCACCTTGTAGCATTTCTCTGCTGAGGGAACGTCCATGGAGGAGTTCATGTGGTGCTTCCCCAAACACATACGCCAGTAAGAGGGGTTATTCAGTGGGCTGGAAAGCATGTGAAAAATGTGTGTACATTGTCACATTGTCATTTGGATCATTGTTATATAAAAATATTAATTATAGCTGCTTTCAAGAACTGAGAGCTTTAAAAATGGCATGTGCTATGTGTTTCTGTAGTTGTATCTTACAACATGAAACAGTGGGCAGCAGTTAGAATCCAATCTTCGTGAATCAAAGAACCTCCACAACCGTGCATGTAAGGTATGGGAAACATTGGTGAAGCCTGGGGAGGAGAAATATACATTTGTACAAAATAAAAGCTCTCCTCTATGACTGTTAATCAGGCACACAGAGAAACAGGAGTTGGCATTACCTGCATGGAGACTTGCCAGGGCCAGGAATGGGGGATCACTTCCTCCCCATTAACCACCCTCGGGGTGGCTGTATTGGGTGTCACTGCTGGGTTTCCACAGTTTACTGGCCAGTCTGGGAAGAGAAAACTATACAATCAAAATCTTTTTTTAAATAAGCTATAATTTGTTACAATTGATTCAACCTGTATTTATACAGGTAGCTTCAATGGCAGACTCAGTTAAAACTTCTCGAATCTGAAATCAGGTGATCCAGTTTCAGATCCCATTACAGTTTATTCCATCTAAAGAGAGCTAATTGTTTTTTTTTATTAATTATTCACCAAGCTCCAATTTGAAACTGGGAACCTCCATGAGATCACCACACACACACACATTAGAGGCATGGCTGCTATGAGTTATGAGCTGCTATGAGCCTACACTCACTGATAGTGACTTTGTCCCATGGGTTAGGAGGTGGAGGAGGTAAAGTTGGGATAACACTGGCATCAGTGGTCCAGTAACCACGAAAACCCTTCTGTTGATTGGCTCCGTTACTAAGGAAGCGAATGACGACTGTGTTGCTAAGGATGGTGATGTTGGATGGAGGGGCAAAGCCGCAGAATCGACCTGCAGAATAGACAAGAAATAAAGAGTTTTTTTCACCACTGTGCAGGCATTGATACTGATAACAACACTAACCTGTACAGGAAATAATAATAATAATGATAATAATAATAATAATAATAAACAGAACACAAAATGGACGGGAGGATCTGTTGTACAGTAACCAACCTAGTGATGCCATGCTTTCTCCATGTAAGATTTCAATGTAGTCCACACAGTTTCCGAACATGTTTACAGCTTGCAGCTCAAAGTGAGTGAAGGCTACATGGACACTTTTTGCTGAAGGAATGGTGATACGCCATGTGCACACAGACTGGGCTTGGTAGTCACTGGGCCAGTTGGGAGAGGTGATTTCACCCTGAGCACTGCTGAAGCTCCCTCCACATGGAGCTGTGTGTGTAGGATAGAGAAGAGAGAGAGAAAAAAAGGATAGGAGAAGATGAGATGCATTAGTTTTGCCTAGAAGCTATTTCTTCAGTGTTATTTTAGGAACACTTTCCTCCTGTCTTACCTTCTGTAGGGTCCACTGCCCTCCAGGTGGCAGTAAAGCCTGTGTCCACCACATTGTCATTGGAGGAGAACATGATGTGAAGAGTGTCTCCATCGCTCACCAGGTCTTTAGGGGGTACATGGCTGCAGTGTGTGCCTGAGGAGAAAGAACATGAAGAGAACTGTTAGGCTGACTTTTCTAAGGTCTGTCCTAAGAGTTTGTGTATAACATTATAAGTATATTAACATATTTACTTTTATATTATACATGCTCAGCGTATAGGCATATATAGATCTACTGTAAGGCTGAGACATAGGATATAAGTGAAACAGCAGTAGGCTCAGAGCTACAACTGCCAGCGTGTTTTATATGCCACTTTAGTGCTTAGTAAAAATCTGAAGGGAAGCACACATCTTTTCTAGAAAGGTGCAGGCAAACATAAAAAAAAGAATGGGAAAGCTGTACACTCATAAAGCCTATGCAATTATTTATTTCAACTATTTAGGCAATTTATGTACAGTATGTATATTTTATTTTTTGGGCAGTGGTGGCCTAAAGGTTAGAAAAGCGGGCTTGTGACCGGGATGTCGTTGGTTCAATCCCCAGACTGACAGGATAAATCTGGTGGGGAAAGTGAAAGAGCACTTGCCCCTCCTTCATTACCACCACTAAGGTGCCCTTGAGCAAGGCCCTTAAACCCAAGCGCTCTAAGTGCTCAGTGGCCAGCAGATCAGAATGTGATTGTACTGGGCAGCTTCCAGGTATGAAAGTGTAACTGTGTGAATGTGATTAGGGCGTTCCTGCAAAAGAGAGACTCCCTCTCAGCGAACCTTCCCTGATAAAAAAAAGGTTAAAAAAAAATAATATATATATTTACTTATACGACAAAGGTGACAGACACAAGTTTTAGCCATCTTAGCAGCATGGCTACATGGATGGCAAGGTCGGTCTGTCCACTACCACTTTGGTCCAGGCTAAAATTTGTCTATCAGATGGATTACCATTATACATTTGTAAAGACATTCATGGTCCCCTGAGGATGAATGCTACTAACTTTGGTGTTTCTCTGACCTTACCTATAGTGCCACAATGAGGTTGATATTTGTGGCTCAGAGTAAAATAGTAAGTTATTTACACATACTAATAAACTGCAGTAACTGCAATGTAACATAAAGCAAAGTAATCACATCAGTGATTGAGCAAATACATAATCAGCTGAGAGAAAAAGGAGGCAGATATTCACATACCTAGATTTCCTATTCTGTCTGTGAGCCTGACTTTATCATTCATGCACAGCTGACTCTCCTCCAGGGAGAAATTGTGGAAATGGAGGTGGACCAGTTTGCCAATGGGTGCCCGGATGTTCCACTGGCAGTGGGCTTTGTTGTTGTAGCTGCCAGGGTAACCCATAGAGGACACGGTGCCTCCTGTGCCAGTCAAGTCCTTTGGCCCTCCGCAGCCTGATGCTACACAGGGAGGACAGAAGGAGAAACCAGCAATAAATTCTGCTTTTGTATCACATTTAGTTTGTGATGAAAGTGGGTCAGTGTAGACCAGCTGGATTCATACTGTGCTCATTGTAGATGTCTCTGCGGATGACATTTTTGATCCAGGGGAGGTAGGCAGAGGAGCGGGTGAATACGGAGGGCTTCTTATTCATAATGCATCCAATAGGGCCAAAGCTGGTTATACCATGAACTTCCCAGGGACCACTGGGGCTATCCTGACACACCAGAGGACCACCTGAATCTCCCTGTTAAAGTCACACCATTAGCATTTCATTAAATATCATCTGTGTAAAGTAAGATGCAAAAACGTTCATCTCATTAATGATCAGAATTGTGTAAAACCATTGTCATCTATTAGTCCTGTACTACTGTAGGACTTGTTTTACCTGACAGACAGACTTGAGCTCATCAGGCAGGGTATAACCACAGCAGATCATGGAGGTCTTGACCTGGAACCACCAATAATCCATCCTCTTGCAGGTATCATACGGCACAACAGGCAGGGCGACCTGGTTAAGGGTCTCTGCAACTGTAGCATTCAATGAATTGCCTGATAATCACACAAAACAATTTAGATTGTTACAAAAAAACATCAACTTGACACACTGAGGAGCATAAACACAGGAGGTATTTGCACATTAAGTCCAGCAGAGGGCATGCAAACTGTGCAACAATTAATGTTCAACTTATTATGTGAGTGTCTCCTGAGGTGGTGTATTATTTTATTATTTGAATTTCAAACATGAAGCTGAAACAGCACCGGTCTCATCTCCCCAGCCAGTGGCGTAGCACTTCCTGCCCGCAGGTAGGACTTCCTCTTCAGTGGGAAGGCAGGCGTACGAGATCTCATCACTGGGCATTACCTCCCCGTCCAATCTGACCAGGGCAATGTCAAACTCCACCGTGGGCACTGTGGGATACTTGAAGCCTTCATGACGATAGATACCAGACACATTGAAGCAGTATTCACTCGACTCTGTGTAGGTCAGGTTGTGTTTGCCAAGGCACATGTGCCAACGCTGCAGCTCATCAGCATAGCTGGGTAGGAAATCAGCAGATTAATCAATAACAATACCTCACAGTTTACAGTAAACACACAGGCCACCTCCAGATAACATTTCATTGGAATTGTCCCTCGTACAATTTCATGTGACAAATAAAATGACAAATAAAATTGATGTATTGATTGATTGATTGAGATACATGTCACTGTTACTGCACCATATAAAATGGCTCTAGTTTTACAAAAAACATACATTGATACCGTATACATCTTATTCTGAGTGATCTGTGGTTCATAACCTTTATTCATCTTTGCTCACAGCAGAATACTATATAGTGCACAGGCTCCTCCATGCACCAGCATCTCTCTCTACTGTAGACCATTAGCCAAGGCGCTGAGGCATCTCTAACAAAGCATTGCTTTTGCACTATAATAAGCCCATAGAGGTAAAAGCACAGACACCAACAACTGCCTTCTGAGATTATGCAAATGGAATTCCAGGAAGTTTGAGAAAACTTTGCTGAAAAAAAGTGGCATTAAAATCCAGAATTACTGTACTGTACATAGCTCTTGTTAAAAAAAAAATACTTTAGCAGCTTCAACTTCAACATTTATAAAATAAAAAAAATAGAAAAGTTAATTGTACATGACTGTATGTAATAAATATGAACTATTTACTTTATGAAGCAGTGGGCTGCTGTGAGTACCCAGTTCTTATGAATAAGAGTACCACCACAGGTATGGAAAAACGTTGGTTCTGGACGACTGGCCGGCCAGACCTGAAACAAACACACACCAAGAAGCAGAGAAGAAGTCATTAAAGATATTTGCATACTCATCATTGAAGACACAATTTACTAATCAGTTTTTGAAAGCGTATGCAATCAGTCAATTATTAATATGAGATATAGAAAGGACAGATGAGGATAGTAAAAATGACTTGCCCTTTTGTTATCACTGATATTTCATGCTGTAAATTAATCTTTATGTGAATTCTCTACATCTATTAGTGGTAGTCTCTTACCTGCATGGACACTTGCCAGGGCCAGGAGTGTGGCGTGGCAGCCTCTCCGTTCACAATGCGCGACACAACAACAGGAGGAATGGCTGGTTTCCCACATGTACTGGGCCAGTCTAGGAAATAGGAGAAAATAAACATTGTAATCAATCCTGTGTCTGGTTGTCTGTGCATGTATTCATTTGTTTGGGCTTTTGTTTGAGTATAAACAAAGCCTGAATATACAGTACATATCTGCAGCTTACAGATAAGCCTGGGTGTTGCAGGGCTTTGAATTACTGGCACTTATGCTGTCATTCATATTTTTTAAATAGTACCATGCCGCTGCTGCAAACAAACTATGGGTCATGAACCAGACTTTAAAGAAAAATCTCTGTTTCCAGGCCGGACTCCTTGACAACATCAGTACGCTTAAAGATATACATTTCTTTTGGTCGTCCAAGGAGTTGTCCCAGCCACTCTTACAGTATCACACATTTTGTCCCTTTATCTCTCACTCTCTCTCTGTCTTCCTTCACCCAGCACATAGGGCACCTCTGGTCAGAGGCTGGGTGGAAACTAACCCCAGAGGCAGCAGAGTCCATCTATAAAACTCTATTTCAGCAATTGGTTTGGCAGGCACCTGGGGCTCATCGCTGAGTGAAGAATGAGGATCGGGTGACAGCCAGCTAGGAAGGAAAGTAAAGCACTAGGCCACATCACATTGTGTTCTCAGCACATCATGTCACCTTGTTTAACTGCACATCTGGGCGCAGCAAGGGGGAGATGAGATTTGGGGTGTGAAGAAGGGGTGAGGTTGGAAGGAAGCATGAATCAGATGAATATAAGGCAGGCCTCTGAAACTAATGTTTGTCATTGTGACCGGTCATTGCTCTGCTAACCTGAAGACATTGTATAATATAGCTGGAGAGATCTAGAAACCCAACATATCAAAAGCTTAAATTGACCTGCTGTGTCCAAACAACATGCCCAGACTTAAAAGATATAAAAGTAGCAAATCTTAACATTTGAGTAGCTGAAACTTGCATTTTTTGTGTTGCATTGTCACCTGATAACTGTATTGAATTAATTATTAAAATGGTTGACTAATTGTTTCAGCACTTAATGTCAAAGCTACATTAATAAAAAATGTTGGCCACTTGGGGGAAATGTAACAAGCTGAAAACACAACGTCTTGTTTATATTATTGCCCTGTAAAGTTGTTATTGCAAATGTTTCAAATGAAATAGATACTCCACCTATGGGGATGTTGTCCCAGGGGTTGGGCTGAAGAGGTGGCTCAGTGGGAGCAGGCAAACTGGGGTTTGTTGTCCAGTAGGCCCTGAAGCCTTTGGACTCAGTAAACAAGTCTGTATGGAGACGTATCACAAGCCTACTGCCTCCTGTCTTTATGGTAGGAGGCAGCTTAGTCCCACAAAATGGACCTAAGATGTGTTAAAAGAATTTTTTGTCCATGATAAATAAAGTCACACAGATGCTATACAAGTACTAGTGTAGATACAGTTTTATTAATTTACATTATAATGGTGTCAATAGATTCATGACTGGGTCTTGCTTTTCCAATGTGACATATATCATGAAAAATATAAATGATTAAGGAATCATGTAGTAATTACTTACCGTGCGTTTGAAGCAGCGCATTAGTCAAACTATTGATCTCGTACAGTTTTACGTTATCATAGCATTTGGATGTGAGGATGTCTTTGTCTTCTAGGTCAAAGTGAGTGAAATTCAGTGTGATTTTCTTCCCTAAAGGCAAAGCGATGTTCCACATGCACTCGCTGTTGGCTTTGTAGTTCATAGGCCAGTTCTGGGACTTAATAACTCCCGTTTCCTCTTTGGAAGACATGCCACAGCCCTGGATTTCTAAAAGAGGAAGAGGGAGTGATTGATGCATGATCATAATTAGATAAGTGTAGACAAGTGATTGATGCGTGATCATAATTAGATAAGCGTAGACGAGTGAAAAGAGAGAGTCTGGAGGAGTAAATCTCATCATGAAAAAATGTAAACAGAGGTTCATCTAAAGTAGGAGCTTAATCTGTATCTGCTTATTTCCATGTTTAACTCATTTAGCTGTTGATATATATGCAGTATAAAAAGTAACAAAGAAGCATTTCTGGGCATTAACATGGGCAGTGAAGGTAACTTACTACATATACTAAGTACGCATGTCCTTAATAGAGTTAGTATAGTTTTCAGGTATTTGTATTTTAATTGTTTTTTTATGGTCATCTATTGGCTCTGCACTCCCCTACATGCTTTCTACAATAACATTTTTTACATACAAAATACTCAGCTAATACAAAATGACATTGATATTGTTATACATTAGACTATACAACTGTATACTAGTTGAAAGCTACACCTTGACCATCAACTACATGACAATGACTAACATTTAATATATTTTTCAAAGTTCCATTCTGTTTAATTAGTACTTTTACTTTTAATGCACAAATACATTTTGCTGATAATCATTGTGAATTAGGCATTTTATTAAAGTCAAAAGCAGGACGTTTTCTTGCAGTGGAGTACAGTATTTCTACACTGTTGTATTGCTACTTTATAAATCTATATCTCTAATATACTTCCTTCATCTCTGCACATGGGGTCTCAAGTCAATTTTGTGTGTGATAATGACGATAAAGAAAAAGATAAAGATGTTTTTATCTTGCTTTTTATGTTTCACACTGTACTGTGGCCTGTGCTTTCACAGAGTTGAGAGTTCACACTGCTTATGCAATGACTGCGCTGTTTTTGTGAATATGTGACAGAGGAGTGAGATGTTTTATGATTAGCCTAATGAGGTGTTGAGTGCTTCAGGTGTTCCTGTGTGTGTGTGTGTGTGTGTGTGTGTGTGTGTGTGTGTGTGTGTGTGTGTGTGTGTGTGTGTGTGTGTGTGTGTGTGTGTGTGTGTGTGTGTGTGTGTGTGTGTGTGTGTGTGTGTTGTGTGCCCATGCATGTCCTTGATATACCTGCGATATCCTCAGGATACACAGCTTCCCACCTGGCAGAGAACCCTCGGTCTGTGAGGCGACTGTCGGACTGGAAGGTGACAAATATTGTGTCACTGGCACTGACCACCACTGGGGGAAGGATGTAGCCACAGTGTGTGCCTGGGGGAGAGGGAGAGGAAGGATGTAAGTAAAAGATGAAGGTAAATGGAGAGAGCAGAGTCAGGAAGGGGGGGATGGTTCAAAGACAGATGAGAGTAGAGAGTGGTAAATTCTGTAAGCACTATTGAGTGTGAGTGAGGCTGAGTGCGTTGGGTGTGAGTAGTTGTTGATAAATGGGGATACTAAAACTCTAACAAATGAAGGTGACTTTACTGGCTGTGAGTGTGACTTCATCAACACTGTTCAAAAACATTGTGTTCGGCCCAAAAGCCTATGAACACAAAAGATAGCACAAACCTGTATTGTTTCTTTAATACATTTAATGCTATTCAAATTATTATATTCTGTTTATTTGTGCAGCTTAATCAACCCCTTAGCTAACATTAGCCACTATAAGCATCTGGTCATGTCAGACAAAATAAGGAGTGTGTTAATATTATCTATGATGCATTTAATTTCTTCTGATTTTAAGTTTTAATTTACAAAAGGAATACCGTGTTCTTTCTTCTTTCATAAATTAAATAGGTCCTGCTTTAAGGGATCTTTGAAGCTAATGATTTTTCAGACTTATCAGGTTACTAAAACAGACCTTTAACTTTTTTTTTAATTTCTCAGCATTTTGCATATATATATAAAACACACAAACCCCCTGAAATAACAGGACGTACCACTCTTCACCTACTGTATTTGTGTGTTTGTGCCTCAGCGCTTTAGTCCTTGAGAACTCAGCAAAACATAAAGCTGTATCAGCAAGTGAATAATGGAGGTAATTTATAGTTTGCTAGCCTCTTTGCAAAGAAGATCCTAATCAACAGTTTACAGCAGGGGCAGATATTGAGCTGCACTATGGTAGTCAAAGTCCTCATATTCAATTACTTATATGGTTCTATTCTAAGCAGAGGCATACAGTATTAACTGCTTGTTGTTTTGCTTGTGTGCTGTGCTTGTCTTGGTTTCTGACGACCCAAATTCAGAATACGAGAAGATGGGGAGTTAATAACCTTTACTCCATAGCGGCTGCTATTCAGGCTCCACAAGATACAGTAATGGCCCCAAAAATAGCAAATATTTTAAAAAAAGATAAAAGATGATCTGAGATGTATTTAGGAGTCAAAACACTAAGTTAAAGGCACACAGATATGTAGAATGGAAAACTTAGTACACAATTACTTAATATAAGGATAACAAAAACATGAATCAGTGCAATTATTGTAAAAGAGTAAAATATTCACCTAACGTGCTGTAATTATCTGAGATGACCAGTTTGTCCTCTTTGCATTGTCCAGTCTCTCCAGTGATGGCCATGTCAGTGATCTGCAGTTTAACCAGGAATCC
This sequence comes from Gymnocephalus cernua, assembly GCA_023631565.1. Lineage (NCBI taxonomy): Eukaryota > Metazoa > Chordata > Actinopteri > Perciformes > Percidae > Gymnocephalus > Gymnocephalus cernua. The sequence continues at coordinate 18,842,960 of CM042427.1, read as the reverse complement.
TTTGGGCACAGATATCTTCCAGGAGCCATTCAGATTAGCAGGATATGGATTTGGGAATCCCAAGGACTGGATCACTCCTTTACGCCCATTGAGGATTATTGGACCACCACCTCCTGCCCAATAACAGACAACAAAAGCTGTGTTTTCTGTTTGTCTGAGCTCCATTTTTTTTTTCCATTTGTCCCACTCCATTTAGTTTATTCTTTCTTTTTTTTAATTGATGGGGACAAGTTTGCTTTGATAGAAAACTGACCCATGAACAGGTTTATTATGTAGTACCTTATTTGGCCACCGGAGAGAACCGGTCTGTCTGCCAATAGCTTTAGTACAGTGATGAATAAATAAACCTCAAGGGGGGATCTCCCCACTCCTACACACAGTGTTGCATCCATCCTTATTTGGTAGCTGTCGCTCGAAGAAAAGATGCATGGGGAGGCATAACAGTTATGTTAGATGTATCAACACGCTCTCATTGGCCAGGAAACAACCCTCATAGATCATATGAGAACATAGATAATGATATTATTGTGCAGCATTATTAACTTTCAAGAAATAACTAATTTGGCAGTCTGATAAATAGCTCGTAAGTGAAAAAATTAGGGTTGTGATGGAAATGTTTCTTGGGAAACTGGTTCAGCTACTGTACATTGATATCGATGCTGTTATTTGGTAGTAAGGCAATCAAATATATCTGATATATGTCAACTGAAATAGAAACATGCAGGGAAGGGTAGGTCGGCTGAAAAAAAAGTCAATTGAATCAAATATGGATGGGTGGTTTATTTTAAGTGTACAAGAGGGACATTAAACAGAAAGGTTTGGAGCGAATGCTTACCAGAAGATGTGGGAGGTGGAGAGGTTTGTGTGGTGGGTCTGAGCGTGGAAGTGGGGGTTGATGTTGTTGTGGAGGGAGTAACAGGTGGAAGGCTGGACTTGGTGTAAATTGCTCTGAATCCTTTAGCAGTCAAACTGTTGTCGGATTTGAAGCGGACCACCATTGTGTTGCTATTGGAGTTCACTGGCTTTGGCACCGTCCCGCCACAGAATTTACCTTTGATGGATTATACGTATATACGTGAGGCTTGAGCAATAACAGCAACACCCCCAAATTTCAACTTAGATAATTGACAATTAATCAGTGCTGCTCGAACAATGAAGTCTCTGCAGACAGACTTACATTCATTAAGTTTAAAATAGACTCCAGAACCTCTGTTCATTGTACAACTTCTCAAACTTTCAATTAAGCTCATCTTTTATTCATTGGTAATGTTGAACAAAGGCCACAGTCTATTCTGAAATTCTAACCTATTGCATTATAATGGTTTACCCAACTTTGACATACTCTGGGCTGATGTGTGAAAATATTGTGGCATATTTTAAAACCCCTTACCGAATGAAGAAGAGCCGGCCGTGTGGCCATCGTAGACCTGAACAAAGTCTCCACAGACCTCAGGGACCAGGTCAAAGGAAGTAAATGTCAGTCGAACCCTCTCACCTTCAGGCACCGTGATTCTCCACTGATCCAACATAGACATAAGACACACACACACACACACACACACACACACACACACCAATCATTTACTGCATAGACAGATTTCCCCAAATCATTTTGGATCCTCATGGTTGCAACGTGCACTGCATCTGACACACTCTCACTCGTAACTAATTTTTTATCACTGATCTGCTCTTGTTTGGACAGCTGGTGACTTGTCACGCTAAAACAAAGCAAGATGAAATCGTGATGACAGCCAAATGACACCATATGACTCCAAGTCCAAACCCAGCGTGCAAACCCTGACATATACTCTGACTAAATTAGATGCATTAATCACAGATCAAGATCACAAATGCTGTCAAGATTGACTGCGTTGAGCTTTGTTGTGAGGTATATATGCATTGCTAATAGTTTTACTTTGAGATGCAAATCTGAAATCTTTAGGTTTGTTTAGGACCACATGCTAATCAATACTAACAAACTGTGTACAGCATGATATGGTACATGTTATATGTTAATATTCAGGACATCTTCTTTGTTTTGAGTTGCTGTTAATTCACAACTCAATTCTCTAGAAAACAAAACAGAAAAATCCTCTGTAACTCATTTGTTTATCTCCAAACCGATCCTCTTTTATGATCAGTCGATTTATTTGCATAGATTTATAACTGACAGAAGTTTAAACCTGAATTCACCTCATCAATGCACTTTATGTAAGGCACATGTACTTTATTTAAGGCACATAAATGTTAACAAAAAGGTAGCCCTTAAATTGAATTAAAAACACAACATTGCAACCTGCAACCACCTTGAAATGAATTGATGAATTCTTCAAGTAACAAGAGTAACAGTTAAATCAAGTATGTAAGGTTTTTACATAATTAAACAAGGAAACACACCTGATTAACTGAAATAGACACATTTTACACATATCTGAAATTAATGAAATTCATAGAAATGGTGCATTCACGTGCTCCTCTGACATCAAACAAACATGTACTTCTGTCCGGCATGTTTTTGATATGATGTCAACCGGGCAAGTCGTGTTCCAAAATCTTTTAACAATTTTGCGGATTGTTGTTGAGGGAACTTAAGGGGGGATTCACATGAATTTTCCCAATCGGGAACTAATTATTCAGATTATTTCAACAACACATGAATGCAGCAGGAGCAATAAAGACCTGCAAAACATATTTTCTTAGTCAGATACCTTCTTTTAGCAATGTCTACGAATATCTGTATATTAAGTCTTAAGCAGGAGTTATTTTAGCAATTAGCTTGTGCCTTGTGCGTCGCTGTCAGATGCCAAGGGCCGTGACAAAGCGTCGGTATTTGGGTAGTTGGGGGACAGTTTGTGAGAGCTGTGGAGGCAATCCCAGACCACTTCTTTTAGTATTTCAAGAACAGCACTTTTAAATATTCATTTCCGGTCTGTTGCACGTGCAGCGTGATGTAGATTGGATTGACTGCCGGACATAGTTTGCGTAGGCAGAAAAAGTCTAGTCTTGAGACCAGGGTCAAGAAAAGTAGAAAAAAAATAGGAAACATAGGTTACACGTACTAAGTTAAAGTACTAGATTAAAATAAGAGTGTAAGAGATCAAATAACAGTCATACACTACAACCTAACATTCTCAGATAAGGGTCAGCAAAAAAGAAGTAAATGTTACCATGTAGCTGTCACATTTGATTTTATTGTGTCTCCTTGCTCATGTGTGTACCTGGTATAGTGCTCCATTCACGTAGTTCTGCTCTGGAAAGCTGGGGGTCATCAGTTCCCCCTGGTCACCTTGGAGAAAGCCACCAGCTCCGGCTATTTCTGGCAGCAGGAATGGAGGACACTTCAGCTCCACAAACACCTCAAGGATACTCGCAATACACCAGTCCACCCCCACCTACCCACCCCCTTTTTCATTTCCCTTCTCCTACGCCTCTCTTCACCCAGCATCCATTTCTATAACATTTACTTTAGGTCATTCATATACTTAGACAGACATCCAACATTATGTCACAGCCAAGGCAATTTTCTTGCTGAGATGGATTTCCACTCATCATCTTACCTGGCGAGAGCTCTGGAGCCACAGCTTTGTAATGAGCCTTGAATCCTTGGTCTGTTTTTCTGTCATTGGTGTCGAAGTGAACTGTCAAGCGGTTTGTAAGTGAGACCAGCGGCTTTGGTTTTGTGTAGCCACAGTATTTACCTACAAATGATGTAGAAAGAGACAGTACAATTGTGCACATCTTATTCATCTGCAATGAATAGAAGGGTTCATTTAAAAGCAAGTGATAGGTACAGTAGTTGGCTTGTTAGTATTAGAACCCTGTTTAAGCAGTGACTGTTAATATTACTTGTTGGAAAGTCAATTAACACACTAAATGACTCACAAAGAGACAAAACGACCCCAAAATGACACAAAAAGACTATTAAATATTAATAAGAGAGAAAACAAGATGAGGGATATACTGTTTGTCAAAATTACTGTAGATGAACAGAAATCAAAGATGTATTTGAACTAAATACACTGTTTAAAACTATGCAGTCTTGTTGGAGAACTATGTGTTATTGTAAGTAGAGAGGTGCGCAGCGGACCAACAGGACCGTGTGGCTCACTAGCTGAGTCTGCCCATGGATGGATGGGTTGATTTGGGCATGACATCAAAGCTGCCACTGCATGCTGAAAGAGCTGGTGTGTTTATGTTCATGTAAGTGTGATTGTGTATCTATCTATCTATCTATCTATCTATCTATCTATCTATCTATCTATCTATCTATCTATCTATCTATCTATCTATCTATCTATCTATCTATCTATCTATAGTATTTATCCTTTTCCCCCTTAGGTTGGACTTAAAGCAGGATTGTTACCAATGATTCCCAGAGAGTCTCGCAGTGTGAGGAAGTCTGACGTGCAGAGCTGGTTTTCCTCCAAAGCAAACTCTTCAAACCACAGTTGGACCACCTGCAACAGAAACATGAAGAGGTGTTTAGTCTTTTTTAAATCTGAGAAGTCGATAAGACAAACGGGCTGCTGACAGGAAAGGGGAGAGATGCTCAGTGTGAAATGTAAATGCATGCATGTGTACACGTGAGAGACTACAAACTGTGTCTGTGTGCATATAGGTATGCACATTCAAGTGTGTGCCTCTGTATGTATATTTATGCGTGTATAAAAATAGCAGAAGGAAGATAGAGACATAAAGGTCCAAAGAGAAGAGCAGCTACTGCAGGGAGGCTGCCATGCAAACAGAGAAAGCAGAATCAAGGATTTAGTTTTCTCCTGTGGGTGTGGGGAGGAGAGCTGAGGAGAATGAAGGAGACAAGGCAGCCATCTGTCTGTGACGCTGCCACTGCATTCATCCCAGCTGTCCTCCACTGCTTGGCATCACATAAGACGTTTCCCCAACAGTAACAAACTCTACTGATTAAACACCAGGCAAAAACACTATAAAAGACCCTGTCTGAAATAGAGAATGAGTGAATGGTTTTGTTCTGCACTGTCTTGAAAAGAGTAATATTTCGATTTAGTTAATAGTAGTTCATTTGGCATTTCTTTTTTAAATTTTCCATGAAGAGTTTAAAGGGGACTGTAACTCTACCAGAGTTCATAACTGAGGTTTGGAAGAGCAGTGATGGGGAGCCATGTCACCTTGTCAGGTTCCACAGTGATGTGCCAGGTGCAGCTCTTTCCATTGTCGTAGCTACTGGGGTAGTTAAAGCTGGTGAAGGTGCCCGACTCTCCAGACAGCTCCAGAGGACCACCACACCCCGAGTCCGGCCCTGGAACTGTATGACAGAGGAGGACAATTGTTACTGTGTTATGTGTAAACTGTAGCAAAAATGCCATAATAATCTTTCAGCATATTGTAAGTGGTCGGAGAGAAAACTAGACTTCTGCATCTCCTCTTGGCTCTGTTTTCAGGCTTTAGATAAGTAGCGTGACGACACTTTGGTCAATCACAGGTCATTTCCGAGAGAGCGTTTCTATTGGCTGTTCTGTGCATGCAACAACAGTGTGTAAGTCCTCACTTCTCGTTGCATGTGCTAACACACATGACTCAAAGACCTTTATTCAGGTGTGCAGAAGATGGGGCGCTAGAGGAAAAGTCGGGGGATCACCGCAGTCATTAGGATTAAACCTCTGGGGACGATGAAAATGTCATGGCGACAGGAACGACACACTTTTACCACACAATTAAATGAATAACTCTCTGTTGACTCCATCTTTAAATCACTGACAGGTAGACATTTACCTATTGGTATATATTTACCTATAGGAGCTTTTAGAGCTAAAAGTTCAGATTTATATATTTGGAAAAAAACTTGGAGAAGATGAATGTGCCTTTGGTATAATTTCCTACACTGTTTACATTTTAAACATTTTAAACTTCCAAATCTCCATGCAGATCATCATTTGCTGCCCAGTCAAATTATGATAAACCACCTACTGCAGTCAATATAATCGACAGTGAAAAAACACTGTCAAATTTGTCATCAAAAAAAAAAAAAACTTCAGGTCCAATTTGCCAACACTGATGCAGTGGCCTCAGGGCGCTCTCACTTTAGACTCTTCACTGTCTTGTCTCGTCTTTTCTCACAGCTGACAGAGATGATACAGAGACGTGAATGAAGGCTCTGACACCTCTATATACAATATAAACATTTTATTATATTTCTTCTTGTGAAATGTTTACCATTATAATAGTGTCATACAGTTAGTGAGTTGAAAAGTGTCATATAACTGTATACATACAGTAAGTGATAGAAAGAATATTGCAGCATGTTTTAAACTAAAGTACCTGTTGGTACACACTTACCTTCTGCATGAGTAGAAAAGTCAGCTTTCTCTGTGAAGTAGATGACCACAAGGCCGATGCAGGCGCCGGTCATGGCCACGAAGAGAAATATCAGAAACTTTTCCAGGGTGCTCATACCCCTGGACTGACTACGACCTTTCTCCACATCCATTTTCCTCACAGCAGAGGAAGATGCACCGAACTGTGCCTCATCCAACAATTCACCGGCTTATTACCAACATTATCTGAACAGCACAGATGAACCTTGAGCTTCTTTAGATGTGGTATTGCAGCCTGAGAGTGGCTGGATGTGAAGAGCCATAAATCATACATTATCATAACTACAAGTTAATGAGTGATAGAAAGTAGTATCTTTCAAGGGAACTGAAGGTAAATGGCGAACAAGTAACCGGCACAGAAAAGATTTAACTATTGACTATTGACATTCCTTTCAGTATCAAGAAACAGTTTAGACGGTGTAGTGTGTCCTCATTGTTTAAAGATGACAATCCAGGGTGCTGAAGAAATAAGGGAGTAGGTCCAGCTGGGATATTGTGCAACAATACAATATTTTAAGGTCTTTTCAAATAGTTTTTTAAAATCACACTGCAGTTTCTAAATCATGTGCTGTATATTTGTGATGTTGTGCAGTGTTTCAGCAAATGAATTGTCCTAAAAACTGATGACTAGATGTTTTATTTATAGCTCTTTCATTACATCGACACTCAGCGTCAAATGTACTGATAGTCAACAGATTTAAATCGGCAAATGGCCCTGACCAGAGATTGTGAGGATGCTGAGTTTATGTCCTCATTGGTTGTTTTTTTTGTTTGTTGTGAATTTGTGGGTTTAAGCAACCTGGTGTTTGCATTTTTCAATGAAAACTTACAGATGATGGTTATTTAATAATCTGATCAAATAACCACCATCCACCTGATTTCTTCCCCCAGAACCTTAACCTGGGTAATCTGGCAGTGTGCAAAGAAAACACCATTTATCAATCAATCAAAAACTAGTCACCAACCAAAAGTAAAGTTGAGGGCTGGACAGCTAAACAATGAGCTAAAACTCACTATAATGTACATTATTACACTATATCCATTATTCATTGTTTTCAAACAATGTAAGAATTTTAAAATTCATATTGTCTCCTCTGGTCCGTTTCAGCACTCTAAAGTTCTGAATCATTCCCTATTTAGACATTCAAATGGGGAAATACAATTTACAGAAATCCGCCTATATAAAATAGGCACACTATGGATATGTCTATCCAAAGTGTTCCTTTCACAGAGTTAATTTCTCTGCCAGTCCAGAAAAAAAAGGAGGATTAACTTCCTTTGCTGTGTTGCAGACAATGCAGAGTAACACAGGCCGTGTTGCAACCAAAGCACGAGGTTAGAGGTGATAACTTTCACAAGGAGGATCTTCATCTCGGGCTGAATCTCTTCTCTATACAAAGACGCTTGATTGGGTTTTATCAGATTCACTTTGGGTATGTTAGATTCTGAAGCAGCAATCTGTCTGTCTTTCCCCTTTAACAGTTCATTTTCCTCTAAAGATAAAGACTTCCATTTTCTCTCTGTGACAAAAAGCTGTGATGTAACAAAAGCTGCTATATCTCTCCATTAAGACGCTGACGATGATGGAAGAAATCATTCTTTAGGGAGTATGAAGGCCGAAATCCTATTATGGAAGACATTTTCAATAGCTACAGTATATTGATATATGTGTGCATGTATTATAATGTCTCTCTCTCTCTCTCTCTCTCTCTCTCTCTCTCTCTCTCTCTCTCTCTCTCTCTATCTCTTCCCTTTCTCACTGTGTTTCACCTTTATCAGTGTTCAGTGTTCAGGACCTATGATTTATGGGCACATCTGTCAGCCATAATAAAACAGTCTCTAATGAAGTCATGGAAGGTGACCTTTGTGTATATACATGTACGTGTGTGTGTGTGTGTGTGTGTGTGTGTGTGTGTGTGTGTGTGTGTGTGTGTGTGTGTGTGTGTGTGTCTGTGTGCTTCTTTTTTTAAACATGCATCTTGTGAAAGTGTAGGCTCTGTTATAAAGGTTATGGGGGCATGTGCTTGTGAGCTGAATGGTAATCAATCAATGATGTGCTTTAAAATGCTGGATCTGTGTACAGTATTAATGAGAAGACACTACAGTGAGAAAAAGGAAAGATATACAGAGAGACAGATAGAAAGACAAAACAGTGAATGTTTAAGGAAACAAAAGGGGATTTGCTGCAGGAAACTGGAAATGTTTGACAAAGGAAGACACTTGGAGAGCCAAACGCTGCACTACAAACAAATGTAGGCCACATATTCCACTGGGAATGGAGCGGCCATCAGGAGGACGAGCCTCACTTCCAGCTATCTGGCTGATACAATGCGAGGATAAGTAAGGAGAGAGGAGCAGTTGCACACCATTTTATAGGAAATATTCTACAAGAGTGGAGGTCAGCAGAATCTTTAATCACCTCACCGTTACTGGCATCATTATGATATCATTGTCAAAGAGAGAAAGGAGCGTCTGGGACACAGAGAAACGGAGGCTTGGAAAGAAAATGGGGAGTTGGTATTGAAAGGGCAAGGCACAGTGAGAGAAGGAGAACACAGAAGATGTGAAAAACACAGAAATGGTGAAAAATGAAAAGCTTCCACCAGTCAGATGTTAAATCTCCAGAGCAGTCTTGAAGCCTGGGTTATGCAGAATGAAATGGCAACACTATAATCACCATCCACCCCTAATTACTAAATAGTCCACAATCTCAGAAATATGACTTGTAAATAGTAATTAATACTCAAACCCATGATACAATTGTATCTTACATTGCCAAAAATGATCTGCGAATGGATATATCCTGATGATGATCTGGATAACTGTAATGACTTTTTGCATCTGCAAGGTTTCTATAAGGGTTTCCATAAGAGCTGAACAGCTAATGTGTTTATGGAGCTAAGTGGGTAACTGCAAGCAGGACAGTGATTTATCTGTGGGACTTTAACTATAGCTAAACATTGTTGCTGCTGCCCTGCATTCCCACCACAATCAGAGGATGATATTGCTGAGTTACCCATGGTCAATGTTTGGTGTTTACCTTTTGAAATGTTGCAGTGACATTCAAATAGAACTGAGTCAGGGCAAGATAGTATCTGATCTTTGCCGCGCCTGAATACCTAATTTGGCATCTCAAAGTACCTTCAAATATGTTTATGCTATTATTAATCATCCAACTGTAGATAAACATAGCCTCTTATAAACCTGATTTAGGAATCAATAAAGATCTGCAGGTCAAATACTTATCCTTATGAACAGATTCATTTCATGATTACATTTTTTATCAATTAGACCAAATCCGACAATGCCTCAACCTTGTAAATGCATATAGGAAAATAATGCATGAGTGCTCTTTTTATAAATAACAAAACCCAGTAAATCTTTCACATCACACTAAAATCCCTGTTTTTTACATTAAAAAAAATGGGCCACAGTTCCCCTCCTTGTCCAGAATAATAGTATCATTAGTTTCAATATCTCGCTGTGAGTCAGGGGAGACCCTTGGGCTATAACAGGGGGCTCCTGCTGCCTCTCACGGACTATTAGTCTTTCATTTTAGCTTCTGACAGGGAGGTCCTTGGTAAGTGGTAACATTTAAAAGATTATTATTTTGCTCTGAAGCTGGGTATTAGTGCTGAGATTTCACTTCTGACATGTTTTCAAAGATATTCATTTTTATTTATTTATTGGGCATTTCCACCTTTATTGATAGGAAAGCAATGAAAGGGGGAGAGAGAGGGGGAAGACATGCAGGAAATCGTCCCAGGTCAGACTCGAACCCCAGACCTTCTGCGTCAAGGCATGAACCTCTGTATATGTGCGCCCACTCTACCAACTGAGCTCTCCTGGCCACCAAAGATATTAATTTAACAATTACTAGACTGACAATAAATCACTTTATATACAAAGTGAACTCTATTACTGTGAAGTGAAAATGTACATTACCGTACTTTAGCTTTTTAAGACATTTTTATTTGTTCATTAGCATTTGAGTTCTCTACTAACTATAGTAGTGGGGGGTACACGTCTGTCCACGTGCCTTTGAGATCCCTCTCCATGTTCCCTATCATTGGAATAAATCTCTCTCTGTGTTAACCACCGCCTGTGGCCAAATCTTATCTGCACTTCCAAATGGAAACCAGGCATAACAGCACAGTGAGTAAGTGGAACAGGAGGAGGAGGGCGATGCACATTAATCTACCTGAGGCTTAATTTATTTAATATGACTTCACAGATTCGTGATGTCAGTTTGGCACCCTTCCATCAGCTTTGTAGGATAAGACTTGTATTAAATAAGAGCAGGTAATGGGGCCATGGCGGTCATTGTCCCATTCCAGAAACATTTCAATGCTCCTGTTACACAGATCTGAGCAGGTATGAGACAGATATAACGTATAAGTACAACTTCATAGAGGTGATCCTCTGATCCTAGTGGATCAAAATAAAAAAGGCTTGAAGATTAGGAGCTTCAGTCTGTGTTGCTATTTACAGGTTGTGACAGAGACTACTGTACGAATACAGAGGATTTTTTTTCTCCCTGCTACCACATCCTGATATTAACAGGAAGTGACATGCTTGTAAAGACAATAACAGCAGTCAACTGAAATCAGCATTTCACTGATCAGGACAGTAAATTCACACTGAAAGGAAGTGTTCACCATCAAATAATTGTTTTCTGGAAATATTCCTCTGAGTATGAGGGGTTTTAGTCAAAGCTAAGCCTTTTGAAAACAGTGACAACTAACTTTGCTCCCCCGCTTGAAAGCCCTGTCTTTTATAACCCATGACCTCCTCCCTATGCGGACCACAGCGCTCCTATAAAGCAGCAGTCAATATAGTGCATGCAGCAATAAATACGTGGAATACATATGAATTACAGTGCATAGTTACAGCCTGAAATAGTAGCTGATTTGTTTTCTGTCAATCAATGAATCAATTACAAGATTAATCGTTGCATGCTTTAAAATGCATCCACTGATTTCAACTGCCAAACAGAATAAAAGGGACATGCTTTGTGCATTTCTCTGTGGATTGAGCATTTTGATACTTTCACAGTATTTTCAGTATATAGCACCTTGCCCTGCTTTATAATAAAAAAGACATTGAAATCTTACTTTTTACAATATGGGATCTTAAGACAGCTGTATGATTAAAGAGTTGGGTGTGTGAGGGTGCATTGACAATATATCACTATATCCACTAATGTGTGGAATGTGTGGAATGTGTGTGTGTGTGTGTGTGTGTGTGTGTGTGTGTGTGTGTGTGTGTGTGTGTGTGTGTGTGTGTGTGTGTGTGTGTGTGTGTGTGTGTGCGCACAAGCAGGGGCACATTCTCTTCAATTTAGAAAGTCTTGGTATCCTAAAATTACAACATCAACATTACAACATATGTTTCTATATTAGCTGCTATCATTCCTGCATATGATAAGGTTTGTTTTATTGTCCCTCAGCACCCAGGTCTCCATTTCTAAAAAATACCATGCACAATGGCCAATAGACAATTTCTTCTGTTCAATGCAGATAAAACAAAAACTGCCTATTTTAGACCTGAGGTGGCAGATAACCAATTTTCAAGTCTTCTCTTGCATTGCACTTATTCCAAATGATCTGCTCAAACACGTATCTTTGATTCAGACTTACTCCAAGGCAACAGTACACCTTGTTCTTAGAAATATCCCCAAGATTGGGTCTCTGCTGTCCTTCACTGACTATAAAACTGTTTAACAGAAATGCCCTGAATGTTTTTCTCTGGCTGACTGAACCCTGTACTTGTAGATATTCTGTTCATACAGAACTAAGCAATGCTAACTGGTGGATTCATTTAAACGCCTGCATTGATTATAAAATATTTCCATCTAGGCCGCCCACATCTTCTGTCTCAAAAGGAAAGAGTTGGGAGCTAACTAGCCTCTGAACAGACCTCATGCCCCCTTAAAAGATCAGAAACTGTCTCTGACACTAACATATCCAGTCTCTAACCTACAGTACTGTACCTTTACTCTCAGCTGAAGTCTGACATTCTCCTGTGGATTGCGTTGATGTTTCCTGCTGCTTTCACATCCCCTGACATGTGCACTTGGCTGAGACGCAATGAAGTGCTATCTCATTTTGAGCTATTGATGTGCTTGATTTATGTTTTCATTATTATTTATTATTTTAAGTTTTTTTTTTTTTAATAAACTTAAAAAAGAAGCTTAAATATCATCACAACAGGGATGCTATAGGTCAGAAATGAAGAATATATAAATCTCAATTTCTCAAGTTTTTTGTTGTTTTAATAGAAAAAAACAACAAAGAAGAACAGAGATTAAACAGTGCATGTATGCATACAGTTCCCTTTTTTTTGCACAACAGTACAATGTACTGTAATCACTCACAAAAAATAAATGCGCATGAAAAGAAAATGCAGCAATCTTATAAATATAGGGCCCCAAAACACCTCAAAAACATATACCATAAATGCAGCAAATGCAATGAGATGTTGGTTTAATATACTTGCACAAATATTCTGACAGTAAGAAATATGTTTACCCCGTGATCAGTGTCTTTTACTGTGAAGGTCTGGACTGCCATTGTAACTAACAAACATGCGTTTCACTATTATTGCCTCTGTTATTTAAAAACGGTTAGAAGTTTTCTCTCTTTTTATAATATCTATTTCTAGAAAATAAGTCTTGGGTTGTTCATTTTATAGTACTATTTGCTAGCTTCTTTGATCACAAACATCACACATAGTTTGACTCTTTATGCTACAACATTCCAGTATACTTACTTACAGGGATCATTGTCCCATTAATGCTTTCACTTGGCATTGTAATCATGATGGGGGGGACGACAACATTTTTTGAAAAGGGAGGAGTTTGACATTGGCTACCTCTGTGCTGTGCTACTCGAGGACGGAGGAAGGAGGTGGACGCATGCAGCAGTTGGGCCGTCTGACATTTTGCAGCATTGACCTGAAAATGTTCTGCTGCCTCCTTTTGTTCTTCTTGCCATGTCCCGGAGAGTCGACACCAGAGACTGACTTTCGGAAAGAGGTCTGGACAATCAGTTTCCTCTCTTGCTCCTTGATTTTGCACTGCAAGTGGCTCTGAATTGCAAAACCAAGGGATTCTGGGTCCACAGAAGCACCGTAGACCTCCCAAGTCATCCCTTGTTCATCCCAGACGACATCATGGACGCCCTTTTCTTTCTGCTTCTGGTCGTCCTCTTTAACTTTTCTCTCCGGTTCTATCTTCTGTTTGCCTGACTTTTTCTCCTTCTTCGAGGCTTTACCCCCTCCTTTAGCTTTTTGTTTTGGACTTTCAGCCTTTTTTTCAGTTACAGTTGGCTTTGATGTGGTCTTTGTTGCTGTTGTTGTTGGCAGGGCCTTGCTGGGCCCGGTTGTAACAGCAACCTTGGACAGCGCAGCATTTTTACTGTCAACAGATACAGACTTGGTAGCACCGGCTGTCTCTGGGGCTGTTACTGGTTTGAGAGAGGGAGCTTCAGCAGGGGCTGTTTTGGCTGAAGATTCCTGAACTCCGGTTTTAATCTGGAAGTCGCCTGTCTTTTCTGGCTCCTTGGTGTTGCTGTGTTCAATGTTGATTTGATAAACTGGCTGGGTGTTGCACAGAGCTGACCCGGGTTCTTTAGGCTTTGCTCCGAGCCTTTTGTCTTGCTGCTGGGACAATGTTTCTGAGGGGGAAACCACGCCAGCATTTTGGTTGGGGCACATCTCCGCCTCAACAGTGAGTCTCTCTGACCTCGGATCAGTAGAGGCGGATAGAGAACTCAAGCTCATCTGATGTAGTGCCACACCCCCGTCCTCCTGGTAGACTACCGCCAGGCTCTGCGTGGCCTCCCTGGGGACTGCACCATCGCTCGGCCTTCGAGGCACGGCGAAAGGCAGCAGGCTCGGACTTGTGGCCACAGCCTTGCTGCACGTGTTCGCTACCGCCTGAACCTCCATATCATGACACTGCCTGACTGGAGTGGATGACGAGGATAAGGTCATCGTCGAAGCCTCCTTGTACAGCTGCTGCCCTTCATGGACAGCTGTGTCAGTCTTGCTGGCTTCCTCAGACACCTGCCCATCTGCCGGCATGTTTTGTGTAGCCTGGGGCAGAGTGGAGGGGTCCTTCTGTGAAGACACTGGCTGATGTTTATCTGAGGAGACTGTAGGTTTCTTTACTGGTGGTAAATCCTTCTCTGGAAGAATTGAACTTGAAGTCTTATTTGTAGACTCGGCTTCTGCATCTTTGCTCTCAGACGGAGGTGTAGTGCCGCTAAGAGGAGCTGCAGTAGTTTCCTTGCTTTGATTAGGTTTGGGAGTCTCTTGCAGACTCACAGAGCTTTGTGAGCAGCTACGTATATGATCAGGCTCTTGAGATTTCTGTGGTTCAGCTGTGTCCTTGTTTTTGGGAGATAAAATACTCCCTTTATTATCATGTTGTGGTTCAGATGTTGTATGCCTTTTTTCACAGGCATTAAGATTTTTATTATTTGGAGAAACATTTTTATTACTGTCCTCTCGTGCTGCGGCTTTGGCTGAGGATGTCAGCTTTGCACACTTATCCTCTGCTGCACTTGGCCCCTTTATTCTGCAGTCATTGGTCTGAATGTCGACCTTTGACGCTGAAAGAGCAGACAACACATCGGCCTTACAGATATCCTTTTCATCAGCCAGGCTTAACATTTTCATATTAGCGTTAGAATCCCTCTGGTCACCTCCTGCATCACCCACACCTTGGCCTGGCAGAGACTGGTCTTGCATCAGTTGGTCTCCACCTGTCACAAACTCAGACTTTGTCTGGTTATCATTAGTTGGTGCTGGTTTGTCTGACACAGTGCTGCTAACTGGTTCACCCCCCTTGGAAGCTGTTTTGTGGGTGGTGTTAGCGGGAGAAGCAGTCAGAGATGAGTTATCCTGTTTGTGGTCAGGAGATGTGAGGGTGGGTTTTGGACAGACATGAGAGAGTTTGAGGTTGGGCTCTTTAGCCCAGTTGGCATTAGGCTCCTTATTGCCCACCATGTCCACCACAGCCAGCTGAGGCACCATCTGGACGGTCACTGTTCTTTTTGGGTTAGTTCCCATGCCGGATTTACTGTTCCAGTCCTTAAATATTGTTGTAATCCAAAAATGAAACAGATGTGCAATATCAGTCACTTTGTGTGATTCCCTAAAAGAGGAAAATAGAAATAGACTTAGTTTGTTTTTAATGACTGAGCTTCACTTTTTATTAACTGGAATCTTGATTTAGACAAAAATAATCAGACCAGACTCACATAGGCCTCGCAGTCCAGGCCAAGATGAGCATTATGTAAATTAGCCTACATTCCAGTTTGAAATGCTGTGTCAGACTACAGAAAAGCAAAGTTTACAAACTTGCAAGTAAAGTAAGCAAAGTGCAGAAATAAGACTTTGACCTAATGTAGGCTAAAAGTGCTTACAGATAAGGACAGGATGTTTATGATTAAAAATTGTATATGTTCAGTTTCACTGGAACCAATAGTCATGTTTCACTGGAACCAATAGTTTCACTGGAACCAAAAGTCATGTTTCACTGGAACCAAAAGTCATGTTTCACTGGAACCAATAGTTTCACTGGAACCAAAAGTCATGTTTCACTGGAACCAATAGTTTCACTGGAACCAAAAGTCATGTTTCACTGGAACCAATAGTTGTGTCTGGTTCGAAAAACACAAATCAGTTATGCGTTTGCTTGGCAGTATCATGCAGTTCCCAACAATTCTCAAGTTGAACTCCCTTTTTCTGTCAAGCTACGTTTATGAAATATAAACAGAAAAGGTTTGTAAGCCTAAAATAACGAGCCTTTAGGTCCTCTTTTATCTAATCAATCCAGCATACATTCACTTTCACAAATCTCTTCATCCCAGACCTGATGAATGACTCCACCTCAGTCTGTCTAAGCCAATTCTTCAAGTAATGTGCCAGCACTCAGCAGACATCTGAGGTATCTGATCCTTTGGTGTCAGACAAATTAATTGAGTGAGACTTAAATCATACAAAACAGCCTACAGGATTCATCAAAAAAGGAGGAAGAACCACCGATTGATAATTCAGTGGTCCACAGGGAGCAAGTTGGCCATTTCCATTTCACTGACATTACTGATGAGAATTCATTCTGCATAATCTGCAGCATATCTCACTGAAAGAAAGGTTATACCCAGCCTTGTCTTTTCAGCTATTCCCCTTTCTCACAACAATAAACATCTCCACAACAACAAACATAATAGATTTGTTTTCTTTTCTTTTTTTACAGATCAGGTCATACTTATGTCTACATACTCAAGGATGCAGAATAATGTATCTCTTAATGTACTTGTTAATCTGAAAGAGTAATTGCTAAGTGTGACTTGAATAAAAGAATAGTAGGTTACTGTTTTGGGTCATGGACAGGTGTAGCCCATTTGTTTGTGCTATGACACTACGCATCTGCCATCTGTTGACAAAGTGCAACTGTTTATGGAAAGCATAATCCTGCCTGTAATTAGATATTCAACAATTAAAACGCCCTGGTGTCTTTTGTCTGCAGCAGTTTAGAGATAACACACAGAGTGTGTCCAGAATGTGAATTCATGCACAACGTTACATACATTAAAGTGATGCACACGACCTATTCGGGCCAATTAAGATCTATGTCATGTAGCCTACATCTGCAGCTCTGTCCCACCCCAAAATCAAAGAGGCCACTGAGATTTGCTTATTTGATATGACCTTGCGGACAAATTCAACATCTGACACGAAGGAAACCACAGTCTAATGAGAAGATGAGGGTAGCTTACCTTGAGAGACGCTTTACGTCCCGTTCCTTGGGGTGCCGTTTGCGCGTCCGTGTCAGTGAGATGAGATGAGGCTAAACCATAGAAATGAATATGGAAAACCAGCCCTGTGTCGGTGACACCAAGCCACGCCTTCCGTCAGAATATAGGTCTTTAAAAGGTATCGATCCTCCACAGCGAAGTGCAAAATGTAAAGCCCCCTGACTGACTGACCGACCGACCGTCCGTGCGCAATGAGTCACCGCGGTCCGACCGATGGATGCTGCCTCACTGAGCTCTTTATTAGCGTTGCCTCATGCTTAGAAAAAGTGGACCGTTCACAATTGACCTCTCATGGGGTGTGTGTGTGTGTGTGTGTGTGTGTGTGTGTGTGTGTGTGTGTGTGTGTGTGTGTGTGTGTGTGTGTGTGTGCGCGCGTGTGCGTGTGTGTGTCATCCCAGACTAAACTGGCCCAGCGCAGGCAACGTGGTGCAGCAAATAAATGAATGGATGAAATAGGGGAGAGGAGAATGGAGGCAGTGCTGTATCAGCCGCAGGCATCCATAGGAGCGTCACTTGCACTTGAAATTGATTACTATTAGATAATAGCAGCATCATGTGTGTGCTGAGGCACAGTTATATTCCAAGAGGATATGTCATTTATTTTAGTGCGTCTTTTTGCATAATTTATATATGGATTTATAAGAATTGCATGTGTGTTGTGTGCTATGTGTCTGTTTGAAGGGGGGGGGGGGGGGGGGGGCATTAAAGAATATCAGGTTATGTTTCTGAGTAGAATCAGGTAGCCTAATAGGCCTACCTTTAGGTTACAAACTGCACTTGAATGAAGACAAAATGAAGTCATTTTATTAGGTCTGCTAAATAAATCACTTTTATAATCAGGACATTTATTGTAGGCGAGGTGAAGTATCCTGCTCCCTCAAAGATGCAGCTATTTTAGTTTAGCTGACTCCATCCAATGATCCAAATATTTGGATTTATCCCTTTCTGGATGACAAAACAGCAGCTACAAAAAAGGTGTTATGAGGACAAAAAGGTTTGAAAAAGATATTGTAAATAAGTTTCAGTGGACTAGTAATATGCATTTCCTGCTTTACCACAGCAGAGAAAAAGTGTGTTTTCTTTCTGTGTTTTTAATAATTGTTGAAAGGTTGACAGTGGCATGTCTAGACCAGTAGTTCCAAAACTGGCACGGCATTTCAACACACAGCATATTATCATTATCATAAAAGACAATTAGAGGGGCATCTCTCTCTACCATACAGTATGCATGTTGGTACTTTAAAAGCTTACAGTAATCACGGTTTTCTTTAAACTGACTGTCTTTTTTTTCAAATGTTTGAAAGCTTCCTCCAGGGCCACAGAAGGCAAACTGTTTCCACAGGTGAAGGACAACTCATCATCACGAAATGAGCTGGTTATATACTGTAGGGCAGTACAGTATATAACCGGCTCCTTTCCTCTCATTCCCTGTCAGATTGTCAAAGTTGCTTTGTTGCTTCTTGTCGTTTGCTTTCAAGCCTTTGGCACTCTGTAACCTGTACCACCATGATAAATGATCCTTGGCCTGTGAAATCAGGCAAACCACAACTGTGATCATTTTCATAGATATGTTGGTAAATGTGTTGTGTCCTTTTAGTTGTGTATTGTATACTTGTATCTATACATTGTTACTTGTAATGTTTTGTTTTTGTTACCTGCTTAGGGACTGCGGATGTAAATTAGCATTTTTGCTAACTCCGGCATTACATCTTGCATTTTTATACTGATGTTCATTAATGTGCCCTGTCCCTCTCGAATATATGAATAAATCAATACATTTTTAGATTATCTAATCCACTGACTGATGAATCTCTCCTTAACCCCTTTAGATAAGTTTGCCTGTTTGGACTGGCTTCCTGGTTTTGACCCCTGTCGTATGATACATTAAGCTTGTGCACCTCCATTTTGAAATTAAATTCATTCGTGTCTGCTCAATTGTCTTCATACGGATCCTTTTTCTTGACAGTGCCCTAAAACCAGTGACATCAGAAAACGGTAATTATCATTTTTCAAAAAGACGCATGTATTTTTTGAAGGTTCTTACACAATGTCATCCTGCCAGAAGGGACCAAGGATCAGGGAAGGTTTGTGGGTTGTTTTGGGTTCCATCAAACAAAATATGTTGTCATTCATTTGCAGGACTGGTCAAAAATATTGTATTGTACTTACTTGTACCCTAGGACCTGTCCTTTGGTTTTTTTCTTCAGAAACTGTGGTGGTTTGATCGTCCTGTCAATTGCATCATCCCTGGCCAACCCTGGACACCCGAAGGACATGCCCCTGTATGTGTACAAGAGAGTAAACAGCACATAATTCAAAGTCTCTTTTAAATTACACCTTTGATTATTTTTCACTTAACCAGGATAGACTCTTATAATCTAAGTGGTTACTTTGGGGATTCAGTTTTCAAATATAGGCTAGGTGTGAGAAAGGAGCTCATCTTGGAATGCAGTAATTGTATGGGATAGACCTCCTGCCTTTAAAAGCCCAGAGGGACTGATTAGGTGAGGAGGTAGACCACAACTTAATTACAGAGTGTACCACTGGTGAGCAACTCCGGATTCATTGCTGACATGCCAGACTTGTGCTTTGGGATGAGGGTGTATGTGCAGCCTATTTGGATGGTCTGTTGCAACCTTTTTAAACAGTGGCTAGAAATTATGTGTAAAACTCTATATCAATGGTATATGTATGTAATAATGGAGCCAAATGATTGGTGCATTTTTAAAATAGACTTGATCAGTTTAATCTAACACGGTCCTATTGTGGATCTGGCACCATCTTGTGGTTAAATTGGGAAAGGCAAATGATTGGCTAAACTGGTTCTATGAGTTGAAACCAACCTAATCTGCAGACGAATGAGTAATTTCTAGATCTATATCTCGATCTACTATCTAGCTAATGCTTAACATAAACAGTGTTTGAACGAGAGGTTTTCTGTATTCCTCTGCAGCTGTGACGCCATGTGAAGCACACTCCATGCAGTGCAGACAGAAGTAAGGTTTGGACAGTAGATGGCGTTTGAAAACATAGACTGAAAGGCTGGCGTGTGCTGTATTCACAGACGTCATGTAAAATAGCTTCATCAGAAAATTCAACCCAAGTTTCTGGGAGTATTTTGCGAGAAATTGCTAAACATACGCTCCCCAAAAAGTTTACAATAATGCTAATGTAATGGTTGAATGTATATGTGCATGCCATCCAAAATTCTTCACTTTCCCTAGGTGCGTGATACTACATACATGCATGTCAGCGACTGTGGCTGGTCAGAACCTGAACGCATCAGAGCCAGACTGTTGTCAAGAGAAACGTTGCTAACCTTAACTTACCACACAGCTGACTGAAGATACGTTCATATCTTTGTCTCTGTAGACTTTGACAGTAGGGTAAGATTAACTTCATCTTCTTACTCGTCGTAAATAATATTATGTACACCGATGCTTCTGACGCAACCTAATTTAGGTGATCTTAGCCAACGTTGGCTTCGTTCGCCAAATACAATGACAACCTGTTGTCTGAACCATCTGGTCTGAACCTCTTAATACATCCATGGTCTGAACATGTCATCTAGCTAGCTAGTTAGCTTAGTTAGTTTATTAAAAACGGAGGTAACTAGCTACCAGTTTGCTAACATGAGGGTAGACGGCTTGCTAAAGCGCTACTAAACTCGCCGAATATTTGTAGCTTTACCATAGCTAACTGAATGGTAACGTTTGTCTGAAGTTAACGTTAGCTGCATTACCGCTAATGCTAACTAACGCTAGCACAATGCCATTGTTTTAAATGTTCGCCAGCCTTCTCCCGTTACGTCAGCTAGCCGTTTATTTCACATTAACATGATCTGGTCTTATTGTAGTTTATATATTGGTATTTTAAAGGTGGCGTACCGTCAGCTGAATCTCTCATATGGAACAATGAATTAGCTAATTTGAAAAGCAGAATGTTGTGAACAACTCCGAGCAGTGGCCATTGTATGACAGACACAACAGTTAGCTAGCTAGTGTTTCAGTCCCTTTCATAATAATGGCATTGTGGTAGCTAAGTATCGTTAGGCAGTGGAAAGTAAGAAGCTACATTTACTCAAATACAGTTTGGGGTAGATGTACTTTACTTGAGTAACGTTATTTACATGTTATGCTACTTTGTGTAGCTACTTCTACTCTTGCCTGATATCAGACAGATTTGTCAACTCGCTGGAGGGGGCAGATTCAAAAGTTACTTTTGTTGTTATAAGTTACTTTGCAGATTAATATTAGTCATACAAAACATAGGCCTATGATCAGCTTGTTATGTGATGCCTTGTTATAGGTCAAAATGCCCATATGTACAAAAAGTAGATCACATTTAGAGCTGTAATAATTAGTCAATTAATCGATTAGCTAGTTCAGTTACAGAAAGTTTATTGGCAACTGGCTAATATGATCATATAACAATAATAATAATAATAATGAATAATGAATAATTGTTAAGGTGATTATTTAAGTAAACATGCCAAATATTCCATGGTTTTGTTGTTTGTTTTACTTTTACCTTGTCTCGCATTACTGTTAAGTATCTGTGGGTGTTGGACTGTAGTTTGGATAAAAGACGACTTGGGCCTTTTAAGAAATTGTGTTTTGTTTTTGTTTTTTGATGTAGACCAAATGTTTTTAATAACAAGAAACAGCAGATTATTAGATAATGGAAATAACTGGTAGTTGCAGCCCTAATTAAATCAGCTCCAGCTTGACCAGCTACAGCATTAAAAAAAAGCCTACTTGCATTTTGAAATTTGAGTACTTAATAAAATTTGATGGTATGACTTTTACTTGAGTATTTTTGTACACAGTGGTGGTAGTACTTGTACTTCCTCCACCCATGCCAGTCTAACTCATTTGCTCTGATCACATGTTTATACTGCCAAGAAGTTTGCTGATGAAAAGCCTGCCAGGACAGTTCTTGCACCCTAGAATAAAAATTGAAGGGGGTCAATTACCCCTGACGCAGGACAGACGATCCATCACTGATGGCGAGCTGAGTGGAAATTGTCTGCTTGTCTGAGTCAGATTTTTCTGCTTGAATTCCCATTGGTCAATGTCTTTTCTCTGTCCATGATGTAGAAGATGCTGGGGTATATCTGGCAGTATGTCTACACGTCCTTCCTGAGATACTGGCTGAAGTGGTTCATCAGACAGGCAACAGGGACATGTGAGCTGCAGAGAATATGCTCCAACTACAAGCCTGGGGCAACAAGGACAACAAAAGCAGGTGAATTAAATCCTCTCAAATCTGGTGTGACCTTTTTCCTGCTTAATTTTACATTATATCAATCTACCTTTTGTGTCCTGTTGTAGAATATTCTCTCCGGTCATCAAAGAACAAGGTAAGATAATGTTAACTGTCAGTTTTTTCAAATTAAATAACTTTTTTTGTTAAGATATCAGTTTGGGCTCTTGGGAATTTGAGAATTTAATGAACATTTTTCATTGTTAGACTAAATGATGAATCCACTCACCTTATAAAAAGAACCAGATAAGTTCATTTATAATGGAAGTAGTTATTGGTTGTAGAAGCACAAAGGGGATTTTCCATCACAAAATACAAGAAAAACACAAGCACAGATAGAGGAAAGGAAATAATATATAATTGTAGGCTACACATACTGTACAGCCACAACCTGTCAAACATAACCATAAATGTTGAAAAACAGGCAACACTGCTGAACTACTGACCTGTTCATTATCTGTTCGGCTGTTGTATGTGCGAACGCCAATAAAGACATATCCTGTGAGCTTAATCAGTGCTTATCTTCCAATACGCTTGCCCAGCTCAGATGAATTGACTTTGTCATTTATCGCTAGGTAAGCATTTTTCAGTCCAGTCAATGTAGAAACAGAAGTGCTTTGTCATCTTTTTCATTGTTTCTGAGGTTGACTTTGAAAGGTATTTTTCCCCTGTTGCTGACAGCATCAAAGATTATATAGCAGCAACTGTGCCTATTTTTCTGCCTGGTCGCTCGCTGTATCATTACTTCTCTGTGTCTAGCCCCTCCTCTCCTGTGCTTTCCTCCTCTGTAGGTTTTAAGAGAAGCTTTGGGAACCAACAAGAGTAAATTAGAGCAATGTGTGGATCAAATTATGAAAGAGAAGAACGTCAAACCCCAGAAAGATCCACTGTAAGGTTACTTCTTATGTTATTTTGAGGTTGCTTGTCACCAGCAATGATTTAATTTCCAAATCATATTATGTGTAGTGCACGGGTAATTTTTGAATCAATGTATTAACCATTTGTTTAATCTCTCTCTACCTGTCTAGGTTCAAGGAGAGCCTACACATCTGTCTGTTACAGATAACAGGAAACGGCAGCCTGTATATATCTGTGGAAGACTTGAGGAAGGAAGTCTTCAACTCTGAGAACCAAGAACACGAGGCCATGCTGTTGAAGGTGTGTGTTCCTGCTTCTGGATCCAGTTGTTCATATGTTTTAGCCACATAGTTACTTATCTGCACAACAAATAAGTTTATGTCCAAAGCATACGTATGTCTGAATCAGTCTTTGTGGATTTTTGTTATTTGATTGACAGACACATACTGTTTAAATAATTTAATTACATTAACTAACATAGATGCAGTTGAGGCCTTAGAGGGAAAAAACACTTTTTTTCCTTCTTTTTTTTGTTTTAATTGAATTGAGTTAGATGGCACAATAAAATGGCATGATTTAGGTTACAGTATAGAAAGTATGGATTGGCAGTGGCAATTAAATTGTGTAACCCCAGAAGTATTTGTACTCTCAGCTGTGGGACCTGTTGATGCCAACAGTCAAGCTGGAGTCGAGGATAACCAAACAGTGGGGAGACATTGGATTCCAAGGAGATGACCCCAAGACTGACTTCAGAGGAATGGGCATGCTGGGCCTAATCAACCTTGTGTGAGTCCTCGATGAATAACAATGAGACATTAATGGACGTTAAAACTTGAAGTAGAAATATGTATCCAAATACATATTCTCATCACCAGCTACATATTCTATTTGCCATATTTAGAACCATACACTTGGAAAAAGCGGCATTGTCAGCCTTTTTGGATCCATGTCTAAAAATGAAAGCGGGCGCATATACAGTGAGGCTTTACAGATCCCTGTTAATGATTTATCTGTGTGTATCATGCATGTGTGTTAACGCCTCGCAGTGTAGTAGCCTATAGTGTAACATACTGCGCTTCTCAAACAAGCAAAAAGCCATGGCAGAATATTGAGAGAAAGAAGTACATTATCCTCTTCTATTCAAGTTAGTTATCATACCTCTAATTAGTATTCCATTTGCTATGACCATATCAAAAGACTGAAGAGTCCATAGGCTACAGGTGACAATTGTGCCTTTATCAGATCATAAAAATATATACTACCCACACAGAAGCAGATTTGTTTTTCAAATGCCACCAAATTAGCATTGCTCTCTTATAACATTGTCGGATTCACGATGGACAGTATTTCTTAAAAGAATCAACATCTTTTCTACAGTATCAGAGATATCTTTTATTCCATGCATTTTTCTGCCTTGTCAAAACCCGGCACCTACAATACCCACAACACAACTCGACGACAACAGTTCGGTCAGAGATTCGGGAGTGTTATGCTAGCAGCGGCTAATGTAGCCTCGAGCCGCCAATTGTTGCATCACTCGCAATTCATCAGACTTCATGCAGCTCCTTCTGAAGCCACAAAAGGCTTTATACAACATGTTTTCACATATGCAGTACTTCCAGTAAGTCCTAAAAACAGACTTTTTGTAAAATCGAGTTCGCCTTTAGATTGTTACCATTTTTGCCAGGGAATAGTGTGGTGGTGATGGTGCAGTGGATATACTGTAACAGATGCCTTTGGTGTGGGAGACCTGGGTTCGATTCCCACTGCGATACATCAACCAAGGTGTCCCTGAGCAAGACACTTATGCTGCGTTCCCGTGAACTCGTACCAGATCTTGTACTCCCAGTTAAAGTTTTTTACGTCACACACACATAAACAACAATGGCGACCCCTGTTGATGCTGTACAGACGCTGGTGATTAACAGTGAGAAATAGAAATAGACATAAACAGGCAACGTAAAGTAATTCTGCACATTGTAATCAAAACAATACACATACGATTGTGTACTACTACAGGTTATGTTTATTAAATGAAGCCCAAAATATGTTGCTGACTGGAAATCAATAGTGTTAGCTAGTGCTAGCTAACATCAACATTAGGTAGCCGCTAGTTAACGTTAACGTTAGGTAGCCTAACCTGAACCCTACCAACTGCACAATGTTTAGCTAGCCAGCTTGTGACTTTGCCTGGAATGCTACCAAGTCGTGAGTCGTGACTTGACGTCGTAACTTACGGGCTAAAAATTGTGTCTGGAACGCAGCATTAACCCTGAGTTGCTCCAGAGGCGTGCAACCTCTGATATATAGCAATTGTAAGTCGCTTCGGATAAAAGCGTCAGCTAAATGACATGTAATGTAAAGTAAAGTACGGGATTACTGGTAAACATGATCTCATTTGTAGATTAAAGCAGCAAGTACAGGTAAAGTATAGGACTGTTTCACGGTAAACAATAAATATATTCAAATGTTTTTGTTAGTTTTTTCAGTGAAAACTACACAGAGGAAGCCCGCCAGGTGTTGTCCCATGCAAACCATCCTAAACTAGGGTAAGAGACATTCATACATCCAGTCCAGTATTAGCATCCTAATGTGTGTCAGTATTGTGTCAAAAGTTTTATCTTCTTAAAAGTCATTCACCTTCCCCTTCAATGTGCACAGTCACTTTTGGAGTGCACTTTATGCTAATTTTGTATTCCTCATATTTCAGATATTCATATGCGATCGTTGGGATCAACTTGACAGAGATGGCATACAGCCTACTAAAGAGTGGTGCTTTGAAACCCCATTTCTACAATACAGTACTGGGCACACCTGAGCTCCGGCATTTTCATCAGCTATACTGTGAGTATAAAAATCACGCAATTGTTCTATTCTTCAACATCTCTGATTATTTCCATCTGCTAGAAAAATACAAAACTAAACTTTGTAGTAGAAAGTTACATTTTGTTGTCTATTTTTTTTATTATTAAATATAATTCTCTAAAATGTGTGCATCTTCTCTTCTAGGTTATCTGGCGTATGAATTTGATAAATTCTGGGTGGCAGAAGAACCAGAAAGCATCATGCACTTCAATCAGTACAGAGAAAAATTCCATGACATAGTGAAGACACACCTACAGGACCCTGATGTAACGCTGACTGTCCGTTCTAAAAACTAATATTATTCAGAAACATTCCCTCACCCCTCCATGACCCCTGAAGTTGTTTGATCTGGTAAGATGGTCGTTACTCAAAAATCTGAACAAATAAATCCTATATTTGGTTTTGTGATTCATTAGTCACACTCTGTTCATCTGGTTTCAGTGGGAGTTAAGGGTTTTTAAATGGAGCACAAATCTGACACCCTATACCTCAAAAATGACCATTCCAGTGTTTAATTAACCTTTGTAAAGGTAAAGGGGAAATGAGAGCTGCTGCAGAGGACTGTAGAGATAATGGGTCTGTTGCAGTTCAAAGATAGTTATTGAAAAATGGTGATTAACTGCCATTATATGTAGCTATCTTGTTTGTATTTATGTAACCAAGACTTGTGTGATCTCACTTCTCCCGCTCAGGACTTGATTTTTATGTCCAAAGACAATAGCTAAATTTGTGCATGGTTTAATATGTCCCCGTTGATGCCATCTGTATTCTGTAATATAGGTGACGTGGAGCTCAAAATGGTTATTTGCCTCCATTCTCATAACTTTGTATGCCTTTTTAGTACTGGTTGTTTTTATGCTGTGGATTGCTTTTGAGGAAGGTATGTAATGATTAACACATCGGACTCAAAGTTAATAAATACACATTTTAATGTTTTAACATGTGTTTCTTGTGGTGGACGTGATATCACATGTTAATGAGCAAGCACAGTCTGTAAAATCAGTCAGATATATTTAGAGTTCACACTCTGTAAACCTGTTTGACATTTTATGGGCCACCAGTATTATTTAAAGGTGCACTGCCATTAATACATCCTTTACTGTATAAATGGCCGATTTAGATTTAAAGTGCAAACTCAGCTTCCCAAAGGAGGGTAACAACAACCTATAGTGTTCGCACTATTCACTTACCTGAAATTTTAAATGGGTTCATTATGAAAAATTATAAATATAAAGACAGAACTGCATTTCATTGTACATCAGTTCAACATAAAGTCAAATACAAGATACACTTAACTCCAACATTCCTTTTTCAACAAAGGATTTTCTTTTGTCACCACAAGACAAAAAGAATACAACTAAAATGTGAATTGATATTTCATCATGTTTCAACCCAGTGGTGGTTCAGATTTTTCAGCCAAATTTTGAAATGGGAATCTCAATTTCTGTCCTCAATCCTCTTCTTTGTGACCATCATGGCTCTCTTGATTTGTTCGAATGAGACAAACATCACAACATTCCACGATCCCAACCTCAGAAATGACGGAACAAATCTACAGGAAACAAAGAAAATGAAAAGCTAAAGTAGGGCCACAAATGCAGCATTGCTTAAAACATTTTTGTCAAAATTACCTCACGTGCAAAATTTCCTAAACAAAAGAGTGTGTGCAGGGGTCAGAGAGGAGGAGCTCACCCTTTGTAGAAAGCCGTCGGCCCCTCTTTAGTCATCATGGTCCAGGCACAGTTGATAGCACTCTTGTACTGGCCCGGTGGTGAGTTCATGTATCTAGTTTTCACCACATCTACTGGGGAAGCGATCACCGTGGTGACAAAGCCAGCACCAAACGCAGATACAAAGTGGCAAGGCAGATTGTCTGCGGAGAAAAGATGATTGTGAGCAAAACAACTAAAGGGTCTGTGCTGAGCAGTATAGAAACTCCTGTCAGCAGATTAAATGTTCTATTAACTACTCTATTAACAGCACTGTGAGGGGAAAATACACCATGTTCTGTACCAGCACGTACTGTTATCAGCCGTTATCAGCTGTGGTGGAGTTGAAAGGGTGAGAGGGTGTGTGAATTTCTAACCCAATCAGGTGTGTGTGTGTGTGTGTGTGTGTGTGTGTGTGTGTGTGTGTGTGTGTGTGTGTGTGTGTGTGTGTGTGTGTGTGTGTGTGTGTGTGTGTGTGTGTGTGTGTGTGTGTGTGTGTGTGTGTGTGTGTGTGTGTAACCCAGGCATTCACGCATGAGCTCTCTCTCACCTGACATCAGCTTGTGTCTAAGGATGGCCTCTTTGATCAGGTCGTATGTAACCAGCTCTGTGCAGTTGACAAGCGCGTTTCTTGTGATGTTGGGTAGTGTGCCTGAAGAAGCCAGACAATAATAATAACGTATGAAGATTTATAAAGAGTAACTTATTTCAAAGCATGCTTCCTAAACAGCACCTTTCCAGAGTCCACGTATGCCCTCATTCTGGAAGATGTGTTTGTAGGCTTGCATTGTGCCAGTGTACCGACGAGCTACACCGTCCAGGTTCATCTGAGCTTGGAATCGAACCTTGACCACATCAGTGGGTTGTGCAAAAGACACCGCCATGGCGCCTGTGGTGCAGCCAGCCAGAATACGTACCAGTACACCAGGCTCTGGAAACGAATAGACAGAAAAAACCTGTGGTGAAACCTGTGGTGAAATATAAGTACATCTACTCAATTACTTTAATAAAGTACAGCTTAGAGGTACTTGTGTTTATATATATATATATATATATATATATATATATATATATATATATATATATATATATATATACACACACATATGTGTTTAGCACCTGCTATCTATAAAACTGAGTTCATTCTCAATTAAAACAATCAGTGTTGTACAGATTGTAAAAAGCCCTCTGGGACAAATTAGTTATTTTTTGGGCTTGATTAATAAAACTGACTAGAGTTGATATTTATCTTTCATGTAAAGATGTTGGTTTATGGCAGTGGGACATAGAGGTATTAGAACATTATTTAGAAATATATAATTAAAAGAAACTCTGCATGTACTTCAAAAGTAACCACTTACGGTCTTTGCCACCAGTGTAGAAATCTTTGACATTGTCGTAGAGGCCGATTCTGACGGAGGCGAAGCACACTTGCCTCTGCAGCCCCGCTACCAGCCCGTTGTACAGAGACCTGGGCCCCTCTGTGCGGATCATGGTGCTGATTGTCCCAAACACCCCTCTGTAGCGGATGCCTTCCACTCCCTTCATCTCTCCCTGAATCTGGGGTCACAGATTGTAAACAAGGCTAAAACCAGTTTTACAGAACAAAAGTAGAAAACCTTTAGACTAAATGCTGCAGAGTGTTGCTGCACAAGTGTTAATGAGTGCAACTGACTTTTGGGAAAATGAGGTGGACAAAGTCTAAAGTCAAGCTGCTCAGTCAGTAGTAGCAAACATTACACTGTGTTCAAATTTAATATATAGCAACATTGCATTGCAGCAAATGCTTAAGAAAACGTGTTATATGGTACATAGATGTTCTTCTTTCTTTGTCAGTATCACTGAACAAATACCTGTAGTCTGACTTTGGCTGTGTCCAGAGGAAATGTGAAAAGGTCAGCTACACAGGCTGCAGCCCCAGCACTCGCCATCTTCACCCCCAGTGGAGGGGGAACATCTGAGGGTTTAAGTCCCACCATGTTTCCTAATCCTGGGGTTACAGGTATGCACAAACACACAGAGACACACAATCAGAGCCAATCACCAGGAGAAAACCACCATATAAACATTAACCTCAATAATACTAACCATTCATCTTTGCAATTGAAAGGTTAGTGATTTTTTTTTTCAACAATCAACTTTCAACAGTCAACAATTAAAGTGTAGATTGATGATAAAAACATAACACAAACTTACGTTGTTTGTCTAAAATGTAAGGTTCCTTTTGATCCTCAGTAGATACCGGGCAGGATCTGATTGGCCAGATTATAATCCATAAATGGCGCCTCTCTGCAGAAAGGAAAGCTGCATCTTTGGCCCTGTATTTATATATGAT
Source organism: Gymnocephalus cernua (assembly GCA_023631565.1). NCBI lineage: Eukaryota > Metazoa > Chordata > Actinopteri > Perciformes > Percidae > Gymnocephalus > Gymnocephalus cernua. The sequence goes on along the minus strand of CM042427.1, from coordinate 18,812,752 downwards.
CTGGCTGTCTTTTTATGACATCTACAGAGAGGCGTTCCTGTGTACTCCTGTACGCACGGGTCAAATCAAAGTCCACAGTCTGTCAGAAAGTCAATGTTCAATTTACCCCACAGTGCAGGCACATTTCACAAAAACAACTATTTTCTTCTCCCATTCTGTGACTGTAACATCAGTATATTTTCCTCTTTAGCTGTTGTATATTTCCAAAAGTGTCTTCTTGCCTTCAGATATAATCAACACTATAGCCATGTTCACATTCAGTACTGCAAGTAGATTTTCTTTCTGTCCTGTATCTGTCATTAATATCAAGTAATTATTTACTTTATTGGACCAAGTGTCTGTGGACTTAACAGACATAATAAAGCACTATAAGATGACAGATGAAAGAAATCGTGTGGAGCTGATTGGCTAAATGGCTCACATCACATAACTTTGCCCTTTCACTGTGGTAGCAGCATCATTATATCATACAGCATTTGCTCATTTGTTTGTTATAAAACCTATTATACCCTGGTTCTTAATAACAAATACAGTTTCACATTTTTGTAGAAGAGGGCCCCTTTTCTTGCGTTTGGGGGAAGAGTAATGACGTAAACCATTGACTTGCAGTTCATGATGGATCAGATAAGAACTTGTGTCACAACATGTTGCCTCCCAACAGTTTGGCAGTGAAGATGCCGGTTTCACAATACCTTACACTGAATCTAACCTATGTAGCCTCTCCAACAGTATGGAAATAATGGGAAAATCCAATTTTGGGATGAAGAAACAGGTAAGAAAATGTGATCTTATTTCCACAACACTCAGTTGCCAGGTTAATAGGTACAACTAGCTAAAACTAATGCAGTCTAATACAACAGTCCTGCAATGAATCCTACCCTCATGAAGGTTATACAGTTCAGTTTTTGTGTTTAGAGAGATGTAGATACAGCTTAATGATAATTTTGGAAACTGTAGTTTGTGGTGCTGTTGTGTTATATTGAGATCTCTACAACGCAATACAGTTCAACAGCTTCTTTAAAACTGTATTAGACTGCATTCGTCATTATACACTCAGTTCTCAGTAAATTGGAAACGTGTATAATAATTAAAACGCATAATAATCTTAAGCATTGGGGAAAAAAAAGGGATTTTGTGATTGAGATAGTTAAACAACTCGAAGCACAAAATAGGCCAGACTAGACTCTCAAGCTTATTATTTTCTCATTAGTTTATCATGTCTTTCTCCCCATTAATGTAATCAGTAACTATTATAAATCAAAACTGAAATGGTGTAGCCATATTTGTTAGATATAATGAAAACTCGAGACCTTTTCATTTGCGTATTTTATAATATCTTGAAAGCAAAGTGAGAGACAGGAGGGAGACAGAAGCAATTCTTTATCTACCATGTTCAAACAAAGCATCATTTCTGATAGATCATTTATAGCTGTGTCATGTATCTGAGGGAAAGCCTCTTTTCAATCTTCCAATCTACAGAAAGTCCAGTTTTAAGTGAGCTCCCTTTGCTGTGATTGGTTAAACCTGAGCCACAACCCTAGTGTGTTTGGTTTACACTGACAGACAGAGAGTGAGAGTGAGAGAGAGAGAAAGAGAGTGAGAGAAAGAGAGAAAACTTGAGTAAATGCTGAAAGTAATGTACAGAATAATAGATTCTGAAATTAACTTTTGACACCAATACCTTTCTACTTCAGTAAAAGTTTGAATGCAGGACCTTTACTCGTACCAGAGTATTTCGACACTGGTATTGCTACTTTCACCACTGTATGACAATAAGTCACATTTTCTAAACGTATGTTTTGTATATAATATCTTAATCTGAAAAGTAACAACTAACTTTAGCTGTCAAACCTGAAATGTAATGGAGGAGATGTATAAAGTTACGTGAAAATAAAAAAGTGAAGTAAGGTAAAGCACTAAGTTACATTCCATAACTGTACTAAAGTCACACAAGACTCACTTGCACCAACGCATTCCAGTAAGAGATGTGAGTTACTGTAGAGAACTAATTCAAGGTTTTGTAAATAACAGGTTCAAATAGTTCAACTGGAACAAATGATAATGCAATTCCTGTGGAATCATATTTAAGGGCTACAAATCATATTCAGTAAATGAATGATTAGGAGCATAAATGATCTTCCACCAGATGGCAGTAACACACAGTATAGTGGCACTCGTTCTGATGAAAAAGGCTTGAGACTTTGTTCTGTGCCACATCGGATCAATCATACTGTAACTTTAATTAGATGGCGTGATAGCCTACACAATGCATCAGAATCCAGAGTAATAACACCTGGACATTTAAAATAAAAAAATATTCACGTAAAAACAAGTTGAATACAGCAACGTAAAAATGTACACAGCAAAAAGGTTAAAATAGGTTTTTTTAAAAATATAAAAGGCCATAATATATTAGTGGAACACATTATGTTGTAAACATAAAGAAAGTGCAGGTTTCTCATTCAACACCTTTTTTAGTGTAATAATTTCTTAGGACACATGAATTCCTTAATCATCAGGTGGGAGTCGTTTTTCTTTTGAGTAAAAACAAAAGCTGTTTGTGATTACCAATAAATAAACATTATCCTGGAGAGTGAATGTTCAGGAAGTCATGTGTGTGTGTGTGTGTGTGTGTGTGTGTGTGTGTGTGTCTGTGTGTGTGTGTGTGGGAAAAATTGTTTCAAATCACAGCCAAAGTGACAGTATGCACTTCACTTCACTGAATTATTGAATTTTCACAGCTTTGTTTTGTATTTGTCCGTATTGTCATGCCAAGAGAAACTAAAAAACGTTTCGTGTTCAACAGCAAATGGAATCGTAATGTAAGGAAGCGATAGTTTGACCCAGATATAATGTTAGGTGATCGTACGAAGACTATCAATATCCCAGTGTACTGTATCATGGACATTCACATCTACATAGCTTAAGAGTACTAGAGATTACAATATTAATACCTATGCATAATGTTTATAAAGTACGGCTACTACGTGTACACACTGATTTCATCTGAGCAAACCTAATAATAATGTCCTGTTCCCTCTTAGCAGGACAGAATCTAGTGATTGTTATAATAAAAGTCTTTCACATCTGGTAAAATACATTGCTAAGTGCAGTTTTTGGTCACATTCATTCAACTATCATACACATACACCCACCTTCGTTGTCCTCTAAAACTCACCGAGACTGACGACTGATAATCATGTTTCCCTTTTTAAAAAGTCTGTCTGTGTGTCTGTGTGTGTGTGTGTGTGTGTGTGTGTGTGTGTGTGTGTCAGTGTGTCAGTGTGTGAGTGTGTGTGTGTGTGTGTGTGAGTGTGAAATCTCAGCCAGAAAGCGAGATCTCATAGTCACTTGTTGACAGCAGGGGGCGGCCGACTTTCTGCACATTCTTGGCGTTAGTTATACAAGCCGCGACTTCCACTGGCTTCTCAAAATAATGCACCAGCGCCTGCTCGGTGAGCACAGAGGCCAGGAACTGCTCAAACGTGATGGTCCAGTCTTTATCAATGCTCGTGCTGTGAGGCAGCCCTCTGTCGTGGGGTCCGCCACCGCCGTGAGGCCGGTTACTTCTCTCACCGCCGGAGCCGTCGTCGCTGCGCACCAACACAGTGTCGTCTGCAATGTCCTCGCACTGCAACTTCTCGTCCAGCTCGTGGGAGCCGGCGCTGAGCACCGAGTAAGACGACATCGAAGTGTCATCTTTGGTTTCATCATCAGAAATAAGCATGGCAGATGACGTGCCTGTGTCTTTGGGAGACGAGTCCTCCAGCCTGATGTCTTGCATAGACGGCAGCTGCTCGCTCCCTTCGTCCCCCTTCCCCTCCTCACAGGGGCTGGGCTTGTTCTCCAGAGCTGCAAGGTCAAAGCCGTCCCCCTGGCCCCGCTGCTGGAACATGCCATCCAGCACGGCCTCCGGGCTGCTTTTGGGATCTGTGGCGTCTCTCGTGCACATGCTCGGCCCCGATTCACCCTCCATGTTGTGGTCCTTCCTGCCAGAGGAGGAGAAGAGCTTTCCCACCTCTCCCATTTCCAGCAGCAGACTGGTGACTGTCGCTGTGGCGTGATAGAGCTCCTGTTCTGCAACATCCTCACTGAACATGCTGTAGAGGGTCTTGCAAAGCTCGATAAACTGACTCTGGAGGAAATAACACAGTTCAGGGGTCAGTTATAGCCCCACCCTACTACTTAGTTTCTTATGCACATACTGTGTATGACAACAGATACAGAGGGTGACATCTTACCTGATTCAGCTTGGGGAGGTCTTTTGTGTTTTCTAGTTTAGATTTTGTCTCCTGGTTCCACAGTTTCAGGTAATGGCGATATTCAGGAGTGTTGAGTTTCTTCACTGCAAGATGTACAAATAATGTGTTATTAACTCTTACTATATTTTGTTTTTTAAAAGTATGTGGGTGCCATTAATATCTGTTTGTTTCTGCATTGTGATTAAAGACTACGATATGTGCAGAGCTGAACCTAATTTGTGTTGTATATCCTGTATACACATGCTGGAGGAAATAAGTTATCCATTGAATGATGACTTTACAAAACACGATCAATTGTGTTCAGTCCATGAAAATCACCAATATGTTGACCCCAACAACATTGTTGTATAAGTTTTATTGGCTGCTAATTGAGACTAAAGGTTATGTTATTTGAATGAGACTAAATGCTCATTTTAGATAAATGGGACTTTGTAGTGTGTTGTATGTTGTATTAGATCTATACATTCAGGCTTTTATATTACTTTTGCTCTATGCCGCTTACCTTTTTCAGTCTTAAATGTAACTCTGACAAAGCCATCGTCCCTCTCACTTCTGCACTTTGAGTCGTGACCTGAAGAGAAAAGATCAAACATTAACATTTCTTCAATTGAATTATAGTAGGATTATTAAATTCCAATAGCTAGACTGAACTTTTAGTGCTCATCTTTTAGCAGCATCCTCTATATTTTGAAGACAAGCATATATCAAACATATACTGTATTTTCTTGCTGCCAAGCTGCATACTGCCTCTACTTCTCTACACCCAGGACACAGGGTGGAGTGGAACAGTATAACATCAGTGACTTCTGAAAGTTTTAGTTCAGCCTTCCTATCAGCAAAGGTGTTTGAGGCAGTTTCTCTCCCTTCTGCGTATTCAACTCAGGATACACCTGCTAGTGTGGCAGCAAAATTTAACTTGTGAATATATTTGTTTTTGTGCCTGTCACTGTCAGTGTGCACAATGCAGGCTGCATGCGATGTCTGCAGTTTCAAGGTTAATACAACGACACTTTCCACAGCAAATCAAGACATTCCCATTCCACATAATAACCACAAAAACAGATTCCACTCATGCAAACAGCATGAATCTCAAGTCCTTTGTATTATAACTAGCTACATCGTCAGGAATAACAGCACAACAAATGACTCAGCGGGAAATCTCTTCTGCTAATAATTTGTCACCCTTTTTTACTTGCTTTTTGAATTGTTTGATAAGTGTATGTACTGGATCTTTACTATGCAATAGGAGGAATTGGGTTCAGAGCTGTCTTTTGGTACTTTTTTTGGTTTTTCATGTATTGTTTTATTCATTACCTATTTTTTTATTAAGTCATTTCTTTATTCATCCGTAATCTCAGATTTTTTTTATTTTATCTTGAGTTTATAAGGTTGGAGGGTGGTGTTGTGGTCGGGGTAAGGTGGTTAAGAAATGTCGCCATGGCAGGAAGGGGGTTGGGATCTTAGGTTCTTACCGATGGACGTTCCTGGAGTGATGTCTTCAAAGAAATACTGAGTGGCCTCAAAGGCAGAGTCGGGCTCTTCCGGTTCATGAGTGTTTTCTGGGAGGAAAATTGAACTTGGCATGTGAAAACATTCCGTCAACCTTTTTTGTAATTCATTTTGTTTTTATCCCACATTTTCAAATTAGAAACATAAAGCTACCTAAGTATTCATGAAGTTGACGACTGAATTTAAAATACAGTGAGTACTTTAAAAAGTTTTCTTTTCTATCATTTATCTCATAAAAAAGCATGCTGACAAAAGTAACGGTATGAAAGAGATTTGCCCAGTGAAGTGAGACAAAGAGCTCAACATTTTCCACAGAGCCACTTCTTTTCTGTACAGCTAATAATCCTGCTTCACTAAAAAAATGAAATATTTTCCGCTGTGTTCTAAAGACTTTTTTTGCGATAACACTGAACTGCATGGACGCACACTCACCAGGTATGACATGCATCTTGTAGAGGAGCTTCAGCTTCTCAGTGAGGTCCCCGTGACACAGGACACCTAAAACACACCAACAAGCTTTACAGATCGGACACATCTGAACTGCTTCCAGATGCGACACACCACCTTGGATGCAATTATAACCTTACATAAGAATCATGACAGCGTGAAACATCAATTTGACAAGGACCAACGCACAACCTCACTCTACTTACCCAGGCCACTGATGAACTCCCGAAAATTGATGAGGGCATCTCCGTTTTGGTCAAGGAGACGGAAGAGGCGCAAAGCCAGGGGGTCTGAGTGGGCTCCGTTGGCCCAGGGGAACAGCAGGTTGAACAGGCCTTTGAACTGCTCCACGTCGATGCGGTACTGCTCCAGGTAGGGCAGGCTGGGGTCGTGGCGCTCTGTGGGGTTGCTGCTGCCGCCCCAGTAACAGCTGGTCAGGTGCTCCGCCTGAAGAGAGGAAAAGGGGGGGGAAGAACTGTAAAATATAATATGCAAGTCAATATAATTTAAATAGAAGAAAAAAAAAAAACAATTGTATGTTTTGCTGAGTTTGAAGAGGCCAATTATAGATACATGTGGCTAATAAAAAATAACCATTAGGCATAGTTGCATTCTGTCATGTTGGAGAAATACAACGCACACTTTGACAGTATGTTTGGAAAACACATTCCCTCTTGAATAATCTAAATCATTACGAGCACTGTCATTAGTAAAGTGGCAAATTAATCTTCAGCATGTGTTTATATACAGACCAAGAAAAGCTTATGCTAGAGTAAAATAGCTGGAGCACTAATGTCAAGATTCCCAGGCTATTAATCATTTTCTCTGCAGAGACCAAATACCTCACCTTTAGCATGGTGGCAAAACAGTAAGTGGGAGCTGGAGGTACACAAAGCTGTAACTCACCTTGAAGAGCACATAGAGCTCCTCCAGCTCGTCAATACTGAAGGCAGTCTCTGTTACAATAGTCCTGACCTGAAATATATTATGATATAATTACATTAAGTAATAATAGAAGAAAGAGAATAATGTCAAGCGTGAAAAGAGAGCACAGGATCTTATAATGACAAGAATGTCGTTTATTAAAAAAAAAATGTTCCCGATTACTGTTGTGCTAACTGCAGGACAGGGATGAGTAAGAACATTATAGTTAAACACACAGAGTCAGTGGGTCCTTACCACGTTGCGTTTAGTTGTATCTTCAATGGTTTGGATGACTCTCAGTCTCTGTTTGAAACGCATCTGTTCAATCACATCTGCACGGATTGAACCAAATTTCTGACACAATAGGAGAAGGACAAATGGAGAGATATATATAGGGTCAATTCAGCTATGGTATTACTGCTGGAAGTCTGTTATCACAGTGGAAACAACAAGTGTGGCTGGAGACAGTTGCGTGATTGTGAGGAGACAGCTGGGCTTTTGAGTGAGATACTGTTAAAGTTATTCTAAATTTAAGTTTAAATCATTTGAACTGCATTTTATTGAAAGCTGTTACATTACAGCTCCCTTAAGAAAGAAAATCCCTGCACATATCAAGAGCAAACGCACGCTCATTATCATCCAGGTTGAATACCTCATAGGAGCTGCGGACCAGTTTGAAGATGTCGACCTCTGGATGCGGTTCTCCATTGTCTGTCAGTAAGGAGTGCAGGTGGGGGATGGGGGGGAGGGTGCTGTCCTTATTGGTCACACTGTCCAAGTATCTACAAAACAAGTGACATACCAAAATTATCAAGAAATCTTTCAGAATCGTGGGAAAAGACTGTATGTTTCTGGTCCAGGTTGGCACAATTTGTTGTTGTTGCCGTTTGTAGAGCCTGGGCTGTCTACAGAGACCGTGTTTTTTTACAGTGTGTTCAGAGGACTGGCAGGTTGCCGATAGTGAGGAGATGTTTGCTGTATGTGACAAAAAATGTTGTAGCCTAAAAAACGTGTGACATCGCTTAGGGTACCTTTAAGTAAAAATACATAAGTATCATCAGGAAAAGATAAATAAAGTATTAACAGTAACTTTTAAAAAGGTGCAGTAAGCGATGCAGCGCAAAGATTGTTGATATTTGAACTCACCTGCCAAACAAAAACACCCCCTTCAGAGGCTCCGCCCCCCAGATTCATGGACAGATAACTACTGGCCGACCGGCACATTCACATGCCCCCCCCCCCCCCCCCCCAATCAACTGTCACCGCCTGTTGCCGACTGGCTGTAATAGTGTTTTTGTGGCTCGTGCACTCCGTTCTGTTTGTTTGTTTTCCATTTACACAGCCAGGGCGGTGTATTAACACCAGTTTTTTCTTTCAGCGCACATAAAATAGAAAGCTAAGTGACCTGAGGAGATATTACCTGAAATTGACAAAAAGTGTATTGGATTAACATCACTTACTATACCTTTAACTCAATGCAGAAAAATCCTCACATTTTAGAAACTGCAAACGATCACAACAGTTCTATCAATCAACTAAGCATAACCATCTAATCATTTCAGCGGGACTTGTAGGCCGTTACATTGATGGGTAGTTTAATTTATAGTAAAACATCGTATTTTATAAACTACATGCGTTACGTGTGCAAAAACCTTAATTGTAAAGTAACTAAAGCTGTCAGATTAATGTAGTGGAGTAAAAAGTACAATATTTCTCTAGAAGTAGAAAGTGGCATGAAAAGAAAAGACTGAAGTACAAGTACCTCAAATTTATACTTAAGTACGGTACTTGAGTAAATGTACTCTGTTACATTCCACCACTGGTTTTAGAGGAGGGAAGAGTGAAGAATGATAAAGGATATAGTATTGTCCCTTTTGGCTCTCCTTACCTGCCCAGTACGGTCATGGCCTCGCCGTCATCCTTGCAGCCCAGCAGCTGGTGGATGTTGGCGTGCAACACGGAGAGCGCCAGCTGAAAGATGACCTTGATGCCGTCGTAGAAGAAGCAGTCCACCACCACCACAGCGCTCTCGAACGGCATGACCGACAGGAAGAGGGTGAGGAACCAGGAGAGCGAGATAGTGGAGATGACCCCGAGGTCCTGCATGCAGTCGTACAGCTGAGGAATGTACTCACGGGCGAGCTCCTCAAACACTCCCTGATCCACTAGGGCCCCTGGGGAAGAAACAGGAGGTTAAACAAATAGAAAACTGTCAAATCAAACACCCTAAAATACAGAAGCACATGCACATACTGACCTACAACCCTAGTGTTGTAGTAGTCAGGCAGCATCCTCTCACAGAGCGCCACAAGCAGCCAAAAAGCCTCCTCTTCTTTGGCGTAGAGCAGCAACACAGATGTCACAATATTCATAGCCTTTGGTGTCGAGGGAGAAGAGAGGAGAATTTCAAATATTGTTGAGGCCTCCAAGGTTTCTGGCAGTTCATGTCAAAATCGAGGTGAGTGTGTGTACCTGACAGTATCCAATGTTGGGGTTTCTGAATGCGTAGGCTGTAAGGACCCTGCGGAGGGCAGCGATGCCCATCTCATTCTGAAAGGCCGGGTGCTCAGGGAGAGAGCGGTGCAGGTCCCTCTCTATCTCCTCTGTTGCCAGGTTGTATTTGCCCATCGACTTCTCCACCAAGTCTTCGTAGTATCCGGGATGGGTGGCCATCTCGTTGATCGTCCCTATGAAAAAACACATGAGGTCAGATGTCCTCAAAGATAACTACAAGAGCTATGGTAACAGTCTTTCTGATGGGGTTGATTACATGCAAAGCTGTCATTAAATATTTATATCCTATAAGATCAGGCAGGGGAAATAAGTGCCACAGCAGCGAAGCACACAAAGATTTGCAGTAACTTTGAAGAAGAAAAATACTATATACATTTTAGACATCTGCCACATACAAGTGAAGCATGAAAAAACTAAAATAAAAAAAAAGGTACTAAATGTTATATTCCAACAGGCTACAGCACATATCCATCAGGGCATCCATACTGGGATGTGATTCTGGAGCTTCTGCCTCTTGTAAATGCAAAAGGAGCAAACTGTTGTAATTTCACTAAAAGTAACCATGTTGTCAAAAACAGTAACACATCATACATTAATGGATAAAGAACGGATTGTGCTGGTGAGATTAAAAAAAAAAAAAAAAAACTCAAGAAAACAAAGGAAACAACTGCTGTAACTATTCCGGATAATGTCTAAACACAGCAAGCAAAGTAGGAGATCTCTGCTTCTACAGTAAACTACATAACCAATCGTGGTAAACACCAAACCATGAACTGATTTTTATCCAAGTTTCAGTTATGTATTTCAGTTACTTATCCATGTGCACATCACACTCTACCCTGCCTATTGTCAGCAGCCTGTTAACTACAAGAAGAAATAGACTCCACTAGCTCTGTCAAAACACAACTTTACAATCCTTATTGTCACATCAAGGTTGTCTTATTTGGATATATTTGTATCTTCTGATTTTAAGAGAGCATTGGAATTTTTAAAGGAGTAAAAAAATTGTAATTGTAAATGCTAAATGACTGAGGGAAAATGTTAAGTAAACGTGTGCTGTAACACCAGTGGTACTGGTAATTACATGCCTTAGAGACCTGTTCGCTGGTTAACTGTACTTGACTTTAGTTAAGTGAATAACTTTCCAGTGAAACATGGAGATTGTATTTTTTATTTTTTTTATTTTTTTAAAATCAGTCCATGTTCTCCTCAGCACAGTTATCCACATACCTCAATGTGCTTATTAATCTCTCCAACTTGGTTTTTACACCCTTTGTTCTAAAAGAAAGACACTAATCAAGTCAACAGCTGAATGTTTTAAATAAGCAGGGTAAATAGTTTTCTTGGTGCAGGTAGTAAGGGTGACTAAGGTGAACACTATGCAGCTATGACGACGGCCAAGTGAGCCATAAGTGGGTCACTGGGGGGAAGGAGGGAGGGGGGGGGAGAGAGAGAGAGAGAGAGAGAGAGAGAACAAATTTTTCGCTTTTTGTGGTGAAATACTGTCAACTCTAAAAATCTTTCAAAGGAAACAATCCATTTTCAGTTGAGTGGCTGAAAAGTGGAAAAGTATTTATCATTTTAAGTGAATTATTTAGCTCTTTTCCAGATCTTGCCTCAGGTACCGTCTGGGCTAGCGCCGGCACAGAATGTTTGAAAAACAATTTCAGTCTTGGATAATCTGAATGGTTATGAACATTGTGTCATAAATAAAGTGTTAAATTAATCTTTACTAATCTTGGCTATTCCATTCTTTATCTTGTTCTTACATTGTGCATTTGTCAACATGGTGTCTGTGGATTAACTACACCCGTGCAAAATATGTATCATGTGATGTTATGATCAAGTGTGAGCACGTAGTATGCAGGGCGTGGTCTCATTAGGTGCAGTGTAAGACAGTTCCGTATGCACAGTGTGTGTTTACAGCTTTCAGGCTGCCCTGAACGTTTGCTCACCAGAGAAAAGCAGCCAGAGCTCTCCTCTCATGCTCTCAGGAATGCCCTTGAGGACCAGCTCCTTCGTCTTCTCGGTGCGGTACATACACACTCCCTGTCCGTACTCGGTAAAGTGGTTCTTCCACGCCTGCTCCTTTAAGAACTCCTTCGCCTTAGGAAAGAGAGAAAAGTATTTCATGGAGATGCAGCAGCTCAAGTGCAATTACCGCAATCTTTTTCTGTCAGATTTCTGCTTTAACTATTCAACACCAGTGGTTAGATTGATTTCTTGCACAATCCACAAAGCAAATACTGTAACATTCTATAATGCAGGGTCACAGTCCCATTGCATTGAGCTTAAAAACAGGTCTGGCTTTATTTATACATTGCGGGAAAAATAATCCAGCTAGGTGGCAGTTAGCAGCAATCCTCCATGCAGCTTTAATATCCATGCAGTGTAATGATGTGAAAATGGCTATTATGAAAAAGAAAGCAAAGAAATGACAATGTATTAACTTAAGAGTCCAAGGCTACATATAAATAATAGCTTTTATTATTTATTATTAAACAAGATGAAATGCTTTTAATTGTACTCGACAAAGGTGCATTTAACTCACCAGTTTGGGATTGAACTCCTCAGGTGAGCGGCGGCGGTACATGGTCATGAGGGCTTGTGTGGCTGTTGGCACTCTGCTGTCGTTCAGGTTGAACGTACGCTCGCCTTCTGAGCTCAAACTGTGCTGTGGGCTGCTGGAGAGCAGGGATCCATGCTGGGAGGAAACCTGGAGGGGACAGACATCGGATTCAAGCTTTGGAGCTTTGAAATGGACACACCACAATTATTTACAGTACTTTATAGATGTTCTAGTTACTCAAAGTAACCCAGGTATTTACATAAGAAACAAAACAACAATTTGCTTTACCTCGTCATCTGAGCTGTTTAGGCTGCTGGTAAGCTCCCTCTCTATGTGGATCTTGGAGCTGGTCTGCTGCAGGAAGTCAGAAATCCTCTGGACCAGGAAGTCTCGGTCCTTCAGGTTAGCAAACAGGAATGTCATACGATTCTTGGTACTGATGGAGAGCGGGCTGGGCAGCACGTTGGAGCTGTCTGCCTTCTCCACGATGGTCACCTGGAGGAACGACGGGGAACAAATATAATCTCATTTAACACAACGTTTCCTAGCAACTGATTTACACCTTTACCTGCTGAGACATCCCATGCATTTCAAAAGTTTAACGCAATTTAGTAAATGACTAGCGTTAAATGGAAAAATAGTATTAACTTTGTGTACTTTATTATTTACAGTAACAACCCTCTACCATGCATTATCAGACACATTCACATGTTAGCGGTTAACTTCAGCTTATGCTCATGACTGCTGTTTAGATAGAGGCCGTTTCCAGCTACAGTGTTATAATTTTTATTGGCAAAAAGCAACCAGACGGAGACAAACAACATGCCTCTCGTAGCGGGATAATGAGGCTGCACAGCGTCTCCTCCTTGCTGGTGAAGCAGATGTAGTTGGTGGAAACAAACATCTGTCCCAGGATGTGCATCTTGTTAAAGGGGGTCCACAGGGTGCAGTCTGTGTGTCCATCCAGTTTTTCATCTTTGGGCAGACGGAAGAGCGCCCGGTAACGCTCACTCTTCGCTCTCGCATCCAAATCCCTGAAGGATGAAAAATGTCATGTTAGATGACACATTTTTGCAAATATATAATGTAAATTAACAGCTTGGGTTGACTTAATCATAGTGATTATAAGGCAACAAGGTGATACACCAAAAATACTTACTCTAATGAAAAATAATACCTGTAAAGTATACCCAGTTAAATTTATAATAACAGTCGAGTGGATAGTTTTTGGATTTCCTAAAGTTAGACAATTTGGACACAGACAATGAAGTGTCTGTGCAGAAGCAGTGAAGTGTTATGCAACAATCATATAACCAAATAACCAAATCATGCTTACATAAAATGTTTTGATTGGGCACAAATTGGATCTTGAGGCCATTCTTTAGGGCTTGCAGAGGCCAATTACTAGAGTTCAAAATCACACATTTATTTCCCCAACAAGATTCAAAATACTTTATTGCCATTGTATGGACACAACGAAATTACATTGGTGGCAATCAGTGCAGTAGCAGTAAATACACATACAATATAAAAAAGACATGGCACATAGTGCCCATATGAGCAATGAGTGTTTTCAGTTTGTGACAGTATTCCTTAGCAGCTACAGGTTGTTGTCGTTGTTGTTGTTTGTGGGCATGGAGAAGGGAGGGGAGGAGGGGTGATGGTAAACTAGCAACACCATTTGAGACTTTCATCCTTGGTTGTTAAGTGTCTGGGTAACCAACTGCTCTGCCAAACACAACACATTAATGTTCAATCGACTGCACGTCATAAACAGGCTTGAATGGCATTAATTATTGATGAGCACAAGCATTTCCCGCTCCGCATCAGATCTTTCTCACCTCTTTAGTGCCGACACCTTCTTGGGTGACTTCTTCTTGAGCTTGGGCAGCGAGCGATCCTGCTCGAAACCTTTGTTGTCCAGGAGCTGACGCATGGCGATGTTGGCCAGCTGCTCCGCCAGCTTAAAGGTCTCGTTGATGTTGAGGAAGACAGAGAAGACGTGCTCGTTCATGCGGGTGCTCACCTTGATCGCGTCGGGCAGCAAAAGGGTGGCGCTTTTCTCCAGCTGGGTGATATCTGCCCAACGCACCACCAGTTTGGCTGACAATTACAAAAAGAAATGAAAGTAGAGACATCAGTATATATGGACACGATAAAACAAACAACAGACTAAGGTAGCTCTCAGGATATGCTGTAAGACTTGCATGATGGTTCACCTTGAGAAGCATGCAAGAATACTAAAATTATGTCTGATATGTGGTTTAGATGTTGGTGTGTATCAACTTACTGCAATATAACTTGTGATAATAGTTTGGAGTCTCAAATATATAATATAGCCTTGAAAAAAAATAGAAATTTCGTCAGATATCTCCAGGTCAGAGATTCTTTTAATAAAGAAATAAAACATGTGGAGGACAGTTGATATAGTTAAATATTCAAAATACTACAAACTCCAAATCGAAACTCCAAAAAATTATTTGACAGTTCATATCACAATAAATGGTCAAAGAGATAGTTAAGCAAGATTGGAATAATATTTGTGTAGGTCAGACGAAGACAAGCTACTGTATATCCAACCTTCTTTTCCTAGTAAGTAGGAGTAGAAACAGAGGTGGTTGATGCTGAGGTAGAGCCATCCCTGTCGTGGCACCTTGCCCTTCCAGTAGCTGCAGGAGTAATAGTTGACCAGCTTTTCCTCCTCCGGCATACCAAACAGCTTACGAAACTTGGTGCTGGCCTCCTTGAACTTGTCCGTGTCATCGTCCTCTTTGACGTCGTGGTTCTTGTTATACTCCGCAATGATGCCCTGAGGCGAGATGGACAGAGACAGAAAGACTAAATGAGCTGGGACATGAAACATTAGGATTTTAAAGTGAGGTCAGCAGCCGTCTATGATTGATGTTTTAAATTTACAATTCCACATTGTTGTATGCATAGAGCATGGGCTACTATTGTTATCCATCCCTGTTTGTACTTATATATGAAACATTTTGTTTTGCAGCCCATCTTGACCAGTGGCCATCTCTACACTTCTTTCTGTGATTCTCTTCAAATCGAAAAAAAGACAGCACCGCAGTGTCATAAACTGGCTGGAGGATGTTGAGGCACACCTGAGACTGAAGCAGAGAGAGAGGGGGAATGACATGCAGCAATGGGCCACAGCTCAGAGTTGAACCCGCGGCCGCTGCGACAAGGACTGAGCCTTTGTAAATGTGGTGCATGCTTTACCAGGTAAGCTATCCAGACGCCCCTATACATTTATTTTTTTGACCATCTGTAAATGCTCTACACTCTGAATGTCTAATGACCAACAAATAAAGCACCATAACAATGTCGGTCACTTCCATCTATAATGAACAACAATCACCTCACTATTTTTGGACACCTTTGAATTTAAAGTCCAAACGTCAACCGACATTTTTGATGGAACAGAGTGAGCAGTTACCTGGACTTTTCCTTTGACAAAGGTGGTAATGTCATTCTCATTCTCAAAGATGGAGAGAGTCTGCAGCAGGTTATGTTCTAGCCACTCCCAGTGCTCTGTGATCTCTTTGCGGGAGGTTCCTGCAGAGGAGTGAGGAGGGAGGGTCAGTGCACTCAGCCGCTCTGTTCACAGGAGGAACATGATGGTGTAATGTTTCAGAATTAACTGGCATTATAGGCATGATCTAGTACTGGGCCACACATGAATGTATGGGAAATTACTATTGTATTCTTAAACAGTGAGGTGGGAGATCCTGGAGGTAGATAACTGGAGGATGGGCTAATGATGGCAAAATCATTGCAAGTCAAATTTCTAGAGCCAAGAGCAAAATAAAATGCATATCATACACATCCACAGCAACACTATAATGACCATTTTGTTACTGTTATCAGTGAGGTCAAAACTGTTTTTTTGGCTATAGGAGAAACAGTTTGCAGTAATGGCTGCCACTGTGGACCATTATGCCTAGTACTTCTGCAAACAGCCCTTCAGTGAGCGCACATTTACTAAATTAGCGACGTCTGCCAGACTGCTCCACTCTCCTATCTCTGGGCGGAGGATTTAAGAACTGAGAGGGAGGGGAGGTGTGGAACCATTGCCATTTCAAAGTCAGGCTAGTCTTCTGTAGGCTTCCGTTTCAGATAGGGAGCACAAATAGTATACTATATACTAGGTGTTCCCTACTTATACACATTAAGTAGGGAACACCTGAATTAAATACATGGTTGCAAATATACCCAAACAAAGTCATCCTTGCCAGTGTCTCAATAGTGTCCCATCTTCATTAAATTTGAAACTACAGCTAATTACAGCAATTTGATCCTAACATCATAATCTTATAAAGCACCATCCTGATTTATTATTATGCATTCGCACAATGTGTGGGTTGCATTTTATTGCCTCTGAACGCCCACATATATGCACATAAAGCACAGCGGAAATCACTGGTTCAAGCATCATAATTTGTTGATTTCCGTTGTCTTTTCTGATAGTAAATACCTTTCAGGTTTTGGACTGTTGGCCGGAGAAAATAAGCAGTTTGAGTGTGTCAACTTACTACAGGAAATTCCTATTTTTCAATTACATTTGATTAATTAAGAAAATAATCAGCCAACTAATTGATAATCAAAATAACTTAGTTGCTGCCCTGGTTTTGTGTAGCTTTTCCAAAAATATAGCTGAGATAATTTCATATTCAAAGACACAGTAAAAATTATTCAAAAAAGAAGAGTGCTGCTTCTAAATCTGGAGTGTGGCTGCTACTTTGCATGATTTACTACTACACACTGTCTCTCACTGGAGAGAAGTAAAGCTTTGCATACATAGAATATGCAGATTACATTGTTGTGAGACACCAGCTGATGACATGAAATCATAATGAAACGCCGTCCAGTAATTAGCAGAAAAACACAACATCCACTCATATTTGAGCATTGATTCCTGCACCCGATCCTGTAATCCTGCCCTTCAAAACCACCGGGGCATGATGTAATGCTTGGCATTCAGCAGCTAGCATGCGAAAAGGCAGGATGTTGGAGCATTATGTGTTGTGTGGTGACTGGGGGAGGGATGTGCAGGGGGTGAAAACACAGAGGGGTCTACACTGTATATACTCTGTATATCTGTATAACTAAAAATGTGCAGAAAAAAGCACCCTGAAGTGGCGTAAATCAACAAACTGAATTCTCAAATGAGACTTGAGATAGTGGCTTGCTTTCCTTCTAATACATGTGTTTGAGCTAAAGAGTGAAAGTGCACATACCATGAGCAATGATCCAGTAAACTAAAGAGTCAGGAGTCTGGTAAAGGATCCTATATGGGGCCATCCGAGCACTGGAGTCCAAGACGACGTCCAGGGTCCCAACCAGCAAACCTGTTGGGATTAACAATTTCCTATTTTTTTAACATACAAAACATACAACTCACAACATGAACACATCCCCCCCCCCTTCGTCATCACCACCCACCCAGGCAAAAATCAAGAGAAGATGACGTAATAGACAATAAGCCATAAATAAGTATATAAATGACAACACCATAAGCCCATCATACACGTCTCTCCCCAGCACAAAGGTTCTTAGGAGCCCTCCAGAAAGCTCAGGTACTCTCCCCATTTTTTAGTATAGACATCCAATCTGGCAAACCGTTTATATGACATTAATGCTGCCACCCTAGCCATCTCACAAGCCCACTCCTGGATTGATGGCACCCCTTTATTCTTCCATCCCCTTAAAATAATCCATCTAGTTATCATTAAACTAGTCTGGACCCAGCTTCTTATGTGCTTATCTCTTCCGTTTAGGATTGACCCATCCCCCCAGAACAAATCATTTTTGGGCTGAATGGAACCTGGGTCCCTGCAATCTGACATATGGTTATCATGTATCCCAGTGCAAAATTCATGGATCTTACTACAGGACCATAGGACATGAACAAAATACTGTTATTAAAGACTGAGAAACCAATACTTACTATGAAACACTTCTGATCTTTCCTCAGAGGCTAAATAAAAAAATGTGTCCAAAAACAATAAAAACCTCACACTCTAAAATTAAAAATGAATCATGATACAAGTTATCCAATAAATGTGTTCAGCTGTGAAACAAAAGACCATGTGAGAGGCCTAACAAATAATAAAAGAAAGTGCATTAATACTTTCAGAACATTTTGTTATGCTTAAGCAAAGGGGAAACCCATGAGGTCTGGTTTTTAGCCTAACATTTGAGCATATGAAAAACATCCTGCGACTGGAATGTCTATGCCTTACAACGGATGCATTTGGTAACTTAAACAAGAAAACTTCACAGGATACCTTTAGCAACTTATTAATAGTTACATCTGCAGACTTGGACTACTGTAAGAACCCTTACTGAAATTTCTATTTGCAGATGATTTACACATTGACTTGAAATTTAGAAACCTGCAGTTGGCCAATTTGCCATTGTGATACCATTTTCCAAGCTGTTGGTAGCTGTGAATATTCTTCTTGGTTGAGAGTAGGTATGGGTTCAATTGCCATAAGAGACGGGTTATTTTTGTTCAGCAGCTCGTCAGGCCAAACACAGTATGAATCACACAGAGAGAGGATGAGTGGGAGGAAGGGGAGAGAGAGAGAAGACAAGCGACAAAGCTGAAATGTTTTCTCATTTTCAGAAAAAAAACAAGTCTTAATAATAAAAGAATTACATCTGCATGGTTAAGACTCACTGACCCTCCATCATTCAAAGAACTTACAGACCTTCACTCTAATCGTCTCCCTTCTATCCTCATGTCCACTCTTCTCTGCCTTCCATTATAAATCCTCATCAGTCCCTCTCACCATTATGTCCCAATGAACACTCGAGAAAAGCACAGCAACTTGGGCTTCAATAAAATAACTGGTAGACCATGGCGTCTCTTAAACTGACCGACAGCTAGATGGTGCCCGTCATGCCAAACGTCATGTTTTGAGCACTGTCATTAAAACTACTATGCATACACGATAGTTTTTCACTTGTATTTGTAACCACTTAACCGTTTCCCCAGGGCTGAAGAAGTCAATCAGCTAAAGTGGAGTCTGACACTGAAACTAATGAGCTTATTCAGTCTGACACTTTGGTTTAGTCCCTTTGTGAGAAACAAACAAGGGTTGTGAGTGTAAAGACAACTTCCTCTTTGACAAAAGAGAATCACGGGGTTTAAAACAGTCATATAACCAAAAGGTTCAAATTCAACAATTGCTCACATGTTGACCTCAGAAAGCTTTTAATGTGTTACCCAGTTAGCTTTTCCTCTCGAAATAGGGTTACAGTGAATGAAAATTGACATTTATCATACAATGTACATTTGCGTATCTACAGTATTAAAAACATATGTATTTTCAAAAGGGAGGTCTTTTACACATTCTTCCATTAAAAAAAAAAAAAAAGTATTATAAAGCATTTATTCAACCAAAAAAAAAAAATTAATTCCTTTCAGGGTCAGTTATTTTTCTTAACAACATTATCAACAGATAACAATAATTACTGTATACTGTATCATTTTCTGAGACGGTTATCATACCGTGAAAATCTCATACCGTTGCAACCCTACTCTCAAAATACTTTAATAACAATTCCAAAGAGATACAGAAAATTGAGTATCTACTGCTTTTTCTTGACATATTGTTGTTAAAAATTCATGAAAAGCAGCTAATTTGGACTTTGCTGTACAGCATGCAATGAATGGTTCAACCCACGACATGCGAGTTGAGGTTTAAAGCCGGAAACTTGGATGTTACGCACAAGAAAGGAGACCACTGAAGGTTTGATACCACTTGACATCCACCCTGTCACTCCTCCAGTAAGACTGATATAAGTGAAACCCAAAACAGACAGAAAGACAGTGGTTTCTTAACCAGTGTGGAATGTACATTAGTTGTTGTTTATTTACTACCAGAACCACGAACATCACATTCCGCATTAACTCATTACACCAAAGTCCATGTGACTGTTTGTTCCATCTCACACCTCTGCCTTACAGATATACTTTCCTTCCACATGCTATATGAGTGGGTGCACAAAACAAACACAACACAAAGCTGTGATGGTTGCATGTTCCGTCTATGGAATAAGCAGAACAAGCTATAAAATCACGTGATGTCTCAATGGAAGAGCAGCAGACCAAACCAACAACATGAAAAAAGCGGCTTCATTTCTTTTGTTTATATCCTCTTTCTGCCAAAACATCTTGGAGTGGGGGGGCGGATGGTTGCTGGGTGAGGATGTTTGCATTGAGCACACAAAGGGACACAATCTGCCTCAGACTTAAAATCAATACTCCTTCAGATAACAGAAACTGGAGACAAGCCTGAATCATCATCATCATCATCATCATCACCACCACATGCAAGTCTCATTGTCTCCACATTACCCACTTACAGTTTTTCTCAATTGTTTACACACAATTACTAGTACTTGAGACACAATGACCACAACATGTAACTCATGCACCAACCCCCTTGTAGTTGTGCTTGTAGTTTAGCAGAACTGGTAATTCTGCTAAACTATAAAAACAATATTCTCAAATATTTTACAACACACGTATATGTATGTACTGTCTGTGCAACACTGAATAAAAAAGGCCTAAGTCATTATGATGAATGGAGAAGTAGTGTTTTCCATAATCATAGTGTTTTACAATGAGCACATCAGTGTTCAACTGGTTCTTATATATGTCTATTCATATGATGGCTTGTGTGTGTCATTTGTAAACAAAATACAATTTTGAGAAGAAATAACATTGTTTTGAATGTAAAGTTTCATTTTACAGGAGAATTGAGGAGTTTTGCCCATTGTGTGTGTGTCTGTGTGTTTTTAGATTTGTGAGTTCTAAGAGTATGAGGCATGCTTTCAGAAAATGTGTGTAAACAAATGGAGAGAAACTGTAACAGCCTCTCCACCTCTTCTACATCTATATCTATATCAACATCAAACACAAGTCCTAAAGTTCAAAGTAACCGTGTGACCTACAAAAGGACGGGTCAGTATCTGTCTGTTGTCCATACTGACATGACACACCTCCAGTCAAATATACAGTCATTATTACCAGCAAGATCATGTTATACAATGACTCAAATTATTGTGAAATGTTATGCTTTAAGTGTCAAGTTGCATAACAACTGACACAGTGGCCTGATTCTGAAGTTATTTACAGTCTGATGAATGCAGATTTTGTTCCGTCTTATTCTCTTTACTTCCTCACAGATCATACCGACCAAGAACGGTCATGGCCACATATAGACAACAAAGGACACTTGGATGCAAGACGTCCTTTCCAATGTCCCTCCA
The DNA here is from genome assembly GCA_023631565.1 of Gymnocephalus cernua. Lineage (NCBI taxonomy): Eukaryota > Metazoa > Chordata > Actinopteri > Perciformes > Percidae > Gymnocephalus > Gymnocephalus cernua. The sequence goes on along the minus strand of CM042427.1, from coordinate 18,791,233 downwards.
GCTGTGCATTGTCCCACAAAACACTGTGTGCATGCAAACTCGGTTACTAGATAAAACACTGTGTGCAGGCAAACTCGGTTATTAGATAAAACACTGTGTGCATGCAAACTCGGTTATTAGATAAGAAAACTGCAAGTTAAAAGCTGGTAGTTTATCAAGTTATACTGTATGTGTCATCCTGCAAATGGCATTAAACATCAAACTGAACAGTTAGTGTAGACCAGCTTTGTTAGGTCAAATTGTACGTAGATGTGTTTTTTTTTTTTTTGTTTTTTTATAAATCGTTCCCTGTGGAGTTTTATTGTAAATAAACAAACTAGGCCTAAGTCACAGTATGTTCACATTCTTGTGTGTATCCTGGTCTAAGAAATGTGTTGAATGCATTTCCTTCTACATAAAACATCTGCAAAGATGATTTTTCTTAAAGTTTCACACCTGCATTGTTTACATTCATGTTTGCTAGCTTTCAATGTTGTACTTTTGTGTTGCCTGCACACGAGAATAAACAAAACTGGGACCTACTCACCTATAGTGAAAACCATCGCTCCATTGCATTACTACTGTTCCAAAATCTCCACAGGTTACCTTTAAATCACAACTGATAATTACAGTACTATTCTCTGAAAGCATAATGGTACGAACACACCATTAATATTAATAAAACAAAGACTTGCAGCCTCCTTTTCTCAGGCTCTGGTGAGTTCTTGTTTTGGCAACACAAAGTGTGCTAAGTGGTGCTAAAGGATGATGTCATTGTTATGTAAATGCTGAGCTTGCTGACTTGTACTGTGTGCCAGTTGGCGCTTGGCGCCCAGACACACTGGCACTGCCCACGAGCACTTCTTCCAGGGAGAGGGTAAACCAATCAGCTGCACCAGGATGGAGCATTTCACAGAGCCAGGCACAAATCTGCTGTTCTGTTTAACTTAACAGGGCTTGAGTTCCGATGTCAGAGCTGGCAGAGGGCCGATGAGGTTTGGTGAAAAAAGGCAAATGTATATTTGCTTTGCCCCACCAAACCGCTGCTCTCTGATTTTCAAACATAATTTACCAGAGTGGCAACATTGTGAAACATCAGTACAGTAACTGCATAAGCAGAGATGGACAGTTGCCAAATGTATGCAGCTCCTCCAGTCCTGAGTCAGAGATTTTACTCTCATCATAGTAACTGGTGTTGAGGCTCATGAGCAGTGACACTGACAGACAGAGTGAGAAAATCTCAGCAGGGAACAGAAACTGAGCTGATCAACACTGATTAATCAGTGACAGAGGCTTCATTTTCACTTTAGGTTTGAACAAAAAACAAAAGAAAGGGCCTTTAAATATTCCAAATTTACACTGCTATAAATTATGATATTTGGCTGCACATATTAAACATTAATGGACTTAATTACCAGCTGAGCAAGAGGGGCAACTTTGCTGGGACCATCAGGGGCCCTCAAAAGCCCAAGGTTCACTGTCTGGCAACTGGTTTGTGGTAACTTAATTTATTGTAAGCTTGGTTTTGGAATATGGAAATATCACCTGACATTATATGGTCCTTGAAGTTGGTCCTGCTTTATCTCCTGATCTTAAAGCATTGGGCCAAAATGTAGCATTACGACCTTCATAATTTAAACCAATATATCGTTTTTTTTGTTCAAACAAATTACCACAGCACATATGGGGCAATCTCATAGTGAATTGTAGTAAATTACATAGGGGGAGCATTGGGGGGTTTATAGGGGCCCAGCAGATCATTTTTGCAGCCCAAGTTATCTATGGTTGTCTTAGATATAAATGTCAAAATCAGGACCCAAACAATCTCATCTATTAAGGTTTTCACATACCCAAATATGTATGATTATCTCAAAGATGTTAAACAGCATCTCTTCTGTTAAATTTGAGGAAGTGCCACATTTTGTGATGAACTGCAACCAGCCGGATTCAGGTCAAAGAGTGAACCAAATTTCAAAATTCAGAGAGAAAACAGGACAGTGGGCTGTTAACTGTAAAACTCATTAACTCAACCATCATTTCCATAACCTGTCTCCCTCCTCGTCCTCCTCGTGCTCCTGCTTGACCCATTTTGGATAGAATAAGCAAGAGAGAGGAGGAGTGAGAGAAGGAAGAAGGGGAATGATTCAGCATGAACAAGCAGACAGACAAATAGATTCACTGTTGTTAAGGCTCCACAGCTATTAGCAGCTGCATAAGAACAACAACTACTATTGTTTGCATTGTTGTAGTGGTTGAAATTTATTTTTTCTTGCAGGCAGGGATAGTCTGCCACTTTACAAGATAGTCTGACCTAATTTCTGGAGTAGGTTTTATATGATCTGAGAGTAGATGTGCTGGACTTTGTCCCTTGATACTTGGTCAAAAGGTGTATCCTTCATTAGGCTAAAGCAGGTAGTGTGAACAAATCAATCAGTATAGAAAAGTACTCAACTCCACTTTGCTAACATACACAAAGGTCACCCATGGCAGCTGATTGGTCAGATTGTCAAACATCAACACACTCCATCTGGCATATTGTACTAAGGTAAAAGGTAAAAAAGTCAAAAAAGGTAGGCTACTTTATTGTCACATACATGTAGCGAAATTCATTCTTTTAACCAATCTCTCAAGGGAGCAGTGGGCAGCCATTTACAGCGCCCGTGGTCCAACTCCAGATAGGACTGGAGAACAGTACATGTTTTTACTGTCACTCAATTTTATCATCAATAACCTCTGAATTTTGAATAAAACGTGTTTTTGCTGATGATCCGTGACAGTTATAATATAATAGGACTCACCCGCCAGACCTCCGCCTCCATCCCCGTGGCCCTTACGTTTCTGGAGGATGAAATATGGATTTGCTCTCTCGGTGATCCATAATGCGCCCGCCAGTAACACATCTTCGGGACTGACCCACATAATTTTCCTGTTTTTCAAGGGAACATTGAACACAGAGGGCTGCTGACGGCGACTATCAAACCAGCAGGGGTAGGCTATTCAATTATTAAAACAGCGATGTAGGCCTGATATTCTCCTCCTCGACCCTTCAAATATATCTTCCACTGTTGGCTGTCAGTGCAAAAATTAAGACGCGAGTGCAAGTGTTGCTATAATTAAACCAGCCAGGCACGGGTCGGATCGGCCTTCAATGGAAGTCCAACACCAAATTTCGTGCACACAAACCTTTTCTTGCAGCGCCAGTCTCTCGTGTGTAGCACAAGCTCTTACATAAATGGATATATCTGAGGTTTCGCAGGCAGCCTGGCTCGGTTTTGTTGCCGCACAGCGCAGTGCTGGATCAGGCTTTGTTGTCCATATGCTTGGTGGCAGGTGCGATCCCGTCAGTGTCGAGGTCTGTTGATTAGCAGCGAAAACCTCGTGATAGTCGGTCAAAATGAACAGTAAGCAGTCTATCTGCTCTCCCAGCTGCGATGCCTGTCCGTGTACCGAACCAGAACGACGACACTTCAACAGTAAACCCGACAGCAGTCTTCTTCTTCTCCGCCTCCTTCTCTCTGCTGTACCGCCGCCGCCGCTGCCGCACGCAAATTAAAGCGAGGCGGACTCACTGGCGACCGCGCGACGTCAGCGTGCGGGAGGTGGAGGCACGTGAGGAAATAATGAATGAATGGATTAGTTAAAACATTAAATTCAGGTAATATACTACACATCTTTTATTCGAACATTCATCTCGACTTTTGTGTTAGTTTTTGCTGCGAACCCAAATATAATATTAGGCTATATATATATATATATATATATATATATATATATATATATATATATATATATATATATATATATATATATATTCATTTGATATGAGCTAAAGCTCCAACAGCTCATATATATATATATATATATATATATATATATATATATATATATATATATATATATATATATATATATATATATATATATATATATAGCTCACAGTGTGGATTTGTTTACTTATTGATGAGCAGTAATCAAAGATCTGCCATGTCTTTCCATAAGTCTATAAACATGACAGTTGGAAACTCTAGAGATGTGAATCATGCAACATAAACATAATTCCTCTGCTTTGTTTCCATTAAGTATTTTGAAAAACACCAGTGCCAGACTAACCTGCTAACCTATAACACCACTCTACATACATAAACATACAACACGCTGAAGTCATTTTACAGCTTTTACTATTTCAGTTAGAAATTGTACTGGTACATATTACCAGACTAATGTAATTCATCAAATTACCTCAAAGTTATTGCCACATTGACAACCTTGGCCCGGCTGGGACACTAGAACAACAGCCTGGCATGACACCCATAAAAAAATTCAGAAATTCATTCAAAGAAGTAGGCCTATATATCTCATTGTTTTAATATACTAAGGAAGTGATAATATGAACAATTAGGAGCAAATAAACATATACATGACAAATAAATACCACACAAACACATTCATGGCACAGCTGTAAAGAGAGTGTTTTGCTGGTTTTGCTGCACTTTGTGGTCTTTCAATAACAGGATGCAGGAGAAGCGCCAATTTATTCTTGGTTTGACTGAGCTCAACCGAAACGTGGCTCCAGGTAGATGTTTACAAACTTTCCCCTGGTAAACCACGCAGAGTCAACAGGCTGCAGCTCACTTGCAAGGGCTGTGACTCCTCCACACTTGTCGTTGCAGATGCAGACAGAAATCAGTGTGGTAAACCTTTTCAGTACGTCCACTAACCAGAGGAGATTGTAATCGGGGTGGGTGGGGGCTGACATGACATTAATATCAACAATCCATGACCTTTTAATATTAAAGTGGATCTATTCATGTCAGCCTGTAGTATTAGTCACCACACACTGAAGCATGAGATGAAAAACACCTTGGTCTGTCTTTCTGGCCCACTTTCTTACAAAAACAACCTTAGTTACATTACAACAACATACAAAGCTAAAGTGCCTAAGGGAATACATAATGATCAGTAGGATTGTTACGTAGGGATTTTTTTTGGTGTGTGTGTGTGTGCGCGTGTGTGTGTGTGTGCCTCCGCCCTCTCTTTCCCAGGTTGGTGATTGCTGAGTGAGCACACCTGTGTTCAGCTCCCTGGATAAAGGAGAGGAAACCCCACCACTTTGGCCTTCCACTCATGTGCGATTTTAGACCCTTTTCAGGGGGGCTCAAGCCCCTAAATTTCATCTCAGCCCCCCCTAAAAATTATAATAAAAAAAGTTTTTTTTAAATCAATTTTGGTGCTTCAAGTTAGAGTTTGCGAACTTGTCTGTTAGTGACAGGGGATAAACAATTACAGGTTCAAAGGGTTTGAAACAGGTTTAATATCCTGTGTCGCTGTCGCCGATGCTATGCACCTGTAACCCAGTCAAGGAAAGGGTTAACAGAAACGTAGTTTTGGCCAATCGGAGGAGGTTGTGCCCGCCTTTGGCAGAGTCTCTATCTAATCTGTCAGAGGGGGGCAGGAGACGGTTTGTGAAGTTTAACAGAAGAAATTGGTGATTTCATGGGCAGATTAGAACCCAAATTGACACGTAAGCAACTAAAATTGCTAAATGTTAGAACATTGTGTCACTGTGACTTATAAAGTGTCAGGTTTAGTTCCATCACAGTGTTAAGTGTCAAAAAAACTTTAGCTGACGTTGTTCAGTAGGTAGCTCAGAGATTATTGGCTAATGAAATTACTGATTTAGCAAGGGGGGGGCGGCAAGGCACCGTATCCGTGTTACATTCGCATTAGGGGCTGAGCCCCCCTAAAGGTTTGATCCTAGAATCGCCCGTTTCCACTACTCTCAATGTCTTTGTTGTGCTTGCTGGCAGCAGACAGTGCTGAGCGTGTATCGGCCTCTGCCTGAGAGCTCGCCTTTGTTGTTGTCCTCCGCTGCAGTGGATAAATTGTACTGATCATTTTGTTACAAGCGCCTCCCATCCTTCCTTCAATTATTTTTACATCAATGGTTACTCTGATTTATAGGGTCGTAACAAGGATAAATACCATTAAGAATTTACCCATTAAGACTGATCCATCCTCCTTTTTTGAGACATTAAGCTGGGGTTTCTTCTGGCATCTGGGAAGTAAGTTTTAAAGCTACCTTCTCTATCTTATGAAATGGTAATAAATAACATATTTTGTGTATGATACCATTCCCTCTCAGTGTCCCTGTTCCATCAAACAACTACCAGCAACAACGTGTCTTGGACTATCTGTTCCACTTCTTAGTTCCTGAATCACATCCCCATTATTTACATGCCATTTTTCAGTTCTTCCTTTAAAATAAGGGAAGAACTTTGCGTGTTTGAGTTTCGATTAAAGGGAAAAACAAAAATAAAGATAGCTTGTTTTAGAACCAAGACATAGGTTTATTTTTTGTCCTTGAAATGATAAATAGGGTTATCATGCATGGAAGCTGAGACACAAAGACGTTACATGAAGCAGGGCATATACAATCTAAGGTTTAACTGAGCTGTTACAATATCTAAAGAGCAGAGTATCAATCTGCAGTAGCAGGATGGATATAAAACATCTTTGTTAAAGAAATTGTAAGTAACAAACATCTGCATTTACATTCAAGCAATGATTCAGAACGGTTCGTTTTTAGTTTCATATGATTCCTGGTAAAACTACAGATAAACACAATGATCTAGGTCTCAGACTAAATATTGCAATATGTAAGATACATCATTCAAATAAAACTTCCCACGGGCTATTTATGCTGATGCATAACACACTCATTTCCATAATTTGTCAGCATCAGACTTTAACTGAAGGAGCTCAAAGAACTGACCTTATGCAGTTACTTAAGAACATTTAATAAAAAAAAAAAAGGAATTCCCTTACTCATTTCCAACTCATTTTCATACTGTCATAAGAAAGAAACTGGTCAGTGTTCCCTTTTGTCAAAGGGATTTCTGCACTGTTGAGTTTCATCCACTGTTCACAAGAAATGACAACTGTGCATTCATGGGAAAACATTTGATATTTTATGAAATATTCCCCAACCAAAAGGGATTATTTGTAAAAGCTTCCATTTTCTTTTCACCTTGCTGGTTATGACTGTGTGCTGTATGTTCTTATATCTCAACCATACACATGCTGTACATCATCACGGGCACTGAAGTGCCCTCCTTTGGCCAAATACAGAATTTCAGATTTTCATAATAAAATCGTAACAGTAATGTCCATGTCCATCCAACAGAGGGCAACATACTCTTCACTCTTACGGGAAGAAAGTTTGTGAACCATCAAACATAACATCCATGTTGATTGTTGGATGTGTCATTCCAAAACCAAAGGGCATTCATATGCTGCTACAACAGCCTCCACTCTTCTTGAAAGGCTTATCTCAACATTCTGGCTGCAGGGATTTGCACTGAGCTATTTTGAACAGTCCTGTTAGTTTATTTGATTTCACTATTGCTCATGGTTTGGGCTTTGCACACTCCCTTGCCGGCAACTTCAAAGGCATCTCCCTTGTAGGTTGCAACACACTGGCCGTCTGTGCGTAGGTCCGGCTGAATCTGCTCCCACACCTTCTTTTTGGGGTCCAGCACTTTGTCCGGTTCACCTGCAATCAAGAAGTCAGTTTGATACATTAGAAGAACCTACTTTGTTCTCTAATCATTCATCACAAACGCAGGATTTATGAGTCCAGGACTGACATTGTACACAAGCTTGTATAAAACGACTCAAAACCGCAAAACCATAGACAGTAATATGCAGCTTCCAATCTCCTGGGAAGACTTCCAACAAGAATTTGGAAACTAGCTGCAAGGATTTGCTCCCATTCAACCACAAGAGATGATTGAGTTGATTCAGTTAAAGAAAGCCATTCTTAATGGACCTCACTTTGTGGACATGTTGAAACAGGTAAGAGCATTTTCCAAACTTCACACTGCTCTGTATAATACCACCATGGTTATTGTTTTTTGCAGGGAGAGGGTTCAACAAAAAAAACATCTTTCACTTCCTAAAGACAGACATTGTGTGAAGATGTATATTATCATAATGTTCCTAGTGTCTGTTTGGTTGGAAATGGTTGTTACATTTAAAAAGGTGTGATATGTAATATATTTACTGTATTAAATCCAAAATTGATCACAACATATGTTCAGCGGCCGTAGCTGACCAACGGTGAGTAATTTTAAGCCAAGAAAGTGTGTCTGTCAGTCGGGTAGAGAGGACCGTGAGTTTGCAGTGTGTTTGGTGATTGTTGCCGTAATTTTAAGTAGAGAAAGTGCGTCTGTTATTTGGGTAGAATGGACAGCGAAGTAGTGGTGTTTCAGCGGTTGTTACCGTAATTTTAAGCTGAGATAGGGTGGTTGTCAGTTGGGTACAGAGCTCTGCGTCACAAGCTTTTATGACTGTCAACATAGCCAGCATCTAACGTAAGCTGCTGCGCTCTGGAGTAATGTCTGGCCATGTGAGACTAGCGTCTAGCAACATTGTTGGATGCTGCGTTCCCAACCTGGCAACCTCCGTGAACTTCGAGTCTGGGGTCGAGGGGCCGGGGGAGACGACTCTCTCCAGTATTTAGAATTTGGACTGCAGTAACTATTTATAACGGTATAGCTGTAAGTTTTATGCTAATGACTAATCTGTAATAGTACCTGGGAAGCCCTGGAAAGTAACTCTGTCCCCTGGTGCTGCTCCACTTGGTGGTTCAAGGATTTCAACCTTGTCTGGTGAGCTGGCACACATAACCATAGCCTGGGACACCACTCCTCTCGTCTTGGCTGGCTTCAGGTTACACAACAGGACTGCCATGCGGTTCTCTATCTGCATGAGGGATAGAAGATTAAATGCGTATTGACAGCCCATATGGCATTGACAATATAAAACAAAAACATGTTATAGCAATTTACATATGAAAACAAAACACCTCCAAATGATATTCATACAATTATGCCAATTCTACATAACTGTGTCCGAAGGGATTATGTGTGTGTTTGTGTATCTCGTTCTCAAATTAAAGGAGGCAAACAGGAAAACTTCAGACTTTTGAGCCTATAGGCCTCTGTGGCTTACCAAAATTTAAAAAGAGCAGAGGCAGCTTTTGCCAAAACCTGAGAAGAAGAGAAATTCAGTATTTTATGAAATGATGTATACCACATCCATCTATAAATTTCAGGAATGTCTGTCTGTCTGTCTGTCTGTCTGTCTGTCTGTCTGTAGCGCATATCTCTCGAACCATTAGTCCGATGGCTTTCAAACTTGACAGATCTTGCTATGGGCACGAGTAAGAGGAGTGCCAAGTGTAAGTAAGTAAGTAAGTAAGTAAGTAAGTAAGTAAGTAAAATTTATTTCTATAGCACATTTCACAGATAAAAATCACAAAGTGCTTCACAACAAAAGGAAGAATACACAACGTTTATGAAAAACATTACAGTGCCTAATCAAAAGGACAGAAGTACACATTAGACCGGCCTAGCCACCCTACAGTCTAGTTAAAAGCCTCTTTAAAAAGAAGGGTTTTTAACTGGGTTTTTAAATTTTCCACACAGTCCAAACAGCGTGTGGAAGGAGGCAAGGCGTTCCACAACCTGGGTGCCACAGCTTGAAACGAACGGTCCCCTCTTGTTTTAAAATGAGTACGGGGGGCAACTAAAAATCTCTGACCTGTTGATCTCAAACTACGCGAGGATGTATGCAGCTGTATCAGGTCAGAGATGTATGCGGGCGCCTGTACTTGCAGGGCTCTAAAAGTTAGAACCAATATTTTAAAATGTATTCTAAATTTCACTGGTAGCCAATGGAGTGAAGCTAAGACAGGAGTGATATGTGCCCTTTTACTTGTGTGGGTTAAAAGCCTAGCGGCGGAGTTCTGTACAGTCTGGAGACGGCCAAGATCCTTCTCATTAAGGCAAATAAAAAGACTATTAAAATAGTCTAATCGAGACGAAATAAAAGCATGATTTATCATCTCCAGTTCTGCCTTTGACACTAAAGGTCTTATCTTAGAAATGTTTCTTAATTGAAAGAAACAGTTTTTAATGAGTTGCTTCGAGTGTTTCTCCAAAGACATGGCCGCATCAAAAACAACACCTAAGCTCCTGAGACTCGGCTGAACAGACGAGCCTAGGTCACCGAGATGTTGTTTTATCAGAGGGATGCTCTGTGTGTGACATTGTTTGAATTATAAATGCAAAAGATATTGTTAAATATATAGGTAAAAGAAGCACACATTGGCTTTGCCCCTCTCACACTGAGGACCAGAGAGACTGAGAGCAGCGGAGCTTTGGCAGCTAAAATGTGGCATACACCTCAGACCCACAAAAATGTGCAAATGTACACTACTTTGGACTGTCTTTGACTGAATAAACTAACAACAATTCCCGAATTTAAGGACGTTTCAGAATCCCACACATGCAAAGCAGACAAGTGCAGACAGCGTGATGCCACTTATAAACGATATCTATCTTATAAAGCGAGACGTATCTGTATATGCGTGTCCGTGTTTGGGGGGGAAGGTAACCTGCACATCAGCAGACACAACGTAATCTCGGAGATTATTCCTTCAGAGCCTGTGCAATGCGAGAAAAACCTCAGAGTTGCACCGGGCAGATACATCAGTTTTCACCATCAGACTCACCCTGGGTCGGGTTAATTAAGTCGCAAAAATGCCTAGTCCCTACTTCACTGTTAACCGTCAAGCCACTTAAACTGTATGGAAATGAACACCTCTGCAGAAATGTCAAATTCGTTAAAGATCATACGACATGAGACAACACCGTCTCCCTCCCTCCCTCTCTCTCTCTGCGCACACGGATGGTCCGGTTCTGGTGGTGATTAACGAGATATGTGCTGTTTAGCGGGCCGGTGGGTTGCGCACTGCCATGAGTCAATGACGCTAATGTCTGATTACTCCACATTTTCATTGTGATATTTTGTGATTAAGTTAGTAGTACCGCCTCGGGCTTGGACCCCTCATACGACATGAGACAACACCGTGTGACGACGCACGCACACACGCACACACACACACACACACACACAAGGCTAATGTCTGATTATTCCACATTGGCATTGTGATATTTTGTGATTACATTCTGAATCTGCAACGTTCTCTGTCAGGTAAATCAGTAAGTTAGTAGTAGGCTATACAGGGGAGTTGCATTTGAAGTGGTTTGGGGTCCTTCTGTAAGTAATTTTGGGGTAGGCTACAATTTGGTTTTGATTAATTCTACAAGCAGCAATACCACAGGCCAAGTAATTGGCCGTTCCAAACAGGCACATTTTCAACGGGCACTGCACTAGTCTTAGAAAATAATAATACCAATTTAAAGAGCCATTTATCCATTTGTTTGACTTTGTTTATTTTAGTGCAATACACCATTTTGTGCACTGGATGGAAGTTGCCCATTATGTAGTCTGCATTGCCAGTCCTATCTCACAGCGCTGTAGAGGAGAGGTCTTCAATAGGGGGTCCGTGACCCCTAGTGGGTTCTCAAGAGTTAGTGCAGTCGGGGCCGCCAAATGATGTTTGATATGTCTGAAAATATACATTAATATGAGTTCAACATATGAATAGCAAAGATAAATTGGCATATTTGTGAGAAAGAAAACGTTTACACATTGAAGCATTGAAGATAAGCTTACTATAGGTAAGTAGCCATACAGTTAACCTTAATGATTCACTGTGCCTTCAAATGTATATTCAACATTAAAACACTATATATAAATTGCATAATAATATCCATTCATTTTCATCCATCTAATATGCAACTCAATTGTATAAAATATATTTAGTATGGGGTCCCTACTCTGTCTCTCTTTTCAGCTAAAGGGTCCTGAAAAACGTTGAAGATCCCTGCTGTAGACAATAATTTCCCAAAAGAACCAAGTAGGCCTGCCTTGCTGCATAATCTAAATTTTCTCTAAAACTTGCCCTTTTTAGCGTGCAGCTTGCTAGCTCGAAGTTTGTTGTTGTTTGTCGTCTGCAGGTAGTGTAACAGTGACTCATTTGGTTAAGCTACCTAACTCTGTAATTAATGATGTTCTACTTAGATGCAAGAGACTTTATAAATATCAGTTAACAATAAAAAAAAAAAAAGCGGCAAACCACAAAGGTAAACATCTGGACATTGTAATTGGTTTGTGCATTACCCGATGCCTACGGCACGCGTCAGTTAAGTTCGCCGGCATTGCATCACCTCAGTGACTTATTGGAAAGCCACTACACCAAAAATATTTCCATTCATTTAGCTGCATCCTTTCAGTATTTACTATATGAATCTAGAATCCCTCATGCTGCTATGATAAATCATTTTTAAAAAGGTGGTAGGGAAAGTATAGAATTGCTTGAAAACAGTATTTTGTTGGTTTTGCCTAATATCTTTCCAAGTTTAATAGACAGTCCAAGAGTATTTCAATCAAAAATGCATTTTTCTCTATTATTTCACATCCGTTTGCATGAAAGAAATAGAAGAAAGAAAGAATATACTGTAAATAAGACTGTTCACAAGTCAAATAAGAGTTTGATTTTAGATTTACTGGTTCTGTAAGTCAGAGCTCTGCGCAAGTCAGCCATGATGTAGTTTTTTTTTTGTTTTGTTGCTTTGTGCAGGGGGGCCTTGCCATGTTGAAACAGGAAGGGGCCTTCCCCAGACTGTGGCTGCACAGTTGGAAACACACTATTGTCTAACATTTAGACAGGAAATTAATGTTACAGTAAACTGTGCCATGATAAATGCCATTGTATGCTGTAAAAGCAAAAAAAGGCCCACACCATGTAAAACAGCACCAAACCAAAAGTACACAACAGTATGTGGACTAATCACCCAGTCAAAAGGCAGCAGCATCAAGAGCAGTGTGCTTGTTATTCAAGTTAGGTCAGAAAGCACTTGCTATTAGCCGTGCTATAATTACCATTACTGGAGCACCATCAACAGTTTAAGAAGCTAATCTAACATTGTGTCTCTTTGTGCATGGAAAGGTTGCCTCTTACAGATATTTTTCATACAGTTTTTGGCAAAGGCAGACAGTGTTTTAGATACATGACCTTAGAAGGCATACGTTTTGATTTAAATTATTTAAAGTATGCATCCACATACTTTTGGTTTGGGGCTGTTTTTTGAGGTTTGGGGGTAGGTAATACAGGGAAATATTACTGCTACACCACAATGATATTTCAGACAATAGTGTGCATCCAACTTTGAGGCAACAATTTAGGGAAGGCTCTTTCCTGTTTCAAAATGACAATTCCCTGTAGAGCCTGCCTGCACAGAGCCCATCGTACCCCTTTGGGATGCACTGTGGAACGCAGACTGCGAGCCAGACCTTATCATTCCAAATCAGTGCCTGCCCTCACTAATGATCTTGTGTATGTATGGGAAATTCTAGTAAGTGAACAAATTCAACAATTTACAAAGTTCTGTGATCTAACGTCTGGTAATTACAAGAGCTGAAACGATTAATCAATTAGTTGACATCCAACTGCAAAATTATTATCCATTTATTGTTGCGTTTCACCAGCTTCTTAAAAATGAGTATTTTCTGCTTTTTCTGTTTTATTTATGATTTATGATTGTAAATGTAATAACTTTGGGTTTTGGGTTGCATCTAAAAAAATCACAAGTTATTTAAGGAATTCCTTAAAACACAAATTATTGTATAAGAGCAATTCTATACCCGGTCCGAAGATATGTGTTTAGCTAACTCGCTGACCACCGTCCTGGGAGAAGCCTCTCCAACATCAACCTGCTCCACATACAGACCGTCGGTCTCTGGAGGCTGCCGTGCTGTGATTATACGTCCAACACGCAGGTCCAGACGAGACACGTCCACCTTGGCTTCATTTTGGCTTGGAGCTGCCCGCTTCTTCTCTGCTTTCTCCCCTCCTGGCATCAAAGAAAGATGAGTTTGGTTATAATAACCATGCACACAAACTGACAATGGATATAGCCCTAAAATCTATCAATGGATGTTATTTCACACCTAATGCGCTCTATGCGAGTGGAAATCTGATTTGATAATGTGCTAATGTGTGACAGCAGATATTTATTAAGTTTTAAGTATGGAAAGTAAGTAAGGAAAGTTTGAATGAAGAGAGACATCTGTGAGAGCTGTATGCTATTTAACTAAATGTGTATGATATGACTTTTTTTGGGGTTAAAAACACTTAAAATAGTTCTGCCAACTGGTAACTCATATTAGACGTTCATAGTAGTAGAAACAATACTTGACAACAACGTTATAATATGCTGCAGATTACAATGTGCTTGCACATTTGTGTCAACAGTTTGGGAAAGACCCTTTCCTTTTTTCTTTTTCAAACATAACAATACCCCGTGCACAAAGCCAATTCCACAAAGAAATGTTTTTCTCAGTTTGTTGTGGAAGAACTTGACTGAACTGCACGGAGCCCTGACCTGTGGCTAACACATTTGGGATGAACTGGAATGCAGACTATGAGCCAGACCTTATCGCCCAAAATGATAAGAGAAAATCCTGTGGAAAGCCTTTAAGGAGAGCAGAGGCAGCATCTAAATGCCCATAGTTTTTGGAGTGAGACCACGTTTTCTGAAGGACATATAATGGAAACTGAGGAGGGAAAGAAATGTTGTGTAATGTCTTTTTTCTAGATTCCCTCTTTTCTCCCACTACAGCCCATTGTATAGATTCAACTACAGACAATTTGCTGGTGGTGCCCCAACTAATAAAGCTCAGTATTTATGCTGGAATTTAAGAAATGTGCACACGTTGCTCATCAAAACCTCTTATACATTTCTGATCAAAATATATTGTTTCCATTCAGGAGAAATTGCAGTCCTTGTGACATGAAACACACACACATCCACAATGAGATGGTTCTGTGCAGAAAAAAAGCTTAGCAGAAGCCAGGCCATCCGTCGGCTTGTGTTGGTTTCTGTTCCTCCTTGGGATAGTGTTTCCCATGCATTGCATATATTTGACTGCTTGAATGTTTTGATGAAAACCATTAAGGGTGCTCGGATCAGGATTTTTGAGGCCGATCACAGATTGCTGGAAGACATACCGGCCGATACCGATCACTTTTATGAACTGAAAATTACACCATTATGTAACAGTGACACATGTTTAGAGAATGTATCAGGAATTGTTTGGCTTTTTGTCTTGGCTCAAAATCTAAAAAATGTCCTTTCAATCACTGCAAATATTTCTTCAGCACACACACACACACACACACACACACACACACACACACACACGAAAACAGCCGTTTGAGTGGCGCCGGAGCTGCAACCCTCCGCTCTGCCTTAGCGTTAGCTAACTTTGAAAACTCCTCATACTCCTTTCCGTGACTAACCTTCAAATGTCTGATGAGGTTGGTGGAGTTGAAATGTCTTTGGAGATTTCCGCCTTGTGGTATTTCCTTGGCACACACGTTGCAAATCGCTAATGTATTGTCCTTTTCCCAGATAGCAATGAGTCGGCGGACCACCGGCAGTGCTCCAGAGGCAGTAGAAGCGTCAGAATGGCGTAATCGTAAACACGTTTGCCAGCGCACCACCGGTAGCAGCAGGTTTTTAAAAGCGGTAGCAGCCTTCCTACCTCCTTCGTTCCGCGGCCAATCGCTGTTCTGCTGCCGTTCAGACACCTTGTAGAACTGCCAGACCGGTGAATGTAGAAAATGTTCTCACAAGTAGTGGGTCATCTGATCAGCCTATCAGATCGTCCTTTATGGAGACCACCGATCAAACTATTCAAAGCAATTATCGGCCGATACCGATCTGTGACCGATCCATCGGAGCACCCTTAAAAGCCATGTATGGCAATATATAATACATTTGAGGAGGTGGCGCATCGTGATGCATCGTAATATCCATAGACAGTATAAAACAGGTGATATTGCATCGTATGGAATCGTTGATAGGATAATCGTAATCTAATTGAATCGTGACACCAATAAAGATTCACACCCATATTAAAGACATGATTGGTTTGGGGTTAGGGATCAGAAAACTGCTGCCCTGATTAAAAAACAATGCAACCGATTTCAGCTGGTATTCTGTCTGTATAGTGGGGCAGATAAGGTGAAAAATCGTTCACAAGTGGATACAAGCATTACATTTGGTGTGGTTATCCCTCTGGGGCCAATAATTTGAAAAATAACGTTATCCACTTGATTTTTCAAAATGCCTGCCATTTTCCAAGACGGCCGCCATTTCCGGCATTGGAAAAACACTGCTTCACTGGATCTGTCGTACATCATGACCACAAACCTTTCTAAAATCTTCAGGTCGCCGTCATCCATTCTTGGAGGGTAGTAGCTGAGCTGGCTGAAGATTTCAGAAGCTTTGTCCAATATATTCCATGTTTGCCAAGCAGTCTTCTTCCCTTTGCCACAGAAGGCTGAAACAACATCACAGCCAGTGAATGCATGAAAGAAGAGAAAAGCGCTGCTCTTCTCCCTTCCAATACATAGATGTCATGTACAGGGATCCATCTTAGGTTCATTCCTTGGCCAAAAGCGAGCCACAATTGTTGCAGACTAATGTCCTGAAGACACCACCAAGATGGGCTACACCTGGAACCAGCTAGAGAAAATGGCCCAGGACAGAGGACTCTGGAGATCTGTAGTTGGCGGCCCATACCCTGATAGGAGTGACGGGCAATGATGATGAATGTCCTGAAGAACTGGCAGAACACTGACTGCTATAACAACAACGTCTGTGTCATTGGCTTTGACCAAGAGGTTTTTGCTGCCATTTTTGGCTGCATGTTTAGCGTGGTCAAAGATCCTAGCGTTAGCGTCCTCATGACTACATGGACTTACATCATCTAGGTTGATGGAGTGGTTGCTGACAGCTTGATCCTCTTTAGTCACTATAACCACATTTGGTGTTCAAGTTTCTGCAATTCTGTCCGCGAGGAAGTGGAACAGCTCATCATCTCTGAGAAAGTTACGCTAGTTTGTTGGCATTTTGCCATTGCTGGTCACTTTGTGTCTGGCTCCATGTCCTCTCTTATACCTAGCTTCTGCCTTCAAACTTGATTGTTGGTAGATGTCGAAGACTATGTCTGTTCTTTTGTATTTGACAGAGTATGCCTCTATTTTGGGGAGAACCTCAAATGCAGCGTAGTGGTCAAATGTTTTTGAGCTTTGTGGTGGCAAACTGTTCACCAGCGCTGAGCCATCAATAATGATGGTTTTTGCTTCTGGTTCAGTGTCGGGGGTTTTGACAAGAGACTCAAGGATGGCAGCCGGCTGAGATTTCTGTCCACTGTAGAGCTTCCCACCATCACTCAGGGCAGCAGGGAATGGCTGATTCTCATGTCTAAGAACTCCTTCAGATCACACCATCTGCTCTGGCATGAGATGAATAGTTTGGAGAAGAGCTGGCAGTCCTCCTTCAGCACCTTTTTCTTCAACGAACTGACAGAGGCTCGTTCCTGATGGAAGAAGTTCATGCAGTTCTTCTTGATTGGCTCAAAGTTTGTGTTCTTCTTCAAGTCATTTCATGAACTGATGGAACCGGGTTTTGCCTCTCTCATAGTGCGTATGAATCAATGCAGCTGCATTTGGGTTTGCAATATCCTTTGTGAAAACTAGTGAAAACTCTCTTCCTTGAAAGGATTGCCCATATCTTTCATGACACTGGTTAGCTAGTTGACTTTATCAGGAAACAACACTTGAGCTCGTTTAACCTGCTCATGGTGGCTGGTTTGTTCTGCGCCTTCTTTGGCTCCAGATGCTGCATCATACTGCAAAACCAAGCAGCTGACCTCAGGACCAGCTACCATCCACCTTCTTAGGGCTAAAGGATCTTCAGTCAGACCTATTGCACCCCCACTTCCCTTGATGACAGTATTGGCCGTGTTTACATTGGCGTTGGGTAGAATATACACAGCCACTACAGATACACTACTGTTAGCCCTTTCGGTAGAAAAAAAAGGCAGGCATCTTACAGACATGTACTCAAGGTCAGAGGAACAGTGTTTATCTATAATTGTCCCATTATTACACCAGTACTCATGCACGTAAATACAGAGCCCCCCTCCTCTTCTCTTACCGAAGTCCTCAGTCCTGTCCCAGCAGAGCAGAGTGCGACCTGCTAGCTGCATGCTAGCATCGGGTATCCCCAAGTGAAGCCAGGTTTCAGTGATAATCAAAACAACAGTCACGAACAGAGAGTTGTAATTCCAAGTCGTCCATTTATGCACCAGGGATCTGGCATTGGAGAGATACAGGCTCGGTGCAGGTGGCTTGTATGTTGTTTTCTTAGGCCGGCGACAGACTAGATGCGTGGCGTGAGCGTGGCGTTTCTGTTGCGTGTCAGCTGCATGGATTTTTCTGTCTTGCACACCAGAAAAGTGTCTGACGCTGCTGCTGTACACATGTATGTTTCCCATTGATTTACTGCACTCTAGCAGTATACTTCATGTTAAACATTTTATTTGATTACAGCAAAGATGTCGGCAGTATTTGAAAATCAATATTTTTAATTGTTTTATATATATTTTTATATTGAACATGATAAAAGTGCTTGGTGACACTGTGAACCTGGTGAAAGTGCTTGGTGACACTGGAATGCTGTCTGCCCCTGACTCTTCTCCTCTTGGGTGAGGAGGGAGAGAAACTGAGGGCGGCCCCCTGGAGAACTGTGAAACACCTGGGCCCCTGAACCACAAACCTCGGGGCTCTGCTCTACCTCTCCAACCTTCCTCCTCTTTGTAGGAGGGGTGGAGGGAGAAGCTGGGGGGGGTTAGGATTGCTGCTTCTTCTGCCCCTCTCCGGGTTGGGGGTGGCGGCTCTTTGCTGCCGCAGCCGCGAAGGAGTGTTCCCCCCACGGCCTGGGATTGTCTGACCGAGGCTGCTGGCTAGTCTGTTGGCCAGTGGCTTGCCTCTGTGGCCTTGCAGCCCCATGCTTTACTTTTGCTGCAGCGAAGCCACCTCTCTGTCCCTGCTGGGGGCGGGGGTCAAAGGCTTCGCCCTCCTGTTTCCTGAGGGTGCTGGCCTCTCTCATCTTCTCTAGGGCTGGACCAAACAGACCTTTGGTGGGATCGTATGTTGCGTCCATGACCTCTGCTTTCTGTGTGTCGCTCAGGCCTGATAAGTTCAGCCACAAGGCCCTCTCACCTGCGACTGCGATCCCCATTACACGGCCGCTGCCTTGCACTGCACCCCGTGAGGAGCGCAGCACCAGGTCATTCACCACACAGATATCGTCCCAGAGGACTGGGTTAGGGGCCCCTCAGTCCAGCTGACTGCCCATCTCCTCAAGGATCTCAGCCTGGTACGCAGCTAGCAGTGTCATTGCATTTAGAGAGCACACTGACTGTGCTGCATATTTATACATCCTTTGAAACATTGAGGCGGCGAGGCGCTCCGTCTTGTTAGGCAGAGGGATGCTGTGGGAGGCTGAGAGAGAGCGGCGGTTGGGGTGGAGGTGATGAGCCACTGAAGGCTCCACCACTGGGGGTTCGGCCAGCCCCAGTGCCTCCATCCCGTGGATCTCAAGCTTAGAGCAGCCCTTGGTTGTGAGCCTGCTCTTAAATGGGCTGGACCAGTAGTGGCTCATTTCCTTCATACAGGCAGGCACTGCTGGAAGAAGCTGTTTCGCAGGCAGCTGGGCTGGTGGGAGCCTCTTACCATCATATAGGTCTCTCTCCGCCCCCTGGGGGTCCTGGCCATTGTATCCCCAATTTAGCCGCCACCCGTTTACAGACCTCGTACAAGTTGCTATCCGTCGGGGGAGCAGCATCGGATGCACTGGGAGGCCTTGACTGTGGAATGGGGAATGTGGAGTCTTCCTCCTCGTCCTCCATTCCATCCATGTCGAGGATATCAGAGATGCTGTCGCCCTCTGCATCCTCACCGCCCGGCTCCACCTCAAGGAGGTCCTCGAAAAGTGGAGGCATGTCCGGGGACTCCTCGTCCATCATGTCCGCCCAGCTAGGTGTAGCTCGCAGCTGATGGGTGCTGTTAGTGGCTTTTGGGGTGGCTCCTGACAGACACGGGTCATGACTGCTGGCCACGGCCACTCTTAGCCGCCTTTCTAGTATTTTCTCTGGCATTGGTGCGCAGTGTGCGCACAACTGGTGGTCAGCCAGCGCTGCCTGAGCGTGTTTAACGCCCATTTAACGACGATGCACATCGGGTGAGGGTCCCTGCCCAAAATGGATGCCCCGCATGACGCGGGGCACGGGCGGGATACAACCTCACTAGCCTTCGGTTCCAGCCCTTTGGCGGGGGCCGCTGCTGAGGACATGGTGCTGGAAAGGAAATAAAACAGCGTAAATATAAAGCCTTAGCAGGCGCGTCTTAACACGTTAGCCTGTCGGCAAGATTAGCACACGAGCCCGAGCTAACGTTAACCATGCACAGAAAGAGTTAGCTCGTCGTAAAACGTTAGCTAGCTCACTCCAAGTACCGGTCCGGCTAACAAACTAATGCTAACCAAACCCCAGGGAAGCCCGCCTTGACGTGTTAGCCCGAGGGTAAAGAGTTACACAGCCGAGCAACCGATAAACAAATACCGACTAGCCGGCAGAAAAAAAACAGTTCGCCTTGACGCGGACACTGCTTTAAACTGTGTAACTACAAGGTAAAAACTTCTTGCGAAGTACTTACTCAGCGAATCCAGACTGGGTCGGAACTGCGTTCGGCGACGTAGTCCTTAACGGTCCGTCTGTGAACTGTTTAGCAGTTAGCCAACCAAGTTAGCCCAGAAGCGCTGAGGGAGCGAAGAAACCGAGAATGAGTTGCAAGGAGCTGGTCGACTGTAATTATATGAGGGGGCGTGGCCTTAGAACAGTTCGACCTGTCTGTCAGGACCATAGACAGTATATAAAATGGACACAGCGATCCCGCTGTTTTCGACGGAGACAAGTGAAGCCTCTTACCAGCACTTTTCCGGTGATGGGAAAGGGTTACTGAGCGTTACTGCGCAGCTGCAAACTGAGCTTCCCACCCTAGATGTGACGTGACCAACGTCTCTGAACGTTGTAAGCCTTCTGGTAGCTGCGCAAAAGAAATCTCAATCATTCCCAATCTATCAGAGACGGAGAGCGTAGGTATATGTAAGGAGATAACATAGGCACAGGCTAATTATTGCTAATTAAAATGCTAGTTAACATTAGTAATTAAACTAAACAGCTAATGTACGTCGAAACTGCCTGCGAGCTTCTCCTGTACTATACGGTAATTCCTCTACAATGCGACAGTAAGTCGCGTGGTTATGACACAATCGTTAGCCTATTTTTATAAAACCGTCTGCTACGGAGCCATAACGTGAGGTACAAGGTAATGTAGCCTTGTGTACATTGTCGTGTTTCTTAAGAAATAAACAACGGACAAATCAAGTCTTTAAACGCTTCAGATGTAAAGTTATTGGCTGTCAAAGTGACGCCAAAATGAATTGCAGTCAATGGGATGCTAACGGGGGTGATGGGAAAGGGCTAGCAAAATGGCGCCATCGCGGCTTCGCTCTGAGGAGAGAAGCCTGGCCCCTTGGTCAGGACAGATGTGGTGTCATTGGAGCTTCCTTAGTTGGTCACGCCAAGGCGATTCCCCATAGTGAAACACCGAACGAAGTTAGAAAAAGAACATAGGGTTAAATATCACCTCTTGTGATTTATCATGTTTGGTTCAAGAGATATGATGGAAAATACATAATTTGGTTATGGCGGAATCCAAAATGGCCACCACAGCTGTCTAGAGGCATTCATTTATGTTGTGTGTGGTATCCTTGTAATCATAGACCATCAAAACATAGGGCTAAACATCATCCTTTATGCAGTTGAATGTTTTGTTCAGGAGATATCATGCAAAATACACAATTTGGCTATGGTGGAAAGTAAAATGGCCAACGCAGCTGACATGACGTTTTTTGCGATGGCTAACGTACTTTTTTGAAAGAGCACTACCCACTGAGTATTGTGCCAATTTTGGTACTTGTATCCACAAGTGAACGATTTCCCTAAAAATGGCCCTTATCCCACAAATTATACATAAAGACCAGGTAGGTTTAATCAAGAACAGACCTGCGTCAGATAACATGAGAAGATTATTGCATCTCTTATGGATGAATAGAAACAATGTAAATCCTCTGTTAGCTATATCTCTAGATGCCCAGAAAGCTTTCGACAGGGTAGAGTGGAGTTTTTTGTTTACCACCCTGGAAAAATTCGGTCTAGGTGGAAAATTTAGCAGATGGATTAGAATCTTGTATTCGGGACCAAAGGCAGCTGTGTGGGGTACTTTCTCCTTTTTTTAATATCTCCAGATCAACCCGCCAAGGGTGAAGTTTAAATCCACTGTTATTCACTATCTTTTTAGAGCCATTGGCTATTCAAATTAGAGAAAACTCAAGAATTAAGGGTGTATTTGCTGGAGGCAGGGAACACAAATTGTTTTTGTACACAGATGACATCTTGGTATTAAGTCAGGACCCCACTAACTCTACCACAACCTTACTTGAAGTCATTGATAATTATTCGTTGTTCTCTGGGTACAAAATTAATTGGCATAAGTCTGAGGCGATGCCAGTCTCACAAGCTTGCACTCATAGTTTATTAACTGGTTTCAATTTTAGGTGGTTGGATAAAGGAATGAAATATCTTGGAATTGAATTGAACCCAAATATTGATGATATTATGGCTGACAATATGGGAAAAATGCTCAACAAAATTAAGACTAACTTGGATAAATGGAGTAAGTTAAATTTAACATTATGGGGAAAAGTAAATACAGTGAAAATGGTCATAGCCCCTCTTATCAATTATTATACTAGAATCTTACCTATGTGCATACCATGGCCAATACTAATAAGTTACAATAACATGATAAAACACTTTCTTTGGAATGGTGGTAAACCTCGTATTAACATTAATCAGCTCTGCCAGCCAAGGAAAGAAGGGGGGTTAGCCCTGCCCAATGTAGAACATTACAGTATCTCTTTTGAAATGTCTAGTCTGGTCAAACATTGGGCGGGGGAAATCAACCTGCATTGGATTTTAATAGAACAAGAGCTTGCCTCTCCGTTTACACCAATAGAAATTTTATCACAAAAGTCAAATAAAGGGAATAAAATGCAAAATCCTATCTTGAAATTTTCTAAAATGGTATGGTTGGAAGTACATAAAAAAATACAAACTTGTTACATACATGCAAAAATACGCCCCCTTGTGGCATAACCCAAAAATTAAAATTAATAAACAGACTATTTACTGGGCACAATGGCTAAGGAAAGGTATTAGAACTATAGGTGATGTGTTGGAGGGAAACGTAGTTAGGTCATATGATGATATCAAAAGGAAATTTAACTTGGAGGGTCGTGACCACTTTTGGAAGTATTTACAAATCAGAGATTGTTTAAAAGGAAGTGTTAAGTTGTTAAATGGGAAAAATCCTATAGAGACCTTTCTGTTACTGCCTCCACTACTGTGCAAAGCCTCAAAATGGTATAATATTTGCCCCTGGGTTAAAAACAATACAAGTAAAAGTCTGAAAGTGATATGGGAAAGAAATTTAGGATGTACAATGGATGATGACACATGGGATTCAATTCTGTCAAACAGTGGGTTGCACATTAGAGAAGCTAGGGGCAAGTTTATTCAATACAAAATTCTTAATAGATATTATTATACTCCTTACAGGCTTTATAAAATGGGTATTGGCAGAAACGATCTTTGTTGGAAATGTCAAATAGCTAAAGGTACTTTGATTCATGCCCTTTGGGAATGTCCGGTGATTTCTGTTTTTTGGAGCAGTGTTTTAAATTACATGCAGGGTTGGTTATCCTGTAATCTGCCCAAATCACCTAGACTGTGTTTACTCGGGGACAAAAGGGAAGTGCCAATGTTAAACAAACATACTTTTAGAGTGTTAAGTACTGCTTTGGTAACATGTTCCCGACTCATTTTGAAATTTTGGAAGGACTCTCGTGCCCCAAAAAGAATGGCTGAAAATGCTGCGTGCGAAAAGATGCTGGGAAGACTACACTGTACAAATGAAACCATGAAGGAACAATGGGACAATTTCTGCATCTACATGTCTACAATGTAATTAGAATATCAGCTGCTTACAGAGATTTACATTGAACCTCACTGTTGTTGTTTTTTTGTTTCTTTGTTATAAAACAAAAAACTCAATAAATATTTGAATTATAAAAAAAAAAATGGCACTTATCTGCTCCACTAGTAAAGGAAATTTCTAAGTGACCCCAAACTGTCATTATGAATGCCCATACAATCGCATATAGGTGTAATGTTGCCAAAAGCATGTGGACACAAACACATAGCTAATACTTGTATCATGTGATTGTTGAACGTTTCCTTTCCTGAACTCACCTTTAGGCTTGTTGTACGCAGACACTCGGCCACGGAAGCCCATCTCATGCAGCTCTCGGCGGACAGTCCTGGGGCTCACGTTAGCCCCGGAGGCGGTCTGAAACTCTGCAGTAAGAGCTTCCACCGAGGGCGAACCGTTTTCCAGCGCGACTTTCTCCAGGACTTGACGGTCCTCCTCTTTGAGCTTGTGCGGTCGGCCGCTCCGCGGCAGAGCCGTCGTTATCCCTCCACGTTTCCACTTCAAAATGACATTGCTGACGGTGGACCGCGGCAGGTTTAACAGAGCAGAAATCTCACGGTTCGACTTCTTGCATAAGTGACATCCAACGACGGTCCCCCGCTGGAAGTCACTGAGCTCCTCACTGCGACCCATTCTACCACAAATGTCTGGCGACTCTTGCATTGATTTGTCACCATAGACAGTTAAATAATCTCACCTCACCTCCTCCTCCTCCTCCTCCTCTTGGCTCTTTTTCATTTTTCTTCTTCTAATGTTTTAGGTAGGCTACTTTAAATGGTGCTGGACTTATTATTGCCCTCCACAGGATAAAAAACGCATTACATGGATAAGATAAGGACAGAAATAAGTACAAGTTAAAAAGAGAAAGTAAAAAATAAATAAGAAAAAATAAGAATATACATATAAAATAGAAAGAACAATTTATATCGAAATTACAAGACAAGGTGTGACAGTGGTGTGATTAGAAACAGGTTGGAGAACAGAAGTCAGCAAGGCTATATGTAAACAGCGTACACCAGAATATAATAAGTATGTTAGGTTACTTAGTGTTTGTCTGTATTAATATAGAAATAGTATATATATTTCATATTTTTCCTAGATGTTGACATCTGTACTATTTTACAGAAGCCGAGAACGGTCATGGATTTTTAGCTCGTGATAACGACTTATTAATTTGTTATCTCGATATAACAAAGTTTATTTTCTTGAGATAACAAATTAATAAGTCGTTTTCACGATATAACAAAGTTTATTTTCTCGAAATAACAAATTAATTATTTCATTATCTCGACATAAAGATTGTTTTTTTTTATCATAAACCTGTATGTTTATTGGAGTTTGTCCTTACATTCAGGCAATACCTCACATTCATTCCTCTTAAAAAAAAGCCCATGGGAACCTTCAAATAAACCCAGTCCCGATGTCGGAACTCAAACAGACCTGAGTGAGGCATCATAAGGAGATCGTACTCTGTTGACATTTTGTAACAGATGACTTCTGAAAATATAGAAACTTAGAGTAGTATTTGGTGGCTCAGCTTATATGCAGCAGGTTGTCAAACTGCATTTTTTCCTTTTTCCAGACTATAATAGATTTCTTTAGTCTGCTTCCCTTGACTTTACTGCAATCAGTCACATACATCTCAAGCTCTGATAGTGTTCATCATGTGCATCATGGTACAAAAAAAGAACAGAGACACCGCTAATCATACTTACAATTCTTTTATATTACAAAATAGCAATGCTGTAATTTCTGCTGGGTATAGTGTACAATATATTGATACCCCCCCACATACACGCACGCAATGGTTACAGATAAAAGGTCACAATATCATACAAGAAGCAACAACTGAGTCAAGTGCCATGTTCAATACTGTAGCCCTCTTTGTCAAAAGTTGTACATAAAAAAAGTCTTTTTCAAATCGTTCAGTCTAGCCGCTCCTCATTCACTGGAGGGTTAAAGTGCAATAGAGGAAAGTTTACACAAACAGAAGAAAACATGTGTTTGGTCACGCTCTATTTTACAGGTCTATA
Organism: Gymnocephalus cernua; assembly: GCA_023631565.1. Lineage (NCBI taxonomy): Eukaryota > Metazoa > Chordata > Actinopteri > Perciformes > Percidae > Gymnocephalus > Gymnocephalus cernua. Next base: position 18,765,223 of record CM042427.1, on the reverse strand, counting down.
ATTTCTGATTCATTTTCGAATACTTTCCTTGAAAGAACAACATAGTATATGTAAAATAGAGGCAGTGTTCAATTGGTACATTCATTTCAATTAATTAATTCCAATCAAAGGTATCAAGTGTCATACCGTTTTTTGAATGTATCCCACTGATGGTGGTCACATTTAAATAATTCATTTAAATCACAAATCCTGCTTTTGATTTCAATAATAGAAATTGAAAGTTCATTTTAAACAATTTTAGATTTGGAATTGAAATTGTGACACCCCTAGTCAACAGGCAAGCATACAATTCAACTAATAATTAAATAAAATTAAGAAATAATAAATGGACATAATGAATGGACAAATATGGAGAATAAAGTTTCCAATAATATATGAATATTTGTATGAATGTTTTGTTTAAATGAGCTTAAATTAGCACCAAATCTCAAAGTTCTTTCCAGGAAACTTGTTGGAAATTATTAAGAAATTACGGACATATAAAATAAAGAGTCATGTAATGTTGCAGGTACAATTAGGGACAGCAATCTTGTGTTACATCATAAGTACATTGAATGCCATTACATGGAGTACACCAAGGTCTTTTGTGTCTTAAAATTCTTTAAAATTCTATTTTTTCCTACAAGAGCTTTGTTATTGAAACACCGGAAACAACAAAACTGAGAGATGACGACCTTTAGCTTAGTTACATTATCTTTAAGTTTATCTGGAAACAGAAGGTTTAACTTTAGACAAACTCGCTCTGTTTTAGGCAGTACAGCCAGAATTGAGTGATCTGGCATTAAAAAACGGATGTGCTTTGCTTTATCTTGTTTAACGGTCAGATGGAGACAGTGTTTGTTATGTTTGTGTGTCAATGTGAGAATGAGACTAGATGACAGAAGAAAGACCTGTGAATTCAAAGCCTGGAAAGAAAGACAAGGAGACCAACAGCAGATGTTGTTGGGTGTTTCTGGGTTATCTTATGTATTGTGCTATCTCATTATCCATGTGAGCTAATGGAATTTACAGGGGCTTAAAAAGGTCCAGATCAGGCTGGCTGAGACTTAAACATCTGTATCTATAATGTGCTGGCAAGAATCACAATCATCCTCCACCTTCATATCCACAAAGCAAAAGATGTATAGCTGTCAGGGGCGTAGCACAAAATTCTGGGCCCTGTAGAAAGGCATTTTCTATGGGCCCCTCCCCACATCCAGAGCTATTCATTCTAGCATCCTTCTGGGCCCTCCTCACATGAGGCCCCTGGGTACTCAGTGCCCCTTTCCCCCCCAGTCCGACGCCCCTGATAGCCGTAAACCAGATTTTTTATCAAACTGTCCGCGTTGCAGTGTATAAAAATGTACATTCATGAACGCTTCCGACTGCAGGCAGTATTTCACAGTAAAACACTGCTGCCAGAAACAAATTATTCTAACTTCTTACTTAAGCATTATCTAGAAAGTAGTGTCTATGGGTAACAAGCTGCTACAGCCAAGCACATACAGTCTCACAAAACAATTACAGAAATAAAGAATTACAATGTGCCCCTTCTAAAGCCAAGGCTTTCATGAAAGACTTAAACATTACATTCAATAATCCTTCAATGATTGACCCAAACAGGGGCGTGTGGACATGTGCGTGTTATATAACAGAGTCCCAGGTGGCTGCAGGACATAATGGAAACAGTGACTGGATGTAAAAAAAACAGTTAAATTCCACTGGCTCCATCGGCTCAGTGGAGTCTGTGCTTCTTCAGTGTGCAAGTCTACAGGAACGTGAGAGGAAACGGATCCAGTCGAGTATTAGATCCTACTGATCTTGTTTAATGTGGCATTATTGAATAAGTAATAAAGGAGGTGATTGGCAGGACAACAACAGAACAACTAAAGGAAAAGTAGAAGAATGAATTCTACCGTAAAGTGTAGAAGATGATGAACAATGAACATGAATTAACAGTCAGCATCACCACGGGAGTCTGAGAGTACATCCACACTAAACCGGCTACATTTAAGGAAGCATCATTATATTCTTTGTTTTGGCCCTCCATCCGCACTAAGCTGGTGTTTTTCTGTAGATTCAGGTGATAATTGTCTGTAGGTTTTGAATATCAATATAGCTGGTCCCACAGCTGTGGACATTAACCTGGATTTATGTGATAAATCTCACACTATGGGTAATCAGCACATGTTGGCTGTGATGCAGTTTTGTTTGCTGACCGTGAACGAAGAATAGGAAATGTAGCCGTTTTCCCATTCCTCAGGTGTATTTGTGTGGATATCTTTGCGAGGGCTGCATGCATGCCATTTCCCAAAGCTGGTTTAGTGTGGACATAGTCCAAACAAAACTGTAAACATTTTCATGCTGTAAGCTTTTCATGCCATAAATAATCCCATGCTTGTAGCATCAAATTCCTTTAATGAAAAACCTGACAATGCATCTGAATGCATCTTTTCTGTCAGCAATGCATAGCTCCCTTCTTGTCCACAAAAACAGTCCCTCTTTTAAGTTACGTAAACCATCTAATTCTGCACCCTCATGTTATTTCTTCGGTTTCATATCATGAGCAGATTCAGTGCCATTCCCGTCTGTTTAATAGCCAGGTGCATTAAAAAACAATGTTTGAAATTCTACAGATAATCTTGGCACAAAGACTTGTTGACATATTTTAAGCTGGCTTGACAAGTGTCGGAAGTTTGTCTACAGTGTAGTGTAGTGTAGTGTAGTGTGCATACTGCCAGAATTTGGTGGTGACAACTGCTATTGCCAGCCGTATTTAGCAGCAGTGTGAACATAGATATGAACCCTCCCCTTCCGACAGTCAGCAGGGAGTGATCATCAGCGCCATGTGTTGTAACAACTTGTAAATCAGCAGCAGTTTCAGTAGGGCAGTGGGTGACATCACTTCTGCTTGTGGCAAGCTATGATTGTCAAATGTGAGGACAGAAATATCTACCTTGTGTTTGGTTATTTTCTCTGACGACAGGAATATTTAGTCGGTAAAATAGAAGTTTTAAATGAAGGTCTCACAAAAATAGAAACAGAAACCGTTACATTTAGAAATTCAGAAATGACAGCATAACGTGTGCATACATATCCCGACTCCTCAAATGTGACCATGAAGTTAAAGACCTACGATTCAAGTTTTCAAGGGATAATAACGTGTACCCAAGTCTGAAGTTGAATAAAATGCTGATGGGAATTCACACCAACTGTAAAAGGACTCAAAATAAATTGCTAATATATCCATTACATCAGGAAAACTTACTTCTGGAATATGTTGGCAGTGATCTCCTACCAAGAAATCAATCAATCTGCACATATTTTTTAATAATAATTAAAGCAACAATCTGGCGTCTGTTGCTCCTGCACTCATAGTGTGTCCAGCAACAGGTTTACTGTAGGTTGCCAGTGAGGAGAAACTAACTCCGACAACTTAGCAGTTATTGTATGTCTATTTCAGATGCTAGGTTTGGGGATGTAAAGAGATTACGTCTGACAAAAACTGGGTCACCACAATGTACGAGCTGCAGTCGAGGTGTGACTGCTAGAAAACGAGCAAGCAACACGTCCACAGATAAAGGGACAAATCTGTTTTGTTGGTCAGTAAAGACAGAATTGTGTGTTTTTGTGCTGCTATGTTGTATTGCCCATTTGCCCATCTTCTGAGAAGCAACTTTCTTCAGGGGGCCAAAGATGTGGTGAATCCCTGGGGTGTGTGTGTGTGTGTGTGGGGGGGGGGGGGGTGCTTTCGTCTTCCTTTTTCTTGGTGAATTATGCTTTTTTTTTCGATCCGATTGACTCAGGATTTGGCCCAATTACATTCCTGCTCTGTGGACAGGTCTATTTCAGACATGCCTACCTCCACGCCCATGATGATAGAAGTCTCTGAACCACTGCTGAGCGGAGGCTGGTGCTCACCTGAGGGGGGGATGCAAATTATTACTTTACAGGAAAAAATATTCTTTAGTAAAGTCCTTTGTAGAAGGTTGAATTCTTTGGGTTAATGCCATTAACACTTACAAATTTCCCCACATTTCAGCAATAAATCAGGTCTTTGTCTGGGACCCTGATAGACACCTAGTAAATGGCTGAGTCTGGAAAGAATGATAGCTGCAATGCCATTATCAACAGCGCTCATTATTCAGGCTGAAGACGCAAGACAATCGGCTCTCCATCATTCCACAGCAGCAGAAATCGTGACAGATCGGCTTGTTCATCTAATGCTAACTGCCTGTCAGTGACATCGCCTCTGTTAGCTCAATAGTGCGGCAAATTACATCTAATTTACATAGCCTACTTATACGTCGAGCTGATCTACTGCCTGTCAAGCACACAAAAGTAAACATAACTCTCTGTGTTACCAGCTTCTGCTGAGTGCAGTCTCTTCTTTAGGGTAAATTGAAAAATATTTATTTTTAGTATACTGTTTTATTAATGTTCAGTATTTAGCTGAATAAATACTAGACTTTTATTTTTGTAGTAGTGCCAACACTGTTACATGTAACAACACATACAAATTTAATCCATTTCTCTGCTCTGGAAGCTGGATGCTGGTTTTGACAAAATAACAATCCTAAGAACATCCCAAAAGACATTTAGTTTACTGTCACGAAAGACAAGGAAAAGCAACAAATATTCACATTGGAGAAGCCAGAGCCAGCAAATGTTTGGCAATTTTGCTTAAAAAAAATGACAAAAACAATAAATCAATTATCAGAATAGTTGGAGATTAATTGTTTTTTTTCAATCAACTAATCTTAGCAGCTCTACTTGTTACTGTAGGCTAGAAAGTTAAAAGGGACATCAAAACTAAACATGTCACTCAACTCTTCTGCAATATAACTTGTATTATTCTTCATGGATTTTCAGCTATCTTGCCTTCATCAGAGTGGTGTCTGACATTTTCTTCAAAAGAACACTACAATCATCTTATCAAAATTGTTTTGTTTTCTTAATGGCTAAACAGGTTCAATTTCCATTTTTCAATACAAAAAAACTAATTCAGTAATGTTTCAAAACCCAGTATGCTCAAAATCTCCACTTATGAATATCACTACTGTATCTAATAGCATAATAACTATAGCTGGCCTCAATAAATCCGTTCTTTAAATGAAGTCACACTGATGTGTGAAAACATGTTAGATACAAGTAGAGTTTTCTTTACTGTGCAGGGAACAAAGATACAAGCAAGGAGTAAAAATAAAATGTGTGTTTGGCTTACAACTGTCAGTCCATCACTACTGGTTGTCAGGAGTGAGTCTCCTCATACAGTACGTGTGTGTGTGGATACTGTTTATGTCTGTAAGTGTAAGAGGTGTTGGAGCCAGCCTGATGTGCTGAGCAGGACTCTGGCACTTGTTACTCAGACACTTCATCTTTTCTTTACTGTTCCACTCTGCTCCTCCAGGCCTTTGAACACTGTATAAAAGTTTAATTATAAACCCTACGCTGACAGTAACCAGACATCTGAGTGGTCAAAAAAAACTGCAGGCTCAACAATAAAACCACTGGAAAGTGTAATTACATCAAGCTGGATAGACCAGGAGCAATTTTTAAAACAATTTACAGAACAGAGTAGCATTAAATCCATGTATGATCCATACATGTCCTGCTGAATTTCTTGTTAAATAGACTTACTTATTTGGTGTAAAAATTAGGATAAATGTTTTTGTCTATTGCTCTTTTTTGTTCTTTATAATAAAACTAATAAATAAAACCTGTTAATCTGTTTAACCCCTGTTTATTTCTTCATCCAGCGAAAGACTTTTAAAACTCTGGCTACATCTCTGTTCTGGGGAAATGTTTTGGCTTCAGCTGCCAAATGGCAGAAACAACACATGTATGAGCATGTGCTCATGCCGTAGAACGCTGATAGCTAGCAGATGTTTAATAGTCGTTAATAGTCGAAGTAACAGCCCTTAGGCGTTTGAAAAAGGTCATAAAATATACAGCATACTTCAACATAACATATATGTTACTGTTTGTGGGTTAGATCTGTGTCTTTCTGAAAAGGGAACACTATTCTTAGCCTCCTGTGTTGCCCAGGAGGATCTGAATTGGGGAACACTGACCAGGTGGCTGCTTGGCCTGATTTAGGCTTCAGAATGAACAATTTTACCCATTAATGACAAGAAAAAAAGAACCAGAACCAGCAGTTTTACTCTAATAAATCTCAAATGGTGCAGCTTCACTGTGTAAAATAATCGAGAAACAAAGAAATGGACAGATACGTAATGTTGAGCATGTGGTGATATTTTGTCTGGATTGAATGTCCCAATTTAGCTATATGTCAAAATCCCTTTTCACAGACTGTCCTTAAAAATGTGTAATGTCTGTACTTACTGCTGGCGATAATGTGTCTCTCTCCTGACTGAAGTGCTGGCTCTTCATCAGGATGGAGCTGCTGTAGGTCTATCGATCTTCCGGCTGGATCCAGAACCACTGAGCTCTCGTTAAAGGTGATTTCACTCGCTCCGCTGATGGGGTTGGTGGGTGCACCCCCGACAGATGTCTCATAGTCTGGAGGAACGTCATCTGAACAGTCTGCGTTGAGCTGGAACGTGCCAAAGATCTTGTCTTTAGAGGGACTCATGCATGTTATCAGTTTTCAATTCTTGTGTTTTGCACTTTAGAGTTAGATTAGTCTTTGGCAAAAGTTGCCAAAACCAACCAAAAGGACCTTACTGGGATTCCCAAGGCTTTGAGGATGTTCATTTTACACATGGGACACGTCCGGTGGTCCTGTAACCATGGGTCTACACAGTGCTTATGGAAGACATGCCTGACCAAACAAGAACACAGTGCACAAATAAACCATTTGAAAACAAATTACTTCTAAAATGCAGGGCACAGTTAAATGTGTAGATATTGGCAGCTATGGTGCATGCGCTGACTTTATGCCTTCGACAAATTGAGAGACCTACAGCATGAACGACAAAGATCAAGCAGACAAACTTTACCTGCATGGTAGTATCCTCACAACATCATTAGGCTTATAACCTTCGATGCAAACTGCACAGTTGTCAAAGTCTGACTCAGTCTCCTAAAACAAAGAAATAAACAAAAAGACAGACCAATGCATTCTCAAATATATCTATATACCAAATAAAATAAGTACTGTATAATTCAAATATTGTCCTTCACTCGGAGGAACACATTTTAGTAAATGTATGTGTAGCTTACTTTTGAACTTACTGAATAGCCAAACATGCTTTGAGGTTCATGGGAGATGTACGGTTTGCAGTGTATGGAATATAATTTACCTTGTCTCCTTTCCTGATGGTGCGTAATTGTAGCTTACTGATGGCCTTTTTGGCAGCATCTCCCAAACGCCTCTGTAGATATACAAAAACGTCATTACTGTAAAAAGAAAATTGGATCACAAGCCTACATGTTCATGTGAACGTGGACCAAAATGAAATTTCACAAGATTACGCATCACGTGTTGCTTTGCTGTGGACTCAATTTCATCTCTTCACATTTATGCACATAGAGCAGCGCCAACATCTACTACTACTGTGTGATAATCACATGGATCAGAGTATAAAACACCTCCATGGCACCACAGTTAGAAAACCTGTGAGATACAATGACTAGAAAAGGGGATCAAGTGGACAAACTGTACACCAGTTACCCTTAAAGTGCTCATATTATGCTCATTTTAAGGTTCATAATTGTATTTAGAGGTTGTACCAGAATAGGTTTATGTGGTTTAATTTTCAGAAAACACCATATATTTGTTGCACTGCACATTGCTGCAGCTCTGACTGAGCTCTCTGTTTTAGCTACAGAGTGAGGCATCACACTTCTGTTCCATCTTTGTTGGGAGTCTCACATGCGCAGTAAGGACTGCTAGCTAGTCAGTTGCAGAATATAAAGGAGTGCCAATGATAGCAGCTAGGTGAGCATTATAACGTGTGTTACAAAGTGACGCACGTTCATCACAGAAGTAAAGGCTGGACTACAACAGAGCTGTTTGGAGCAGTTTGTGAACAGTGTTTTCTGTTGGAGATGGTAAGTCCCTTTGGGGTGGACTTTGGGCTTTTTCACCTTGTAAACCTATAACGTGCACAAAAAGATATATAACACAATAAAGGAAAGGGAAAAAGCATAATATGAGCACTTTAATACAACATGACTTTAAAACTAAGAGATCAGGTCATTCGACAAAGTATCCAAGTTCAACTCTTGATGGTTGTAAAAATGTTACTAGGATAGGACAAGAGCTAAAGGGAGCTGGATGCTTTGGTAGTGTACAAATGTGTCTGAAGATGTGTTTTTTGACAGTAATTTGACCTGATTCAGAAAAAATCATTTTGAAGAGCTTTCCAGTTTTTTGGGCTGCTTTGGAAATAGATTAATAGCAGATATGTTCAATCTGGCTGAAATCATAAATCAACATAATTCAAAGTGAAAACACAAACAATAGTTGTCACGGCACCGACTCCTATCATAACAAGCACGATGATGAATTTTTATTACAAACGTCAGAGACGTTTATTTACAATGAAAAGAAGGCAATAGCAAGTATTTGCTCAAAGGGCCAGTGAGCTGAGTTGGTTGATGGTTCATTGGTTTGCCACTTCTCTGTTTGGCCAGCTGTCAGGCTAATTCTGGCCTCTCCTTTAAAGCCTCACAGAGCCGACACCAGATGGGAAAACACATGGGCCAATGTCAAGAGTGAGACCACAGCACTGCACCACTGTCTGTATCCATTTTAGACAGAAATACATAAGCTCATAGAGGCGTACTTTAATTAAACAAAGTGCATACCTGATTGCGGTCTCGTGCATTAGCATAACGGAACCTCTGGATGTAGTAGAAGACGAGCCAGGCGAGGGAGATTATCATGAGAACGATGAAGGAGATGGAGACAAACACTACCGATGTTCTGCTCACGTACTTCTGCAGGTTGCGGGTTCCTATGGTGATGTACAATGTGACTGGGATGTTCTGCTCCAGCAAGGCCAAAATCTCACGACCTTTAGGCTCTGGGATCATGATGGCTACAACTTCGCCTGTACCTGCACACACATACAACACAGGAAGTACCAGTTTAGATCTCCTCAGTTTCATTCAGGAGTTTTAACACCTGGAGAGCAGTTTAAACTCTACTATTACACACATATTATACATAGTGAATATTAGACTATATTTTAGACATATTCAAATATGTTTTTAGCCAAATAATATTAAATAAAATAATAATATCATATTGTATTGTATTTCTTTCCACAGAATTATATATTGTTTGGAGAAAGCTATGAAATAGCACTTAGTGAAATTTAATTAGCAGAAAACATAACTTAACAGTTAATTAAATAAGGTTTTGTAATGCAAATTAGCTTGTAATGCATTTTGCATAATGTCTACTGTTGCAACGATTCGTCGATTGATTTGTAGATCATGTTACGGCCCCTCCTCTGCATTCTGCAGGTTCCTCCTGCAGGCAGAGGAGGGTCGTTAGTGATTGGAGCCACCTGGGCTCAGGGTATTTAAACTGCTTCTAACCACTCTTCTCTCTCTCTCTGCTCCTCCAGGTATGATCCTGTTTTGTTTGTTCCTTTATAGCTTTACTTAGTTTTCACTCAGTCATCTTCATACACACCCATACACAGCTTCACTCATTCATACACTGGACATACACCTTACACTATGACATTCTCACACTTCATTCTCTTTTTCTTTATTTAAAGTTAATAGTTTTGGTTTACAATAAAGTATCTTGATTGGCCTATACTTGTTGTTGGTGTCTTCTCATTCTTTGCCACAGGCTGTGAGCCGGCTTAGCATCTCCGATGTCTATGTCATGCTCAATTAAGTGGGTTTGCGATGGAGTGTCAGAAAACAAACCAGGGTAGTTTCTAATAAGAGCTACCACTTCATCACGTTTCTCAGAGTCTAAATGATCTACCAAAACCCCAAGGTTTTGCAAAGTCTGGGAGTTTTCCAACCGACCTTGCAAGACCTCATCCGAAACCCGAACATCCTCCTCTTCATCCCCCTCCACAAAGTTAAAACTGCAAGATACAGTGTCTGGAGCAGCAACCAACGCTGACCTCACCACTGGAGTGCAGTCATCTTTGCTTTGATCGCGGGAGTGATAACATTTTAACAAGTTCACATGGCATAATTTAGAGGACTTCCTACGACCAGGGGTTTCAATAAGATAGTTCAAATCTGACACTTTGCGCAACACAGTAAAAGGACCACAGTATTTTGCCTGAAAAGGTGACCGTAGACCTTCAGAACGGCTGATTTAACTTTAGCATAAACTTTACTATCAGCTATACTCAGTGCTAAAAAAGCCTCACGTGCTTTTCCTGTAAGTACACACTGCAACAACGTAGTCATATCCAAATCTGACCAACCTCTAACTCCCGCAATACGCTCAAATAAAGTAAAATATGTATCTGGATCTGACTCATCAAATTTAGGCAACAACCGAAGATTCTGTGAAACATCAAACTGTGGTACTCCTTCTGGGCCATTAACATATTGCAATCGCGCTATTTCCAACTGTATTTGCAACAACTCCCTCTGCTGTTCAAAAGTTAATGAAAGGCTAGACTGAAAACTTGCACCCTCACTACTAGCAGACTGACCCCAAAGAACACCTTCTTCCCTAAGACCCTGCTTTAATCTAGCCTTAACAGTCTCTTTAAGTTTTTTATCAGCAATCTCAATCTGATAATGGTCAGCAATTTCTTTTTTTTAAAGATTATTTTTGTGGGCTTTTCCGCCTTTAATGGATAGGACAGCTAGATATGAAAGGGGAGAGAGAGAGGGGGAAGACATGCAGGAAATCGTCACAGGTCGGACTCGAACCCTGGACCTCTGCATCGAGGCATAAACCTCTATGAATATGTGCGCCCGCTCTACCAACTGAGCCATCCCGGCCACTATGGTCAGCAATTTCAATTAACTGCTCCTTAGTACACAACTCTAAAGCTACCTCTGAAGGAGCTTGAACAAAACTACTCAACACAGAAGACATTTTGCTCAACCAATACAACTATTACAAATACTAGAGAAAAAAAAACACCTCACCTGCTGCCAATCTGGGTTTAAGGACAGGAACCACACCCCCCACAACAACTAACTAACTGACCCCTAGTCTTCGTGCAGTCACATGTGGTGGGGTTTTATGCACACAAAACCAGCGGAGTGGAAAAGACAACCAGAACCTGGTGCCCCCCCCATCCACGGAGGTGCTCCCGAGCCGATGTAGGGAAAAAAGGGAAAAGGGAAGCTCTACCCACGTACACTGCCACCTAAAACAAAAACACCACGAGCCTCCTATTGACACTCGCTGATAAACCTCAACAGGAGAGGATTCCCACCCCAACCCAGAACAGGCCCAGAGTGAATTTCTAACCAAATTTTAGCTATAAACTAACTAAACAAAAAAAACACATGGCTCTCAATGCTCTCCCACAGTCAGATCGGTGCTGGGGCTGTACTTCTCCAGGAAAATGATGACAATGTTGAGTGTCCAGTCAGTTTCTTCTCCCGGAAATTTAATAAGTATCAGGAAAACTATACTGTAATTGAAAAGGAGGCTTTAGGTCTCATTTGGGCTTTATAGCACTTCGATGTCTATGTTGGTTCCGGTTTGACCCCTTTAACTGTGTTCACTGACCACAATCCACTCATTTTTCTGAAGTCCTTGCAAAACCCCAACCAGCGCTTGATGCGTTGGGCTTTGTTCCTGCAACCATTCAACCTTGACATTAGACACATTAGGGGTAGGGATAATATCATTGCTGATGCTCTGTCCCGTGCTCCTTTAACCTAGTTTGTATCTCCTCTCTGACTCCTGCGGGCTGTCTGCGCCTCTTTTCTCTTAAGATGCTCCCTAGGTTTTAGGGTTGCTGAGTTTGGGGAGGCGGACAGTTAACCAGGGGACATGGGGCGATTGCTCGGAACCGGGACTGGATTTTTTTTTCTTTTTGGGGAATTTTTGAATATGTTGGGCCAAATTTTGGGCTGAGGGTGGGACCCTCATTTTAAGGAGGGGGGTGTTACGGCCCCTCCTCTGCATTGCAGGGGAGGTTCCTCCTGCAGGCAGAGGAGGGTCGTTAGTGATTGGAGCCACCTGGGCTCAGGGTATTTAAACTGCTTCTAACCACTCTTCTCTCTCTCTCTGCTCCTCCAGGTATGATCCTGTTTTGTTTGTTCCTTTATAGCTTTACTTAGTTTTCACTCAGTCATCTTCATACACACCCATACACAGCTTCACTCATTCATACACTGGACATACACCTTACACTATGACATTCTCACACTTCATTCTCTTTTTCTTTATTTAAAGTTAATAGTTTTGGTTTACAATAAAGTATCTTGATTGGCCTATACTTGTTGTTGGTGTCTCCTCATTCTTTGCCACAGGCTGTGAACCGGCTTGTGACAATCAACATAAAATTAATCTGCAACATAACTGTTTGTTATTTTTAGAACAAAAATACCAATAATTTGCTAGTTCCAGCTTCTTCACTTTTCTTTGTCACACATGATAGTAAACTATTAAACTATTAATTTCCTCATTCATGATTTTTTTTATTAATCGATTCATGTATATATTGCATATATTGTCGAAAAAGCAACAAATGTCGATCACAATTTTCCCAGAGCCAAAGGACACACCTTCAAATGTCTTGTTTTGCAACAATTACCTGTTACCTATGTTCTTCGTGCCTCGTGGCTTATAAGGCCTTAGTCTAAAACTTAAAGATATTCAGATTACAATGATACAAAACAGAAAACAGAAGCAAATCCTGACATTTGAGAAGATGAAACTAGTTAATAATTTTTTGCTGGATAAATTTGACTTTAGAAAATTAGTAGATTACCAAAATAGCTGACAATTATTTTTTTCTGTTGATAAATCAATACATTCATCAGCTAATTATTTCAGCTCTAATGTCCACAAATATTTTTAAAAAAGGTTTACCAATCACACAGATTATACATATAGATGCCCCGATGCAAATATTCTTTCCTGATATTTGCTTCTCACAAGTATTGGTATTAGTGAATAAGTAACCAAAAACTGCAGTACAGAGATAACAAAGAAGGACTTGTTGTAACAAAGATATGTTGAGGTAATTTAGAAAGGGTGTCACCATTACATGAAATAGCACTTAGTGTTAATAATGTAGTTTGACAGTTTATTTTTATTTTCTTAAAAAAGAAATAAGATTGTTGTTTGTCATTTTTGCCTTTATTTGCGTGTTGCATTGAAGATCATGAAGTGATAATACATGTTGCCTTATGTTATGGGACAAATATTGGTTGATACTTCGATTTCTAGATATCAAATATTATATATCTGTTCCTGTCTCAAAAAAATCAAGTATTGCTCAGGCTCTATTCTTTTTATTTGAAGTTGTCTGTAATGAGGGAAGGACACATGGGACATAATGCTTAAACAACACAATAAGGGTATAACAAGGCGCTCCTCTCTCAGCAGCAGGTTGATAATTCCAGGAACTGCATCAACAGCCTGAATACTGTTACATCATATTCCTTCTGTTGCCTGTTTATGACTGTGGCTGCATGGAGTCACAGTGGATCCCTGTGGTGCTTCAGTCCCTCTATCAGTCACCATAAACATGGCTTTATTCAATGTGCCATTACCAAAAGCACCTCCTGTGCAGCCTGCCAGATACACAGACAAATCATCATGCACAGAGTTATTTTCACATCATATTCTGAGGTGATTCTCCCACAGAGGCACTAAGACTGACAGAAAATGTGATGTTTTTTGGTTTTCCGGAGGAGTAAAAGGCTTTGAATCCAACAGATATACTTAATTTTAAGGATGGAGCTGCAATGCATTATCCTGTCATTCTCATTAACCACTTTATGTAACAGGTCTGTTGTAAAATCTGCACAGCTGCTACATTTATATGACCAGGGTTGAGAAGTCAGACCAAAATCATGTCTTTTAAACTGTTTTATTTTCGTGCATATGCAATAATAATTTGGTTGTAGTTTTTGTTTCAGAACAAAATACAGTAAATATATTTGGGCAAAAGCAGCCTTCTTAACAATTAAACAAATGCGGTTATTAACAATCTCTTATGGGTATGGTAGAAATGGGCGGAAAGCATTTCATTTGTACAATCCTCTGCAATAACAGCCAGATCCACAGCCACACAGTAATCCAGCTGGCAGTATTGACACAAAGGTTTATCCATGTATTACGGTGGCTGCTCCCTCAAAATGAGTTTATGTATGTTAAAGCTTCTAAAGCAAACTCTGCTACAAACAATGGCTGAGAGAACAAAAGATTGTGTTTGACCAACAAACAGACGGTGATACGCTGCTGACAACGCTGTGTATTCACACTGTCAGACCACTAGCTTTCACACTTCTTCACTGAAGGATTTGCTTACATCTTTCTCACTGACATACAAAATTAAACAAGATGAACATGTTAATAAAAGACATAATCAGAGTTTTAAAATAGACAAAAGACCAAAAATATATTACCCGTTTTCCCCAATACGTTATAAGTTAAGTTAATTGTCAACACTAACTGACAACATAATTGAATGAATGTTCACTGTTTTGTAAACCTTTTTTTTTCACGTGTGTAACCTCAGATATACACACTCCTGACCTGCAGATGAATTGTTTTATTAAGCATGACCATATGGTGCAGAGGGAAAATCACTGTGATGTAACAATTGCCTTTGTAAACACAAGATAACCACTTTATCTCATGTCAACAGGCAAATGATTTCAAGAATAAAACTATTGCTTACAGACTTGGTAGACTTTTGCCTGTGTATGGCCACCTTCAGCTTCATAGTTAGCAGAAATAAGGAAAGGCATTACAAGGCATGTAAGATTTGCCTAAGCCTTGACTCTTATCTCCTTCTACTGTTCACTGTGACGCAGTCAGAGGAGCGGACAAAAATAGCTGCTTCTAAAACAGGAGGGCAATGTCTGAGGCTGAGGTTGAACTTGTGAAAAGATCTGTGTTTTCAGATCCACTTGGCCTAAATGCGGTAGCAAAGAGGAATAAATACTGAATGGGTTAATTCAGTGAACATCATCCTGTTCCGCGCTGGGAATTTCATGTACCATGTACTAACCTGACAGTTACACAAAGTTGGCGTCGCTGTGGCTTATTCATGCAGGTATATCAAAAAAGCTTCAGAGTCAGTGACTGAAAGAATAGTTTGACATTTTGGGAAATGCACTTGTTCGCTTTCTTGATGAGAGTTAAATGAGAAGGTTGTACAGTAAACATGAAGCTGAAGCCAGCAGGCGGTTAGCTTAGCTTAGTTTAGTATAAAGACTGGAAACATGAGGAAACAGCTAGCTTGGTTCTGTCCAGTGGTAACAAAGCAGCTCTAAAGGTAATTAATGAACACAAAAATGACATCCTAAACTAGTACTTGGTGCTAAGCAGTTGCCAGGCAACCAGTGGAGACTCCAGGAAGGCAAAGAAATAGTCTGGAACGCAGCCCGCCATAAAACAGCTAAATGTAATATTTATACTTTGTTTATGTACAAATTAAATAAATGAACGAGAGATGCTGGTAGGCAATGTTTTTTTTTTTAACCTTTGGACAGAGCCATGCTAGCTGTTTCCCCTTCGTTCGTCCAGTCGTGCTAAGCTAAGTTACACAGTGATTTTGAATAAACCCCACACTTTCAGAGTTGATTAACCTGCAGTATCTGACCTGGCAGTATCATGACTTTAATACCACTCAGCCTTGAGATGGAAGGGCCAGGACTTGAGAAGTTTCTGGCTCTGGCAACTGTGGATTTTACATCCCAGCTGTTAGCGCTGGACAGGAAAGTGCTCCATTCTTTCTTTGGCAGCGTAACATTGAGTCTAAACATTAAGACCTGTTCCTTTGTCACCGGTCTCTGTTACCTTCCTCTTCTCTAAATGTTTTGGCATCACACCTCTCCTGGCTGATGTTTCTGTCTCTTGAAGTGTCTCAGTTTATATTTATGTCATGGCTTAAAATAGGGAAGGACCTTTTTTTTTTTTTTATCCATGTCATAATCAATTAGACCCTTAGACCCTTTTTTTGTTCAAACATCTGTTTCTGCACAGATCCTTTTGTCCAACAGCCTTCATGCGTTACGCTGTTGTCTGGCACTGGCATAGTGGTGTGATCAGCCACACCTTTATGAAAACTAGCAACAAGCTAAGAGCCTATTTCCAATGGAAATATAGTAAAGTGGAAAAAAAGGCTCTGCATACTGTTAAAGGCCTTAACCTCGTAACTTTCATTCTCACAAATAATACATCTAATCAGTTCAGGGTGATCAAGAGATAAACTCTAAAACAAAAAAAATATATAATTTGAACTGTTTAGCAAGCTTGGAAGCAGAGAGGGGGATTTCTGGAACTGATTCGCCTACTTCCAAGGTGCATGGAAAGGGGAAAGAAGTCTAAAGCGGTCAAAACTTCAGCAACACTTTGTATAGAACAACATTATTGTAAGTCTGATGTGTGTCGGCTTGTGGCCTTCATCAGGGACGCGTGGGTCTTACTATAATGTTTGTTTTATACACTACAAGTGTTGCTGGAGTTTTGACCTCTCCATCGAGCCTGAAAGAAAAAAGCTTTATTCCAACTCTAGGACAGCTTTAGAGCTATAACTAAATTAGATGAGTGGCACTATGAGAAGGGAAACTACTTCACAAAGCACAACCAGCATTTTCTGCCCCTGTCAGCAGGCGTGTGCTGATGAAGAGCATATGAACAAAAAACAGATGATCTATGACTTCCAGGATCATCGAACAAATAGAAAAAATCCCCAAAATGATCTAATCTGATTCACTGGTAGCAAACAAATGACTGTGCTGGTGCCATTCAAAGAGCCAAGTGTTTATCCAATCACATCAGTCTGCACTGCCTCTAGCAAACAAGGGAAATGAATGTGACTCTTTCAAAGAACCATCTGTGTTTTCAGGATGTTTTGCATACAAAAGGTGTGTCAACAGGTGTGTTGGCTGGGTTTGTTGTTTAAACATAGTTTATTCCTTTCATTTCTTAAATGTTTGCGTTGGTGGTGTATTGACTGTGCTTAAAGTCAAAAGATGAATTTTTAATGTTCTCCAGCTTTGTCTTGAGGAGTAATGGACCTGTGAGTCTACAGCATGTGCTTGTCTGCAACATTTCAAATTGTAATCTTGATCATTCCTTTCTTAATTCATAAATTCATATTTGTGAAGGGGAAACCCTCTCAACATTACATGTTTGCCATCTGTGGGCTTCTTGACACATATCGTGACAAAGCATTTTCCTGTTTGTTGTGAAAATCTCGTAATCATGTCTTTCTTAGAAATAAATCAGGGGGCGCTCTGGCAGCTCACCTGGTTGAGCATGGGCCCCAAATACTAACGCTCAGTCCTTACTGCAGTAGCCTGGGTTTGACTCTGAGCAGCAGCCCTTTGTTGCTAGTCGTCCCCTCTCTCTCTCTCTCTCTCTCTCTCTCCTTTCCTGTCTTCTATTAGCTATTCTGTCAAATAAAAAGCCAAAAGAGCCCAAAAAAACTGCCTCTGCAGTTACAGTATAGCAGATAAACTCCACCAGAGGAAACTAGACACATGGCAGTGCTGCTATGAAATGAAAAATATTTGGTATTAGTCTTTAATGACATTGGGCTTACTGTCAGCATTTGTGAGTGCTTTGATTAGCATTGTGTTGAAAAGACAACCCATTTCCAATTCTTTGCTACTGTCTTTGTGCTTCAGCTGTGTAGTTTTTCTTAATTATTATTCTTTTTCTTCATATTATTTGTTTTTTTTTTCATAATAACAACGCATATGGATTGTTTTAAGTGACTATTTGAGACGGCATTCTATGGTATATAGCCGGGTATCATTGGCCATCAATGCTGTTTTGGCACCGACCGATAGAGAGAGATATGTGTCTGTGGCAGTGAATATCAATCAGTGTCAAGTACCAAAAGCTGGCATTAGATATATTGTCAGATGTGTAATCTTGTTAAATTATTCTTTAATCAGATACTTCTTGATTTATTTTCATCAACATTTTCAACCTTACACTAGTAAGGTATCGACAAAAAAACTCTATTGTTTTGATATCAGCACTGGAACGGTATCAAATTGACACTTATATCTAAAAGGTGGTATATATTGAGTCTGCAATGGTTGCACAGGGCACACAATGGTCAATAGTCCACATTTGAGAAAAAAAAAACTTCAGCAAAACCTACAGACAGTTAGAAAATCCAGCAGATCATTGGAAGATGGCAATCAGTCCATCTGCTTGGGGATTCAGTGCACTTTTCTACTTTACCTCGAAACTAATTGGTTACTGAGCTGATTGCGGAGATGCAGAAGAGCTCTGGGACTTCAGCAGGGGGAATGAAATCCATTAATCTTGGTCAAAGATGCCCAACAAGCAAGGAATTAATGGCATTTGTACCTTTAGGCCTCCATCACACGACTGAACAGTCAGTAGGCCTAATCATGTTGGAAAAGACAGGTTGACAGGTTGTCTCTTACCTGGATGGGGCATTGTTATGGTGTCGTTGGCACTGTTGGAGAACACATTGTATATGACAACTGCAGAGGCGTTATAGTTTGCAACGTTACGGATCTTCTCTCGGTATGTACAGTTCCCCGCAGCCACCAGCGCCACCCAGGCGGTGTTGTAAGAGACAGGGGGGAACCTGACGTTTGGGTCGCACGCCTGTCTGTCCTGCAGGACGGACGGCACCAGGACCAGACCTCTGGCTTCTTTCTTGGGCGACTGCTCGCCATACCGACCGCATTCGGTTTTCTCTGTCTTGACCTCCGAAGTAATGGGGTCCAGATAGGTGATGTTGACAAAAGCGGTGTACCATTCCTCTTTCTCTGCGACCGTGAAGTCCAGGCACAGCAAGTGCACGAAACAAAACGACAGCAGCCACGTCGAGAGAGCCAGACTGCGGCAAGCTCGGATGAGGGACGGTGCCATGGTGCAGCGGCGGTTTGGGATGGATGGTCCGGGGTCTCCTTCTCAGTGGAAAGCTCGCACCACGTCCCTCTTTTTACAGGAGGTAGGCCTACCAACAAACATTAACCTTGCATAACCAGCCTTCAAGCTGTGTAAGCTAGGCTACGTGCGTGCAGGAGTCTACTATACACCACCACCTGCAGGAAAGGACGAGTGTGTGTGTGTGTGTGTGTGTGTGTGTGTGTGTGTTGTTGTTGTTCACCGTCAGCTGTTTCCTGTCCTCGTTCGGGATTGGCTCACCGCTCACCACAACGTCACCTGGGCGTCCCAGTCCCATGACATGTGGAGAAACTAAAACATCTACGTCATAAATCATGTAATCCACTGGCAGAGAACTCAATCAAATGAACCAAGCGTTAGAATCATATGAACAGTTTCCGTAGCCTACTAACTGAACGGTTTTGCATTATTATTGCATTTTGTCAAAAGCAAAGAATATGAACTAAATGATCACGAATCTATAGCCGATTAATTATACTATTGTGTTATTATGTTTTTACATTATGAATAGTTGAATTTTCAAATGAATTTTCAAAAAGAATTTTTAAAAGGTTTTAAAATTGTATTTTGTGTTATTCCTATTGCTTATGTGTTATTCCATTACATCTGACAATTACATTTACATATGTTTTCTACATGACAAATTCGATGCAACATCTTGTTAAATCTTAATCAGCTTTCTAGAGAGACACTTGAAACCAGCAGAAGTTGGGATGAGCCCAGTAAGTCCAGGGTTATTAGTAAAGACGCTGGTTTGCTTAAGTGAAATATTTTTCAATGTCTTTAAAATAACGATGTGCTTACAGCTTTTCTACGGAAGAGGATTATGGCCCCATGTGAAACAAAAATAGTCAGAATTCTGACTTTTTTTTTAATGTCTGAAATTAATTTCCCTATTAAACATTGTTTTCACAAAGGGCCTATAATCCTCTTCCGTAGGCTACTTTTCACAGGGCTGTTTTCTCACTGTGTTAACATCTGGTAATGTGAAGTTATATTTAATAGGGAAATGGATAGTCTAGAAAGTTCAACGTACACTAAATGTGTTTATTAGATATATATATATATATATATATATATATATATATATATATATATATATATATATATATATATATATATATATATATATATATATATAGCAGTAACGTTAGTAGGAACGAACAGCTCGGCAGTATTTCTCAGCACGGACGAATTTTCAGACCGGACCTACAAGAAGTCGGGAGTGCTGATCATTTTGGTAAAAAAATTCAAACTCTTACATTTTAAATGACACTTAGATTTAACATTTTGGACCATTAATGTAACTGCTAGATACCCTTAATATTAAATATAAACGGCAATAACTAAAGTTCATTAAATGTATTTACCATGTGATTCTACGTGTCAGATCAACAGCCTCTGCTGTCTGCAACAACAGCTAACGTTAGCCAACATTAACAGACATGTTATAAACTAATGGTTAACGTTACCGTTAATGTTTTTACTTCATAATGCGTCAATGTGTTATCGATCATTGCCTTACTTATTCGATTCCGTGTATATTTATGGACAAGAGAAGTCAAATAAAACAATTTTCTAATACTTACAACGTCACTTACTAACTTAGAAGTTTTCCTCGGTTAGCTTAGCTAATTGCTTACATATAAAAAAAGCTGCGTACCCAGAACAGCACTTAGCAAACTAGCTAGCTAATGTTCCGTGTTTTCAGCAAGGGAACTAGAAAGAAGGAACAGTCATACAGTACGTTATTAGAATGTTGTATTGGTGCCAGACTTTGGTGTAGTTCCATTGAAGGAGGCACATAGGAAGTCCCACTAAGTTATTGCGTTAACCAGGGTTCAAAATTAGCACCAATTACCAGCCAAATGCTGGTAAAATATCAAATTGGCTAGTAGATTTGCTTTATTAACCAGCCAAAAAACAATGGTAATCCAGTGGCTGGTAAAATGTTAACATTCACTAGCCATTTAGCTGTTGGACGAAAAAGTTAACTGTGAACCCTGTTGTTAACATATCATATCTGTGTTGTTTCACCTTTAAAATGAATCTTTCCATTTCCCTTGGTTTGCAGGTAACCAGACAGCTCTGTGGACACCAGCGTTAATAAACCAGCTGTTATCTCTGTGGACACCAGCCGTTAAACCAGCTGATAGCGCTGTGGAAACCAGCCTGTTGAATCAGAGATGCCCAAAAAGAAAACTGGTGCCCGGAAAAAGGCTGAGAGTCGTAAAGAGCGAGAGAAACAGAATCGAGCCAATCGGGATGTTGTCGATGTGGCCAAACACCCCTGCAACTTTAACATGGTGTGTAGCTAAGACATAATGGCAACACTCAAAGTATCACATCTGAAGTACTTTTTCTTATATTGTTCTTTATTGTCTTCTGTTTTTGTAGGACTGTGACAAATGTCAGAGGTGAGTGACGGGTATATAACATTTTATTTAGGTAGAAGTAGTTCTAGTCAACCACTTAAAACATGTTTTTCTCCTTGTTCTGTCACCCGGTAGGAAACAGAAGAACAGAGCTTTCTGCTACTTCTGTAGTTCAGTGCAGAAGCTGCCTGTCTGCGCTCAGTGTGGTGAGTAAACTGCACAGAAATGTGGAATGTTTACATTGTATGTTAAGAAGTACTTCATGTTACTATAATGTTAAACATCTTACTAGTTAATCCTTCTCTCAAATCTTACTGTCGTCCCTGCCCTGGCTGTGGCTCCCAGCACCAAGCTCATTCACCAAGACATAAATCCTTAGAAATAGATGAATCAGTGTAGTTTTTAACAATAATTACTCAAACAGTTGTAAATAGTGCATTTGTTGGGGACTATCTTCAGCCACAGATGTGTGACTGTTTACAGTATAGCACCAGGATTATGTATAAGGGATCAACTCAAGTCATAATGAAGTAACATGTCACCCAGTGCAACAGTGTGGTTCGTTGATGTGTTTTTAACAACAACAATGGCACAGAATAATAAGATACAGGTATATCACTCTTTAGCTGCACAGACATTACATATTTTTTGGATTAGTTAATTGTTGGTTTTGGTCTTTTAATGGGATTCGCTGATGATTAAAAAAAAGTTCTGTAAAAAAGAAAAGGTCAAATTTGGTGCAGCAGAGGTCAAGATCTATCCTGACTTTTAGTCCCTAGGAACACATCAGGTTTAAATAAAGTTGCATCCCCCACTTCCCATACTGCAACCTGACCTAGGCTTTTGTTTGACCCTCCTTAACAGTTATTGCAAAGGTCTTTTAATAATCCCCACGCCTCCAGTTTATAATTCAGTGTTTCTTTAATTTGAAGCCTCAAGCCCTTGCTTTATAAGATCATAAGGGGAGTATTTTCTCAAACTTGACCCCAAAATTCCACCAGACGGGGATGCGTTGCGTTCTGGTTTTGTTCCGTTGTCCGCCATGCGTCAAACCACACTGGCAGCTGAAGCGGAGCGTTTTGCCTGCCAACTCGAGTTTGAGCCCTTCCATGCTGGTGTCAAAAATAAAATAAAAAATAATATGCATTGTTGTGACTGGTTGCTATTGCTGCCGCCACCGGAACGCAACGCAGATGCTCCTGGTGGAATTTGGCCCTAAGAAAGCTCCTCCAGAGCCACAGAACCCATAATACACTAGCTGAGTAGGATTAACCATGACAAGTAAGCTGATCCCGTGATGTGTGATGCCTCACACTTCTGTAGCTAAAACAGAGAGCTCAACACACAGGGTGAAAAGAGGAGCTGCAGCAATGTGCAGTACAACAAAAATATGGTGTTTTTTGAAAATTAAACCATGTAAACCTATTCTGATATAACCTCTAAATACAACTATGAACCTGAAAATGAGCATAATATGAGCACTTTAATGCTTGTGTTCTCAGGCAAAACCAAGTGCATGAAGTCATCAGACTGTGTCATCAAGCATCCAGGCATCCACAGCACTGGAATGGCCATGGTGGTAAGTTAGCAACATTTCTTTTTTTTATTATCACACCGCAAGAATGCTTCTTTATGCTTTGATCCATCCGCACTTATCAATCCTTATGACATTTTGTTGTTGCAGCGATGTAAGAGTAGGTACATTTTTTTGTCTGTTAATAATGTGTTGGGTTATTTTAGTTCAAGCCATTATTTGCAAGTGTGCTTTTATTCATTAAGTGGGTATTTCATCTGAAACAAATCAATCCTTACAATGCAGTAAATTATTTTTTGTTTAAGGTCAATTCATTTTTACGTATGTAGGGCTGGGACAATATGCATTTGTCCTGATTTGATTCTTTCAAGTTACATGGGTGCCGATTCAATTTGTATTGTGATTTTCATTTATTGCACTTCTAGAAGTATTGTGATTCGATAGTATTGAGTTTTGTTATTTTCTTTTCCGTCTTTAACTAAAACAAAAGTTTAATAATACACTTCTAGGGACAATATATCATGAGACATTTCTAACAACTAATTAAACTAATATAAAGAATGCACATCACATGTCAGTCAGTCAGTCTGACATTTATAACATTTGTAAAGACGTACATAACATGTATTTTTTGCTGGAAACAGATATGATGTAGTCGCCGTCGGTGGTACCGTATAAACAGAAAATATTTTGGTGAATCAGTGGTTAAAAAAAAATAATAATAAAAAATATAGATTCTAGGGAAAAGAATCGATTTAAAAATTGTTGCAAAATATCACGATCACTGATGAGCAGTAACATGTTAAGCCCAATTTATACTCGTGCGTAGAATCGACGGCGCAGACGCAGACCCCTCTGCGTCTCCGCCGGACCCTACGCTGTAGCCTGACGTGCACCTCTCGAAACATGTAACTACGCGTCGCAGCAACACACGTCTCTCGCCCGAAGCTTGGTAGCGTTGCATTGCTTGGAAGTACCGACATTACTTTGAGTTTGACTCGGTTAAAGGTGACAAAAACATCAGCGTCCTGTACACTCTGCGTGGGAAGAAAACTTTTATCTACAGCGAAAAATTCCACCTCAAATCTGAGCAAGCACCTAGCAACCTGGCACAGGAATGTGAAACTCTCTGAAAAAAACCTGAACCCCCAACTGACATGACCGCTGGGGCTACATCCAACTCCACCGGGCGAACCTCCGAGGGCCCCTATCCTGCTAAACAGGTGAAAATAGACTTAAAGCGACAGGACTTAGTGCCGCTGAACTAGAGTTTAGATTCTCTTCCCGAGCCCGGCCCGATGTTTTCCGCCGCTATCCTCGGGCCAGGCCAGGCCGGGCCAGGCCCTTGATCAAGCATTTGTATTTTTTTAAACATTACTTTAGTACGATAGCCTTATTGGTTGGGGGAGAAAGTTCTGCCTCTCCAGCTTCTCCCGTAGCTCTGGGTGCATGTCTTGCACTGAGTGAGAGGTAAACTGCGCTACATCGTGTCTCCCCCATCTGCAGCGCTGTTGTCGGCCAGTGCGTCAGCACGCAGACCGTAGCGGTCAAAGGACAGTATTAATTAGGTGATCGAGACAAGAAAGTCTCCTATATGGTTCCAGGGCTTTGATTATGTTACTGCCTTGATCTGTTACTGATACTATTCTGCTGAGGGAGCTATGGGTCGAGATTTTTTTTTTTTTTACGTTTCTTCATTCCGATCCATTTGCGATCCATTCCATTCTGAATGAACAAAAAATGCAGCGTCCTTGTTGCATTATTCATTAAGATAATTCTAAACAGATTTCTGTAGTTCAAACAACTCTCAATTGTAGTTGAGAACGTCAGTTATAACGGCCCACGTATTAAAAAATGTTTGGGTTTAAATCGGGCTCGGGCTCATAATTACAGTTAATGTGTCGGGTAGGGTCGGGCTTGATATTTCGGGCCCGATCGAAGCTCTACGTTGAACTGAAGAAGCTCGTCGCTGGCTATATTGTCGAGGACATGCTGCCAATTTCCAATTTGCTTTATAGCGTATTCAGGTCATGCATCATGTTTTTGAAAAGTAACTTACCGGTAGTAAAGTAACTAGTAAAGTAACTACTTTTGAAAATAAGTAATCAGTAAAGTAACTGGATTACTTTCTTGGAGAAGTAATCAGTAAGTAATTACTATTTCCAAGTAACTTGACCAACACTGATCACGATACATTTTCGATCCCCCCCCAACCCATAGTATACAACGGCATCAGAAATGGCAAACGCTTTGATTTTGTTCATTGTAATGTTCTTCTTGACCACAAGGGGGCAGTATGTGACTTCTGTGAAGCGTGGGTGTGCCACGGAAGGAAATGTCTTAGCACTCATGCCTGCGTGTGTCCTCTGACTGATGCAGACTGCATCGAGTGTGACCGGGCTGTCTGGGATCATGGTAAGACCCCCCCCCCCCCCCCCCCCCCCCCCCGCCCGCCCGCCCGCGTTTGTTTGAAATTCACCCTGTCACATTAGTATCACACTTAATATCTCCTGTTATGAGGTAAAATGAGCAAATATCTGTATTTTTAAACAGGAGGGCGAATCTTCCGCTGTTCCTTTTGCCATAACTTCTTGTGTGAGGATGATCAGTTTGAGCACCAGGCAAGCTGCCAAGTCCTCCAGGCAGAAACATACAAATGTGAGTCACTTGGTTTTCCTTTCACAATCTCTTTCATTGGCTTTTTTTGTGGTTAATGGGGAAAGTGTTTCTTATCCATTGCAGGGAATACTGTCTTGAGGGTATCTGTGTAAAAGAGGGAATATGATTGTTTACACTTTGTTTTGCCATTGTATACATTCCATTGTAGGTGTTTCCTGTAATAGACTGGGACAGCACTCCTGCCTGCGCTGTAAGGTGAGGGGAACTTTAACACACTGCAGCTTAATCTACAAACTGCACAAGTGGCTTGGCAGCTTATGAAAGCATTAGTTTCCAAAACAATTTTACTGATGTAGCAGATTTCCTTACAAGTAAACTCGGCGTACTTTACATGAAATGTATACAACCAGAAGTCCCATGTAGAGGAGAAAATACAAGAAAGGGAAGCAACAACAAAAGAAAACAGAAAAACCACCAACCTTTCAAAAGAAATAGGCAAACCCTTTAAACACACACACACACACACACACACACACACACACACACACACACACACACACACACAGTGTCTAAGTCGGTTAGTAGAATACATTTGCATAGCATTTTTAACATCAGAGAATAAGCTGTAAATAAAAAAACAATGCATTTACATACAATCCGGTTGCAAAAGACATACAGAGCTGATTTCAGCTGAAGGTAATATCATAGTCTCAGTTAGGCTAATCTAGTGAGTTTGGTGCTACAAGCATTTTGTCCTTCAACAAAACCACGTGACTACAGGAAGTATCCCTCTGTAAGTAAACAGTGTGGGCAAACAAAGAGGAAATTTTGTACTGAAAAGACTGTCACTTTGGAAAAGTTTACACAGTTAGCATATTAGCTTCAGCTGAACTTAAGTGTAAATTTTTTCACAGAATGCCCTTGGTTTGCCCTTGATTTTGTCCCTTGTCTTTTACTGGATTCATGTTAGGAAGGGATATTTTCACAGCCAGTATGAGTATGAGGAATACCTCTGAAAAGAAATCCAAACTTTTCGTTTTTTAAGCCCGTAGATCAGTTACAGAACAGTTACATAAATACTGTCTGTAAAGTGAATTATCATTCAGCCTTTGTAAGAAAACAGTTTGGTTGTCACATTTGTCTTTAACAAAAAAAATGGAAATAGGAATGGTCAGACAGCTTTATCAAACTGTACAGGAGGAGAAAATACAGCTGGTATATCCTTAGGGCAGGTGAGAAGGATATACCAGCTGTCAAGACATAAATACGTTGCTTTAATTTAAATTTAATTTATACTTTTTATTAATCCCCAGTGGGGAAATTATAATTTTAATTTCATTTGAATAGATGTGGATAAATTACATTACTTGTCTTAATGAGCCTGAACAGTCATTTGATTTCTTTCTTGTATTTCAAACCAGAATTTACACTATATATCAAGATGTGTTCAACTGTGTCCTCTCAGGCCTGTTACTGTGATGACCACGCCAAGAGTAAGGTCTTCAAACAGGAAAAAGGCAAAGCCCCACCCTGCCCAAAGTGTGGTCACGAGACTCAGGAGACCAAAGACCTCAGCATGTCCAGTGAGTCTCAAGTTGTTTTTCTCGTTGCAGGAAGTTGCAGCAGCCTCGACTTTCCTGCTGAAGGATTTTAAGAAATGAAACAGAAAGAGTGAAAACAGGGACATTTTCAGGAAATGTACTTATTTCCCATACAAATTTGAAATAATTCCCTTGACAGTTGTTTGTCCACTCTGAAACAACCAAGTGTTTTTCCTCATTTCACATTTTTATTCAACTTTTACTTGCAATGTATGGTGATATTAACATATTTACTACACTTTTTATGAGAGCTTTATAAAAGAGGTGCATTGGACCAAATGGCATTTAAACATGTTTTATTAAATCCTCCATGACTAATTCAAATGCAACATTGCAGTGTGTAACCAATGTGTAATGTGATGTAATTGAGCTTGAAGGTTCATCCTTGAACAAGGGAAAAGTAATTTGACCAAAAGGAAAAGATTTCTTCCAAAGTGTTTAATCACAGACCCGAGCCATTACATTTGTCTACATTGATGTTCCTTCTATTTTGTTTTCATAAAAAAATAAGATGTTTATATTTGTCTTGTGTCGTACAAAACGAGCAACGACATGATTTTTCCAGCTACCCAGATAAGAAACAGCTGTATTTAAGAAAAGTGTTAAAAATCTGTATTTATCGTGCAGCGGAGGGAATATTTATTTCATCCATGCCAGTCTTTCAGGATTCTGGAAATAACTTAAAACGGGGGTAAATGATATTCAACAACCTTGGGTTTTTGAAAGATCGGCAGGTATTTATTTTTCAGGTGCTTAGCTTTGTTAAATTAACTTTTAACACAGAGAAATAAAAGTAAACTGCAATGGATCTGTAATGAACATGGTTTTCTGAAACCTTCCCTGACTTTTTTTGTCACTTCACCATCCCAGTAAATGAAACCAGCGCTAACGTCACATCTGTGTGTTCTCTGCAGCCCGCACGCTGAAATTCGGCCGCCAGGCTGGCGCTGATGATGACGATTATGACGATGGGGCGTCAGGGTACGACTCCTACTGGAAGAACCTAGCATCTGGAGGCGGCCAACAGGACGATGATGGAGAGGATGACGACTATGAGGAAGATGAGGATGACGAGGAGGAAGATGATGATGAGGAGGAGGAAGAAGAGGATGAGGAGGAAAAGGCTGCTGATTCCGTGGCTGGTCTTAAACTGGACGGGGCTGCCTGAGCCGGGGCAAAGACTGGAGAGCACAGTCCCATAGATCTAAATGAGTTTCAGCGGATGTTCATTTGTTACAATGCAGGAATTAATAGTGACATACTTTAAGAATTCAACAACATAGCTGGTATAACTAAAGCTAGGTATCAACAGTACTGATACTTACTCTGAGGAATAAAAATACAGAGGAATACAAAACTTACTCAAGCAGCCGCACAGGAACTAGAAGAATAGTAAAAATTTACCAAAATGTTTATGAATCTGACCAGACATTTAAAAGAGTTAGAAAAGAAATTAAGGTTTCTATAACCATCCCTAGAGACGATTTGTTTTCTGCTTTGTTGTTACATCCCAGGCTGGATTAATGCACTAGGAAGCCCCGTTGCTGAAAATGAGCTGTAAACCCCTTTTAATTAGGAATATGGAATATACACCATGTACATTGTGACACAGGCCCCTCCACAAGACCGCTAATAGAGTTGCGCAGTGAGAGGCCCCAAAAGTGTTTTTTCAAAACGTAAATTCACAGTTTACCTTGAATGATTTTCTGCATGTTCCTCAACATAAAAACATACAAATATCCTGTTAAATGTAACAATGCTATAAGTTTATGTTCTGATCATCAATTATAGTTATTTCAACTTTGTTTCGGCGATATCATGTTTGGCGCGGTGGATGGCTCTAAATACTACAAAACCCATGATCATCAGACGCTGTAGCTACAGAGAAGAATACGGTCACAGGTGCAAGTTGGAGCTGTAGCTTGTAGCTGTGAACAAAAATGGAGCTATAGTTGCCAAATTGATACAAACTTGACCCAAAAGCTGAACGTGAATTTCTTTTAAGCTACAGTTTGGTCATCATTAAAAAAAAAAGTGATCTTGTTTGCTTGCTGGTTATTAGCAGCACATAACAGAATATTACTGTAAGT
Source organism: Gymnocephalus cernua (assembly GCA_023631565.1). Taxonomy (NCBI): domain Eukaryota; kingdom Metazoa; phylum Chordata; class Actinopteri; order Perciformes; family Percidae; genus Gymnocephalus; species Gymnocephalus cernua. The sequence goes on along the minus strand of CM042427.1, from coordinate 18,736,022 downwards.
CATGTCAGTGATTAAATGATTCTTAGTTAACTTCTCTACTTATGTTGCTCGTGTGTACAGACTCATACCTTTGATACTTTCTAAAGTAGTTGGTCATCCTTTGTGCTGATGATGTGACTTTTTAAACTCTGGGATGCCCCTCCCACTTTGCAACTCAATAATGCATATTAACAATAATCCTTGAGGCCCTAATGACTTTAGTGGTGTATATTCCTAAACAAATTAATTAAATCAATTAAATCCCCACAAAGCCCATGTGTGTGGTTGGTAATCCAGCCATTGTGACAGTCTGAAGTAAACATTCATATCTTTCTACTGTGTAATAAATCTGGTTCTGCTGAGGAATTAATTTGCAGTCTGTTGTGGTAATTGGATTGGGGCTACCCTGCTTCAATGCAACGCAAATGTCCAAACAACTTGACATATTTGCCCTGACCCTCATTTAATCAGCTGCATTTGTGGAGACATGTTTGTGTTAACTATATGCCATTAAACAATAAAAATAAAAATACTATGAGTGATCATGTTCAAATGACTTGTGGTTTTGATCGTTGTGGCTTGAAGGCTGACTGAATTTTGAATCTGTGCAATTAAAAAGAAATCTATCAACAGCTCCCATGACACGTACGGGCGAGTATCAAAGTGACGAATCAGAGGAGGAGTGAACTTGAACTTAACATAAAGCGAGCAGGGCGTGTGTGACTCGGTATTGAGAGCGTTATCTGGACCGCACTCACTGTCGCCTCAAGCGTTAATAATGCTTAACACGGACCAATGAGACAAAAGAGCTTCATAAGAACAAGTCAAATGCAAAAATGTGATCTTGGCTTGTTGCTCCGCTGGGAAGGAGAGAGACCGCTGCTGCTGCTACGCAGATGACAGACTTCATGACGACGCTCCCGGTGATCCTCGTCCAGCCCACATATCCCGGAGACCTGCAAGTGGTGAGCTGACTTTTTGTGTGTGTGTGTGTGTGTGTGTGTGTGTGTGTGTGTGTGTGTGTGTGTGTGTGTGTGTGTGTGTGTGTGTGTGTGTGTGTGTGCGCGCGCGCGCGCGCCACAAGTGTAACCAGCCTGTACCCTATAACTATACCTCCGATTCTGGACTTGTAGTACGATTAAAAGTTTTCATTTAGGAGGACAGAAAAGCGGCAAAGGAAGAATTGGTGCGTAATGATCGGAGGTGTGTCAACTTGGTGATCCACGTGCTTCCACAGGAGATATTTTAAATGCTGTCGGTGAACCGTGCACCATTATGGTTATTTGGTTTAAACCAAACAAGGCAACAGTACCGTACCGCCACTGGTTTAGTTTCATTTTCAGTTTGGTGCAGATAGCATGAACTGGTTAAACAACAAGCTCCTCCTTCGGTTTGGAGATTGTACATAGCGCCGACATGACGTTTATGTAAGAGCTCTAACAACAGCTGCTCAGCTTGGATGTAAATAAACAACTGTTGGGATATATTTGTTTTTCATTGTAAACTAAAAGTAGCCTAAGAATAAGGCGATTAGTCACTTTGTTTTTGTTCAACAAGACGTTAAGACCTGCTACTTTATCCTACTGGTCTTATATGTTAAAGAGATTTGTTGGGAAAAGGTTTGACGCACAGGATTTTCTCAATCAACAAAGATAAAGAAACCTCTTTTAAAATGCTTCACAGATTTTACCCAACTACCTATTAGCCTACCCGCAGAAACTGAAAAAAACACATTGATATAACTAAACGAAAACACTGGTAGCCTACATTTAGTGTGCGGATTGGCCATCTGGCAATTCTGGCAAATGCCAGAGGGGCCGGACCATTTTTTAAATGTGGGCCGGTCAGATTGGGTCCCAATCAGAGGTTACTCAAATTGGGACGTTCAGTCAAAATCAAGCACGTCACCTCACCTGCAAACGGGATCTCAGTTTGCTGACGGGCACAGCTTCTCTGGAGCTCCGACTGCTGTCTGTCCGCGCGGCCGTCTGACGGCATCAGTATTAAATTGACACAGTTCATTACCGGTTAATAACGTCTCGTTGACGCGTTAAATAGTAGTTTAATTCAGTGTTTTAGTACAGTTGGTTTTAACACCTGATGTGAAGTGTAGGCCTACAGGAGTAGGCTACACATGAAAACCCTGAACAAGCAGCATCGTTCTGCTCCGTCTTTCTGCTGCGCTCCATTCACGTAGTGTTTAGTTTTACACTATGAAGGTTAAAATCTGCAATTAAGCCGCGGTTCACATCACCGCATGAACTGTGGTGGTCCATTACACTGTAGGCTATATTCAATATCACTGATCATTTCTGATTAATAGAACATAGAAAACATTACACTTCATAACGTTTTGTATCCATAACATGATTGTATTATTGTTCAATTTAGCAGTAAAAGCAATAGCCTATGTAAGTCAATCCTACATTTTTCACAGTGGGAGCAAAACGTGCTCCTTGGGGAAAAAAGTTACCATAAAGCCCTGTTCATGCTGTGTGTTGTCGTATTCGGCCCATGTCCCGGATGTGAAAGCCCCCTTACTGGACTACTGAATATAATAATATTCCATTATATTTTGTATTTTGAATTGTTACCTGCCACCAGAATTTTGTGATGTCCTTGCCATAAATATATACATTTTTACCATAAATTGGTGCCTAAAAATGTATCAGAATGCAGGAATTGAAGTCTTTTACCCTCAAAATTTCCTGGGGGAGGAACCCCAAACCCCCCCTGCTGTATGTGTTCCACCAAAGGCCAATTCTGAGCAAGGAACAACCCTGAAGTATAATCACAGACAGCCATAAATAATATATATATTTAAATTGCAGAGTTAGAGTTAAAACAGATGAAAAGATGGAGAAACAGACAGACAATATGTACAGTGTCAACAGAGAGAAACACGGACAAACAAACAGACAGACAGTGACAACAAAGAACAACATACTGTAGAGAATGACAGTAACAGCATACAAACGGCATAAATAGGCAGTATGTGTAAATTTGTTATAAATGTGTGCTCTTTAAAAGTAGTAAGCATTGTTTGCCAGTTACTTACATAAACTATTTAAAAATCTGTTACATAAGGTACTGCTTATATTATTTCACCATCTGTACACAAATGTAATTAGTGAATGCACGTGTCCGTGTGTGGCTCCAGTTCCAGGGCTGAATTTTTGTCCCAGTCCGCCCCTGACATTTAGTGATGGTCTTGCCTACATACTAAGAAACTTTGGACCATATTGTCACATTTTATTGCTGATCAATTTACATTACTTTGGGAAAATGTATTGTTTGCCCTCAAGTAAAAGTTCAATACCATATATAAGTATAAGACTAACATTTAACATCATACTTAAAATATTAACCATTTGCATACCTAATCACTATTTCCATTTTAAAGCACAATTTAAAACTAATATTTAATACTCAATATCCCATAATGTTTTATGTGCTGTATAACTTAGATTTTTATCTTGTCTGTTTCTACATTGCTTCTTTTTAATCCTGTCTTTGTTTTTATTGCTTGTTTTGTGTAAAGCACTTTGTAATCTTAATAATCTTTCTTATTAATATTATTATGCAAAATCGTACTTCAGTAAAAGTACTTAAAGTATCAAAAGTACTTACTATGCAGAGTAGCTCATTTTAGGGTATTATTTTGATTATATAGATTTTATAATTGGATTATAATTATTCACTCATCTCAGAAGGTCATTATCATTAACATGTAAGACACATTTTAATGTAGCTGGTCAAGGTGGAGCAAATTCTGATTCATTCATATATTGTTGGATAGTTTATTCTAAAACAAACAAACATCATATTATAAATGTATTTATGTTTTATGTGTAAAATCTTAATTTGCAAAATAAGTTACTACAGCTATCGGATACATGCAGTGCAGTGAAAGGTACACTATTTCCCTCTGAAATGTACAACCCCAAATCAGAAAAAGTTGGGACAGTTTGAAAAACACAAATAAAAAAAAGAAAGTAGTGATTTCTAAATGTACTTTGACTTGTATTTCATTGCAGACAAAATATTTCATGTTTTGTCTGGTCAACTTAATTTCATTTGTAAATATACATCCTTTCCTGTCATTCAGACCTGCAACACATTCCAAAAAAGGTTGGGACAGGAGCAATTTAGGGCTAGTAATCAGGTAAATTGGTTAAATAATGATGTGATTTGAAACAGGTGATGTCTACAGGTGATTGTAATTATGATTTGGTACAATAGTAGCATCCAAGAAAGGTCTAGTCCTTTAGCAGCAAAGATGGGCCGAGGTTCGTCAGTTTAGCAACAAATACGTGAGAAAATTATTGAAATGTTTGAAACAATGTTCCTCAAAGAAAGATAGGAAGACATTTGCTTATTTCACCTTCAACAGTGCATAACATAATTAAAAGATTCAAGGAATGTGGAGGAATTTAAGTGCGTAAAGGACAAGGGCGCAAGCCTAAGCTGGACAACCGTGATCTCCGATCCATCAGGCGGCACTGCATCAAGGATCGTCATTCATCTATAAGCAATATCACCACATGGGCTCAGGACTACTTTGGCAAACCTTTGTCAAGTACCACAATACGTAGTTACATCCACAAATGCCAGCTAAAACTGTACTGTGCCAAAAGGAAGCCCTATGTTAACAGTGTCCAGAAGCGCCGTCGACTTCTCTGGGCTCAGAGGCATCTGGGATGGACCATCACACAGTGGAAACGTGTACTGTGATCAGATGAATTAGTATTTCAGGTATTTTTTGGGAGAAATGGACGCCGTATGCTCTGGACCAAAGAAGAAAAGGATCATCCAGACTGTTACCAGCAACAAGTCCAAAAGCCAGGGTCTGTCATGGTATGGGGTTGTGTCAGAGGCACAGGCAAAGGTAACTTGCACTTCTGTGATGGCACCATTAATGCTGAAAAGTACATAGAGATTTTGGAACACAATATGCTGCCTTCAAGAAGACATCTTTTCCAGGGATGTCCATGCATATTTCAACAAGATAATGAAAACCACATTCTGCACACATTACAAAGTCCTGGCTGCGGAGGAAGAGGATAAGGGTACCTGACTGGCCTGCCTGCAGTCCCGACCTGTCTCCAATAGAGAATGTGTGGTGGATTTTGAACAGTGTTGGGGAGTAACGGAATTTATACCATGGTCTGGGTGAATACTCGATTCTGATTGGCTGCTGGGTGTCCATAAAAAAGTGATATAGGACACCTAGTAAAGGAGTTCCGGTGTGTCGTGCCAAGGTACTTACCCCCGCCAGGATTTGTATCCCCTGACCGCGGGAGCTTGCGTGCACTCAGAGCGGAGTTTCACTGTTGCACTTCGAATTCACCTCTTTATTAATGGAACAAATAGCGACGTGAAATACTCGACAGCGTTTTCCATAGTAGCTAACAAGGGTCTCATTTATTATACGTTTATTTGTCTGTTACGTTAAGGTGACCTGCTAACCTGTCCCTCCCTGCCCTCTAACGTGATTTCTGTTTTAATTTGATTTAGTTTAATATGGCTTTTCAATAGCCGCTTTGTTCACCTGTCTGCCATATAAGTTACAGAGGGGATAGACAAAATGTCAGGCTGTTTTTAACCTGAAATAATATACACATTATTTCAGGTTAAACAGTTATTCAAGCGAATCAATTCCTGCCTAACATGCAAAGGGTCTGTCCTGTCCTCGTGTGTGCTATTTTATGTGTCTACTAGGTCACAATAAACAACCTGAGATAATATGGAGATGTCTGCTATTTCATAACAAAAGTTACATGGGGATACACACAATATCAGGTGAAAACAGCCTGCTATTTTGTGTATCCACTATGTAACTTTTGTGTGAGGGGATACACAAAATATCAGGTGAAAACAGTCTGCTATTTTGTGTATCCCCCATGTAACTTTTGTGTGCTCCCGCGGTCAGGGGATACGAATCCTGGCGGGGGTAAGTACCTTGGCACGACACCGGCACAACAGAGCCAGGGCAGGAATGCGTTTCTATCTTGGAAATTCAAACAGCATTTCACATTAAAGAAAGAGAAGGGAGAACGAAATATAACGTGCAGTGCAGCCTCTGCTTGCCAGCAACCAACCTCCTTTCAGCGTCCAATTACTCCACCTGAAGAAGCATTCTTAAAGTAAGTTATTTTTTAATTATAGGGAGAGTCGTCTGCTGTAGTTTTACTGGTCACCTACTATTTTATAGTTGTATCGGGTAGCTACCTGCTTAGTTGACGAGCGACTTTACATTCTCCTATGTGCTGATTTACTAGCCCCAGAGCCGTCGAAAGACTGACTAGTCCCGCTTGACATGCTAGCTAACGTTAGCTACGTAAAATTAGCTTGTGGTAGTTGAGAATGCGGTTATATTTTTGTAGTATGCAGTTCGGAACTACAAATACAAAAATCTATCCGCTTGTTTAGGTACACAGTTGGAACTGAAGAACACACCAGAATAGGCCTGTTTAGTAAGCAGGAGTTGATGGCCGCATTCCTACACTTATAAAATGCAGTTCAATGTGGAAGTAATCCAAGTATTCAGAATACGTTACTCAGATTGAGTAACGTAACGGAATACGTTACAAATTACATTTTTGAGCATGTATTCTGTATTCTGTAACGGAGTACGTTTTGAAAGTATCCTTCCCAACACTGATTTTGAAGCGCAAAATGCGACAACGAAGACCCCGTACTGTTGCCCACCTTAAGACTTGTTTGCAGCAATAATGGGACAAAATTACACCTGAAACACTTCATCACTTGGTGTCTTCAGTCCCTAAACGTCTTTTAAGTGTTGTGAAAAGGAATGGCAACATTACAAAGTGGTAAATGCTTTACTGTTCCAACTTTTTTTGAAATGTGTTGCAAGTATAAATAGGAATTTTATTTTTTTGAAACAAAAACAATAAAAATCATGAGGAACACATTAAATGATGTGCTGTTGTATTGTCTGCAATGAAATACAAGTACATTTAGAAATCACTACTTTCTTTTTTTATTTGTGTTTTCCATACTGTCCCAACTTTTTCTGATTTGGGGTTGTAGTAAAGTAGAATTATTAATTAGCATTAAATAGACTTACTCAGAGTACAAGTAAGTTCCTCCACTGTAATTTTTACCCCACTACATTCATTTGACAGATATAGTTACTCAGTAGATTCTGATTTCACATACATAACATTCATTATCTTCCAAAAAACATGATGCACCATTGCAGATTAAACTACACAACAGCATGCAGTTGAAGTCTCTCTTACTTTGCTTGGATTGTTGACTAAAAGTCTGTTTTTACATTCATCTGCTTAAGAAGGAAAATGTATCTGCGTTCACATTAAATCTCACTTTTGGCATTAATATTTCTTTAAGCCAATCGCAACCGTCCTGGCCGGCGCTAAGCCCCAATAGCGAGAGGGGAGGGACAGGCTTTATCTCAGGAATGTACATTTGTTGAGCCAGACTACTTGTCACACAACTGCTGAATTACTGCTGCATTTAAACATGGTGCATACTATATTAAAGCTGTCTGTCAATATAATATCCAACAACCTTAATCCAGCCTTGCCCAAAGTAATGCATTTTGTATTGCAAGTGAGACACTTGTATCAAATACAACTGCAGTGCAACCAATGGTTTATAGGTTATAAACAGATACCTAAATGGAAACATGGCACAAGGCACACTGATCTGTGCTGTACACACTGTAAACTTGTAGCCAATCTGATTCACACCATAGACTGTGATAGGTTGAATATTCATTCTGCATGTATTAAAAATATATATTTCATATATTATATAGTGTCTGACAGAAGGGTTAGTCTGGGTGTAAAACTATCACACGGGAACTTGTGCTTGGAATCTTTATGTGGGTCCTATATGTGAGAAGCCTGGATCATCTTCAGATGTAGGTTTGAGATCAGGGCAGTCTGAGGGACCATAACTGATCATCTAGGAAAGCCTCAAGTGTTAGGCTAGTAGAAGCAATTCTAAAACCGGAGTTTTGTAATGCACTATGGAAATGGTTTTGCTGTCGCAACCAGCATTGGGAACACAGAGGAGACTGCCACTAGCGTGTCAAAATGGCCACAAAAAGACACACAACAATTGTTTGGAAACCATACACCTGTGCTATAGGTTCTTGCTAAGGGTGCTCCGATCGATCGGTCACCGATCGGTATCGGCCGATAATGGCTTTAAATAGTTTGATCGGTGGTCTCCATAAATGCCGATCAGATAGGCCGATCAAGAGCGCACTACTCGTGAAAACATTTTAAACATGGAGCTAAAATGGCGGCGTCCCTACATTCACTGGTCTGGCAAGGTGTCTGAACGGCGGTAGAACAGCGGTTGGCCCGCGGAACGAAGGCGGTAGGAAGACGGCTACCGCTTTTAAAAAGCGGCTGCCACCGGTGGTGCTCCAGCAAACGTGTTTGTGATTACGCCATTCTGACGCTTCTACTGCCTCTGGAGCACCACTGGTGGTCCGCCGACTCATTGCTATCTGGGAAAAAGACAATACATTAGCGATTTGCAACGTGTGTGCCAAGGAAATACCACAAGGCGGAAATCTCCACAGACATTTCAACAGCACCAACCTCATCAGACATTTGAAGGTTATGGTGCGTTCTTTTTGCCTCGGAAGTCGGAGGTCGCAACTGGGAATGACGTCACACACGAGTTGAATGCGTTCTTTTTGCAAGTGGGATTTCCATTGTTTTCATTAGCCAGGTTAGCCATTGTTAGCAGCGCCAGTTTAAACAACGTATATGCTGTTTTTTTGTGCATACAAACCGCGTGACAACACAGATAGAAGACAGCGCTGCGTGTACAACTGATTTAGTGTGACACAAATAACACAGAAGTGCTTATAACTATGTTACTACAGCTTTTACAACTGTCGATACAGGGGGCAGCCATGTTGGATTTTCAGCTCGGGTACCTCGGTGGATGTACGAGTTCCAAACTCGTAAATACGAGGTCAGGGGGCGTGTTTACGACTTTAACCTCGTAAAATACGAGTTGCGAGGCAAAAAGAACGCACCATAATGCTGCGTTCCAGGCAACCCGTAACTCGTGTTTTCACAACTTTCTACCCGTGAAAGTGCCCTGGAACGGCCGTCCAACCCGTAACTTACTACTCGTGAACTCGTACCAGATTTTGTACTCCCAGTTACAGTTTTTGACGTCACACACACATAAACAACAATGGCGACCCCCTGTTGATGCTGTACAGACGCCGGTGAAATAGAAATAAATAGACATGAATAGACAACGTAAAGTAATTCCGCACATTGTAATCAAAACAATACACACACAATTGTGTACTACTACAGGTTATGTTTATTAAAAAGCCCAATATATGTCGCTGACTAGAAATCGCTAGTATCAGCTAGCACTAGCTAACGTCAACGTTAGGTAGCCTCTAGCTAACGTCAGCGTAGCCACTAGCTAACGTCAACGTCAGCGTAGCCAGTAGCTAACATCAACGTCAGCGTAGCCCAACCTGAACCCTGGAACGCTACCAAGTCGTGAGTCGTGGCTTGAAGTCGTAACTTACGGGCAAAAAATTGTGTCTGGAACGCAGCATTAGTCACAGAAAGGAGTATGAGGAGTTTTCAAAGTTAGCTAATGGTGCGTTCTTTTTGCCTCGCAACTCGTATTTTACGAGGTCAAAGCCGTAAACACGCCCCCTGACCTCGTATTTACGAGTTTGGAAATCGTACATCCACCGAGGTACCCGAGCTGAAAATCCAACATGGCTGCCCCCTGTATCGACAGTTGTAAAAGCTGTAGTAACATAGTTATAAGCACTTCTGTGTTATTTGTGTCACACTAAATCAGTCGTACACACAGCGCTGTCTTCTATCTGTGTTGTCACAAAAAAACAGCGTATACATTGTTTAAACTGGCGTTGCTAACAATGGCTAACTTGGCTAGAGCTAATGAAAACAATGAAAATCTGACTTGCAAAAAGAACGCATTCAACTCGTGTGTGACGTCATTCCCAGTTGCGACCTCCGACTTCCGAGGCAAAAAGAACGCACCATAACGCTAAGGCAGAGCGGAGTCGTGTAGCTAGCAGCTCCGGCGCCACTCAAACAGCTGTTTCCCCGTGTGTGTGTGTGTGTGTCGGTCCGTGTGTGTGTGTGTGTGTCGGTCCGTGTGTGTGTGTGTGTGTCGGTCCGTGTGTGTGTGTGTGTGTGTCGGTCCGTGTGTGTGTGTGTGTGTGTGCTGAAGAAATGTCTGCAGTGATTGAAAGGACATTTTTTAGATGTGTGACTGTTACGTAATGGCGTAATTTTCAGTTCATAAAAGTGATCGGTATCGGCCGATACGTCTTCCAGCAATCAGTGATCGGCCCCAAAAATCCTGATCAGAGCACCTTTAGTTCTTGCCAGAGCTCAAAATGAAGGATCAATTAATTCTGGAGTTTTCATAGTTGGCCACAGCCCAGGCTAAACATCCCCCCTGTCTATGGACATCATGGAGCCACTCAGCTCCGGTGTTGTGCTGAGTTTTGCATCCCTGCCAAACATTGCATCCACTTGGGATCAATCATTCTGCAGAATAATGCATATCCCTTAACACTCATCACTGTTGAAAATTGCATCCACCTCACAGGCAGCAAGGAAATGCTACTGAGTCTAATAAAACATAAATGACTTCAAATGTTCTAAAAGTATAGACTTCAGATCATTTATCATCATTGATAAACATGACAAAGAAGTTTATATAGTTTTTAAACAGTACTTTGCTTCAGACTCCTGCATAGCTCTCCAGCACAGCATCAAATACCAAGACCTGGGGGAGTTAGCTGTTCCAATGTCCCCAGTGCCATTGGTATGTAACCCTCCCCCTGAAACATCAGCTGCTGCCCCTAGTTTGCCTGGTGACTCCACCAGTGCTGTTGTCGTAAGTCAACTCTGCAACCTGCTAAGCGACAACAGCACGGCTACTCCCCTCGGGAAACAGCTGAGATTCAGCACATCTCTGCCATTGCTGTTGGACCATCCATGGTCACAACAGCAACACTAACTTTCTGTCACCTAGATGCCTGTGTCACAGGCGCATATATATATATATATATATATATATATATATATATATATATATATATATATATATATATATATATATATATATATATATATATCAGTCCCTCCAGAAAAACGCGATTATGCGATTGCAGAATTCAATGCATAATCAGCCAAAGTCCGCATATTTATGCGGGGGCCGCATTTTTTCAAATACGCCGCACTTTCGCCGCATAAATTGCCGATTTCCGCGCAAAGTATGCGGGGCTTGCATGATTTCATAATCCCCGCATTTTCGTTGCAAAAAAGTCACATATATCTCAGCAGAAAGTTGAAAATTTTTGCGTTTCCTTCACACAAGAGCAGCCATTTTCCCCTGTTGCCATGGGAACGTTATGAAGTGACGTAATTTCACCTACTGAGAACACAGTGTTGGGGAATCACTTTTTTTTCTCTTTTTCATCAAACCGCAGTTTTTGCAAGTTCCCACAAGTTCCCGCAATTTTTGCAAGTTCCCGCATTTTCATCGCATAAAATGGCATAAATATCCCGCATATTCCATCGCATTTTTTAAGAAAACGTGCCGCATAATCAAGGATTTGTTGTCCGCAACAATCACAAAAAAACTCCGCGTTTTTCTGGAGGGACACACACACACACACACACACACACACACACACACACACACACACACACACACACACACACACACACACACACACACACACACACACACACACACACACACACACACACACACACACACACACACACACACACACACACTCCCAGTCTCTTTCAGGCTTGATTTTAAAGTTATTTTGCTCCTTTATAAGGCTCCCAATGGTTTGGGACCGGCCTACATTACTCATTCTTTGTCGTTTTATAATCCTTCACGGCCACTTAGATCCTCTGCTGCTGTTTTTTTAAATGCAAACTATCACACACATAAAAAAAACAATCTTAAACTTTTTTTCAACTATTCACCAAAACTATGGAATTCCCTACCCAACGCAAGCTCAGTTGATATTGTTAAACGACAATTGAAAACATATTTATTCAGCACTGCTTTTAAGTAACTGTGACGATCTTTTCATTTAATTATCATAGTTTACATGTTTTATTATTCCTATGCTTTCCTCTGTTTTATTTAGCTCTTTCACATATTCTGTTCTTGGCATAGCTGTTCTTGATATTCACTCCTATGTGGTTTGTTCATTTGATTGCTTGGTTGTATTACAGTGTCTGCACTCTGGGGATTGGGGATTTGTTTTGTGGTTTCTCACTTTGTTGTTAAGCACTTGAGCTACACTCTCTGTATGAAAGGTGCTAAATAAACATTAATTATTAAAGTTCATTAAAACATCCACAAAGAGACACCAAACAACCACAAAGAGTCTTGCCTTGGGTCTTATATGTGTACGTTTGACCTAAAACATATCTTGTTTGATTTTTATCATATTGATAACTATTAAGGGTGCTCCGATCAGGATTTTTGGAGCCCATCACCGATTGCTGGAAGACGTATCGGCCGATACCGATGACCGATCACTTTTATGAACTGAAAATTACGCCATTACGTAACAGTCACACATGTTTAGAGAATGTATCAGGAATTGTTTGGCTTTTTGTCCTAGCTCAAAATCTAAAAAATGTCCTTTCAATCACTGCAGACATTTCTTCAGCACACACACACACACACACACACACACACACACACACACACACACACACACACACACACACACACACACACACACACACACACACACACACACACACACACACACACACACACACACACACACACACACACACACACACACACACACACACACACACCTTCGTTCCGCGGCCGGCCCGCGGGCCAACTGCTGTTCTGCCGCCGTTCAGGCACCTTGTAGAACTGCCAGACCGGTGAATGTAGGGAGGCCGCCATTTTACCTCCATGTAGAAAATGTTCTCAATCAAAACCATTGTTTAGTGACAACAAAAGGTTGAGTTGTTGAAAAAATGCTTTTTCAATGATTTTACTTAAAAATGGAAGGTTTTGATTTTGGCCTATAATTGCTCACTAGGGCCGTGTCTAGATTGTTCTTTTTTAAGAGTGGCTTGATGACTGCAGTTTTCAGGGCCTGTGGGAAGATACCTGAGAGAAGAGATGTGTTTACAATCTGTAAAAGATCAGAAGACAAACAATTTGAAACATTTTTGAAAAGGCCCGTTGGTAGAATATCAAGGCAACAGGAGGAGGTTTTCAGATGTTGTATAATGTCCTCCAGGTTTTCATGGTTGATCATATGAAATTGTGTCATATTGGAATTAGTTTTGCATGAACACTGTGACAACACATATCCTGTACTTGATGTGGAGGCACTGACTGTCTAATTTTCAGAATTTTGTCTTTAAAGAAGGAGGCAAATTCATTGCAGGCCTTGGTAGATAAAAGTGCAGATGCTACTGGTACTGGAGGGTTTGTTAACCTATAGACAGCAGTAAACAAAGCACGTGAATTATTATCGTTTCTGGCGATAATGTCAGAGAAGAAGGACCGCATTGCAGTCCTCAGTTCCAAATTATAAATGTGAAGTCTCTCTTTATAGGTGTTATCATGGACCTGAAGATGAGTTTTTCACCACCTGCGTTCAGCTTTTCGACACTATGTTTTTTTCCGTTCTTACCAGTATGACATTTCTCCATGGAGATCTTTTCTTACCAAACACAGCTTTGACCTTAGTGGGAGCAATGGCATCAATTACATTTGTAATTTTAAGGTAAAATTGATCTTGCTAACCAGCTCTTTTTCTCTCAACAGTCTCATTCAAGCTTGACAAAATAACCCAGGATGACATACTAACGTTTCCTTGTGTTATTTCTAGAAAGGCGTCCACTTCCAGTCGACCTGCAACCTTTGCAGAGAGAGCCACAAAACTCAGGTCTGGCTTTGTTTCTTAGTTCTGAGGTAGGCATACAGTGTGTGACTTGTTTATCTAAACTTAAATATTGGTTTTCATACATAAAAATGACAGAGGGAATGTTTCTGTAGTTCGAAGTAAACATTACCAAATACAACACAAATTTAGTCAGATATGTAAGCAATATTACACTGTAGGGTAGGAGGGTGTGCTTTAATGTCATTAATGGCACGACAGTGATGCGGCCAGGACCGAGGCGCCTGCGTGTAATATTGTGATTATACCTCTTTGTACACAGTCTATGGATTATACATTCAACGATTACCAACTAAATAAAAGATATAGTCTATATCCACGACATTCCACTTCCGGGATTGCTCCGGTGCTGCCGGAAATTCTGCCGGATGTCCCTCTTTTTGGCTGAACAGTTTTCTGTTGCACAAGTAAAACAACTTTTGAACGTTTACATGTTCCACCAAAACAAGTTCCTTCCCGAGGCTATTTTGCAGCGGCACCGTGGCTCTGTCCAGCGCCACCCATGACGATTGTGATGGGTTTAAAGAAATGCCAATAAACCAGAGCACATTTTTCTCCCATCATGGAATGCTGTATGGACTAGCCAGACCCTCCTCCGAAGCGCTGTGGAGGAAGGTCTGGCAAAGCGAGACTATAAAAGAGCTAACGCTAGCTTTGTAGAGATTGTAGGATTTCCCAAATGGAATATATACCCCACATAGAAACACAAAGCTGCTTTGCTAGCTGAATGGTGTTGTAACTAAGATATCTGCAACAAAACAAAATAATATTCTCTTTCCTCCGAAAACATCTTGTATAACCTGATATCACTTATCCATACAAGTGTAAATGGCTTGTTAATACTGGGAAGGTTTCCTCAGAAGGGAATGAGTTGAGTATTGTATCTGTCTGCAAGATTACAACTTGTAGCTCAGTGTTTGGCATAAAGTAGCAGTGAGTCAGGAAAACATACAGTACTTTTTAAATGCCTGCTAAAAAAAATGTCTACATTCTTATAATTAATGTTTTGTAATCAGTATCTCATTCTCTTAAAGCTTCCTGAGTACATCCACGTCTGCTGCTTTTGTGCCTGTACATACATCATTTGCAAAGATTTGCTTGGTCAATCTGAAAAATGACATTGAGGTGAGAAAAGGTATTAAATAAAATAAAATTTGGTTATGTTTATCTTTTACCACTTATGATAAAAGCATGTTTTATACCAGATGTTGAAACCATCATGATTTAATATTCACTTATACTTTGACACTTTCCTGTTGTGTACCTTTTTTACGCATGTAATGGATAGTTTGTTTTGTTTAATATTTGAAACATTATTCCAAACCCTAATCTTTTAAATTTTGTTTTTTATTTTTTGTACCCCTTTTCAGAAATCTGACGCTATGCTGTATGCCCCGTCAGCTAATGATGTCAAAGTAAGTTGTGAAAGAACATGTTAAACTTTGGTTAGGAGAACGATGAGAAGATCAGAGTACATGTCGGCATCCTTGAGTCAATGATGTTCCAATGTAAACTTAAAGGATACATTTTCTTATTGTCAACAAATCTCATGGAAAAGACCAAAACCAACAATGAATTGATTCTACTAACAAGTATTGTCTTTGTAATTAAAGCCTGGGTTGTCACAGACCTCTATTAACAAATAAATGCATCATTGAGCTACATTGTTGTACTGGGTGACATTTTCTGTCATTGCAATGAACATGGACACTGTAGTTTGAGTAAACTAGTGAAGGTTTAAAAATGTGACCGTTGACCAATTCTGGTCTGGCCCAAAAGGCCAGAACCTATCTGACTCCAATTGGTCACTTCAGCCTGCACCTTTAACTTTTAAGTGTTCATTATCTGGTAGATCAGAAATAAAACTCAGGATTTGTTTAGTTAAAAGTATAACACGCTTTAGTGAATGATATTACAAAATACAAAACTTGTACAAGGATCAGAGTCCTTCAAGACAAAAGCCTATCACTATCCCTCCGGCATCTGATGCCTGCTATGTCAAACCCTCACTCTTTTATTTCTCTGCTAATCCTTGGTGGTGCTGTTATCAGTTGGATGTAGTCCAGGTCTAACTTTCTCATTACATTTGCAGCTTTGAGTTGAATGTCTTAAAGCTACATTGTGTAAGAATTACTCCCAACTAGTGTTGAGATCGCAATCAACTCTCTCTTGCCACGCAGTTGAAAGTACGTATTGCAACTACGGTAGCCTTCACGCTTCAAAAAGCGAAAGTGTACAAAAGGAATACATGTGGTCCTCCGTGTTTCCTTCTTCAAACTTGCCGGGTCGGGAAGCTACAATACCCATTAGCAGCAGCTGTGAGTCGAAAACGCGAAATGCGGAGCAGTATAGCCTGTATGTCCACTACCAGTTAACGTATTTCAAGATGGAGCATGACTATGGAGCGTCTAGCGTCCACCCCAGTTCATGTAAGCACAAATGTAAAATTTCAAGCCAATAGGAATACTTGAAATTGATGGTGGTGGTCAATATTCATAAAAAAGGACAAGTTTGTGAAGGGCAATAAAGAATTTGATAATAAACTACAAACGTTACACAATGGGGCTTTAACTATTATATGGATTGCCATGAAATTTGGAACAGTCATTTATGTCCCCAACATGATGAATTGTAATAAGGTTTGGTGATTCCCTTTTCATATAGCACCACCATCTGGTCAATATTTCAATGTGTGTAATACTTTGGTTTATGATCAACTACCTGCAAAACCATTCCTACATTCCTAGCACTATATTATATACTATATATACTATACTATATTGTGACTCACCGAGCTGCTAGCATGGATGTAAACTCTTAAAAATGATATTATATTTTATACTAACTATATATATATATATATATATATATATATATATATATATATATATATATATATATATGTTAGTATAAAATATAATATAATTTTTATATATAATATATATATATATATATATAGACTATTTTTCAAGCTTTTCAAGCTCAAGAAAAACATAGAATAATGCCAACGTATCCTTTCAAATTTAAACATCACATTGCCATTAGTCTACAGATAATTTTTTCTATTTATTGTTCAGCACAACATTTGTCTAGCTATAGGTGAGCAGTTGTACTATTAAAAAAAATCAACTTATGACAGAATTCACATTATATATCGATTTGTGAGCATACCTGCATGAATCATGGTGTGCTCAAAGGCCTGACACAGCTACAAAAACATGTACAGTTGTTTATATATACTTTATACAGTTGATGTAACATGTATGTAACTGCATGTGTCCATACTGATGCATTTCTCTCTCTCCTAGGAGGACTGTAAAGTTATGTCGCTCAGATGTTACATATGGGAGCTGTTGGTGGTCATCGTGGAAGAAGAAATAGAGGGCAAAGACGCAAATTGCATCCTTGATTTCAATGCCACACTGCCTAAAGATGACTATGTAAGTCCTGTTAACAAATTCCTCCTTACAGTATAGTGTCTGTACTTACTTGTTTAACTACCTGTCCTTCTCTCATAACCACTGATGAAGTTGGTATTAACATCATCAGTTTTGTGTAAAACTGTATGCACACATTTATATTTAATTTTTTTTTTACAAATAAAGCTTTTAATGGCTAATACATTGTCTCTACCACCAGCGCAACTTATGACGTCACACAAACGCACTTCTGTGTCATATCAGCTTTTATTCATATTTTCACTTTTTTTTAAAACTCATTTTATTAATTTTCAAATATGTCTCTTTAATTTTAGGTTGGCTGTCGACCATGTGAAACATACTCACTTAAAAATATTACAGTATTCTTTCGTGGACTAACTAACCTTTTGGAAGAAATGACTACACAGTGGAGGAATACTTATAAAACGTAATGTGATGTAAATAATGTAAGCTACACAAATGTATTTGTATATATATTTGTAAATAATGAACAGTTTTCATTTTGTAAATTTTGTCACACTGTAACTACGTCAACCTGTGACAAAGCATACTATCCTGTATTTTATAGTATAACAGTTTAAATGTATTGCAGTAAAGTACTGCATCTCAGGCCGATGATTATTTTTAACTGTACAGATGTCTCTGACACTCCGTCACAATCTGCCTTTGGGTGTACAGGTTTGAGAGAAGTATCATAGAGTAGCAGCATGTACTGTGTAGAATGTATACTATTATTAAGCTCACTGCTAAACACTACTGAATGTAACACCTATTATACAGTATAATTAATGCCTAATGAACTCCAGTATCTTCAGAATAGTTTCTCATCCAGTAAATATCTCCTAACTATAGAGTCTTTCATTGTATTTCTTTTGTCTTTCTTATACCTCAAGTGTTTGTTAAAGGTGTATTTTAGAGTTTGTTTTGAAAACACTTGTTTACATTCAGCATGGGCATTCAGACTGAAAACTGAAGTTTGAACGCTTTTCTGACACCATAGAAACTCTGGAAAGTTTTCATGATAGCAATAATTGTATCAGTGGAATTACAAGGTTTATGATGTTACAAAGTAACCTACAAGGAGCTGTGTGGTTTTATGTTTTTATTGGACAAACAGTCATCATCACGGCGGATGATAAAGCATTGGGCAACCCTGTGTTTTTGTTTTGCAGAAGCCATTTTTTTTTAGGCTTCAGTTTTTGGCCTCATTGGAAAAGATAAGGGAGCCACACAGTGCTGAAGTCGGTCTGAATGCATAGTGTATCCTTAAGGTCGAGCAAACACGCTGAGTGCATTTCCTTCTTTATCCAACACAATTTAAATTGTTTATTGGTTACATCCGTGTTTGTTTGCTAGTACTCTTCCTCTTCACTGCCTTTGTTGGCACATTGCTATGTTTTTTGGTGCATTTCCATTAACAACTGGTGTTTGGCGGAATAGCATGAAGCCGACATCAAGATGTGAACGTGTGGTTGCCCGAATGTGTATGTCCTTGTGCACGATACAAACAAATCAGTGAACCAATTAATTGCTCCATATGGCTACTAGACTTGAGGTCTGTATAAAAAGCCAAAAAAATAAAAATATGGTAATCCTGTGCTCTTCACTGGTCTCATTTTATGATGCTCTGTTTGGAATTTGACACTAGAGAAATTAAATAAAAGTAGACAAAACCACTTGGAGGAAGTCCAGGTCTGTGATGAAGTTAAGAACTGAAATCTGCCAAAAATGACAAGATGACAGCCTGCGGTTACTAGCTGCTTATACAGATGTATTCTTAGGTTTTTAATGTTGTGACTGATAGAGTAATTTGGCGAAGATGGTCATCATTTGAGATCCAGAGACAAGACTCCATACCTTAATCCTCAGCTGAAAGGTAAAGGTTGTATTCATACCCTCCTCACACCAGCCAAAAGTTAACACTTCCTAATCAATCAGGTAACACTGGACTCTTCTTTGATTAATCAATGGTGACTTGTCCCAAGAAAACAACACATACTGGAAGAACATCTCTGGTCTCTCTCTTCCTCCCCCTTTTCAGTTACATTCTGATCTTATGTTTAGATAATTTTCTTTACCCAGAGATCAATGGACATTTGGTCACTACTGTAAACTGTTACATTTTGACTGGTTTGACATTATGTGTTGATTTAACACCATGTTATAGCTTTGAACGTATTAAGAAAATGTGGTTGTGTGAAATGTGTACTAAATTGATTTCTTATCCATAACTCATGTAATGACTAACATATGCTACGTTAATTAAGTGTTAATATGATAGTGATGGGAAAAAGCCATTATTGTAGCGTAGAAATTTGGTCTAACGACTTAATTAGAATAAACTTTGAAATTTCTGAAAAAAATCCAATTTGAGAAACCTAACTTCCCATGATTTTTCACCTGTGAACTCAGAACTTTTGCTTGATTAGAGCCTTTTATTGGGACTACTGAATTGTTTTTGGAAGTATTCAAACAAACTTTAACTCCAGAGACGACTTCCTTTTTGAACCCACTTATCAGCTCGTCATCAGCTCTACCCGAGCTTGCTTGTCTATCTGTAGCGGCCACTTTCCGGCTTAAAAGAACTTTTACTGCAAGTGCCTGGGCACGGCCAACACCGAACCAACCTCATCATTAGCCGAGGCTACGGAAGGCCAAGGAGTTGCACCGATGATTGCTTGAGACCAATGACCGGGTATTTATCTAGAAATTTAAAAACTTATTGGGACATTAGCTTATTCACCGTAACCCTGTAACCGTAACTTAGACAAGTCGATACATACCCTTCTCATCTCCGTGCGTGTCGAGTAAGTGACAAAATAACGGCAACATGTTTATCCAGTTTGGGGGCTTTAACTATTATATGGATTGCCATGAAAGTTTGTATACAGTTAGAAGTTTGTATACAGTTAGAAGATGGCTGTGTCTCATGTGACGTTATTTGTACACGCTGTGACTATACAAATCACAACATGTAAATAGG
Organism: Gymnocephalus cernua; assembly: GCA_023631565.1. Taxonomy (NCBI): domain Eukaryota; kingdom Metazoa; phylum Chordata; class Actinopteri; order Perciformes; family Percidae; genus Gymnocephalus; species Gymnocephalus cernua. The sequence goes on along the minus strand of CM042427.1, from coordinate 18,715,630 downwards.
AACATGTTGCCGTTATTTTGTCACTTACTCGGAGCAGTAGGCTAGTTGGAGCCGGTTTACCTCCAGGATCTGTGCTAGGCTAAGCTAATGGTGGAGCCGTCAGACAGAGTTACGACACGCACGGAGATGAGAAGGGTATGTATCGACTTGTCTAACTGTCGGGGTTACGGTGAATAAGCTAATGTCCTAATAATTTGGCGTGTTCCTTTAAGTGTGTCATTATTTTGTACTGTTTGGTATTCCTTCTCTAATTGTCTAATTTTGTTTTCCAATCCTAATTGTTCTGCAAGCCTCTCTCGTTTTAATCTTGATGAAATCGCAATAATGTTTCCTCTTAGGACACATTTGGCTCCCTCCCATAAAACTGATGGACTTACAGTCTGAATATACTCTAATAACACTTTCCTTATTTGTTGTTGAATCACTTTGTCATTTAGAATAGATACATTTGCTCTCTCCAGTACTTAAAATTATTATTTGGGCTCAACTTTAACATCAAAGAGACTGGAGCGTGATCTGAAATGGTAATTGCTTCAATAGTACACTGGGTCACTCTATAGTAATCTACACCAGTCATCAAAAACATATCTAATCTTGAGTGACTACAGTGTACATGTGAAAAAAGGTAAAATCCTTTTCCTTGGGATGCAAGCGACGCCAAACATCTATCAAACCCAACTCATCCATCAGTGCACCAAGAGTTAAAGACTTCCTGGTCCTTGGACCAAAGTCAGCAGGGAGCCTATCTACAGACACTCTCAAAACAGTTAAAATCTCCCCCTATAAGAATAATCCCTTCATCTTTGTCTGCTATCAATGATGCAGTATTTTTAAAGAAAATATGGCAGTCCTCATTTGAAGCATATCAATTTACTAGAGTCATTTTAATGCCCCCTACACATCCAATCACCATCAGAAATCTCCCCTCCTATCATTGGCACAGTTGTCGGTACTGATATACCCGGGGAGCCCAGGCTTATCTTGTTGGGGGACACTTCATTACTGGATGAACGAAGGGGGATTAACCTGAGGTTTGTTAGATTAGCTCTTTTAGCAGCAATAAAATGCATAACATTGAGGTGTAAGGACTCTAAACCACCTACTACTTCTATGTGGACTACAGAAGTATCATCCTATGTACCTCTTGAAAAAGTGTTATTTTGTTTGAAGAAACGTCATGATCTGTTTGTAAAATACTGGGGAAGTTTCCTTTCATATATGGGTATAACAACAACAGGACAAAATACCTAAATTTCATATGACTTGCCTTTTTTCTTGTTTAATCTGTTTATGGTTTATTAGTGGCACTGTGGGAGGGAGGTTTGGGATGTGATATAGGGTTTGTAATTTGTATTTTGTATTGCTCTTTGTTTTTGTTTTTTGAAGAAAAAAAAAAAACCCAATAAATATAATGTTCAAAAAAATAAATCTCCCCTCCTTGTCACTGAAAGTTTTCTCATGGCAAAAATACACTGACTTATTGAAAAGGATAGCAACTCCTCTTTTCCTCCCACTTTGATGTGAGGAGCTATATTGCTGGTCTACCCACTCTCTCCTCAGCTTCATGTGCTCCTTGTCTGAGAGATGCGTTTCCTGGAGCATTGCTATGGCACAGTTACGTTTTTTCAATTGATTCAGCAACTTTTTTCCTTTTAATTGGACTACCTAAGCCTTTAACATTATAAGTAACACATATTAGATTATCCATCTGTTATTATGTTGTATATTCAGCTACTATAACCCTTTCTTGAATCTCACGTAAATCACTATAAAAAGAATCATTACAAAAAATAACAGTATAATGGCCCATCAAAAGTCTCAGGACAAAACAAACATTTACAAATGAACACATAACTAACAAATTGAACAATGTAGGCTTCCACATACCCGACTGGATCAAATGCGAGTATTTTAACTAGTTCTCAAACCTGAATGACCCAGTCCCCGGTGTGTCTTGGACAGAGGCTGGTGATAATCCTCCGCGTGGAAAAACATGCCGTGTGTGGTATTGCTGTCGCTCCCAGAGCGTTTCGTTTGCGACTTGGCTGTGGATAGGTGGTCCACCACTTAGTTCTCACGTTTCGTCCATATTGGAAATCTTCACTTTTCTTCTTCTCCTAACTTATACTGGTTTAATTAGATAGATGAACTCGGCGAATGTATAAATTAGTTATCGATGTTGAAAAAGGCTTTGATTTCGGCGTTGGCAAGTGTCGCTGGGCCTCCGTTGGCTCTCCTTCCCGCTGTATTCCACCTGTCTCGGCACAACTCCATCTCCAGTCGCTCCCTCTCGTCTACTCGAGCGTGCACCCCCAAGTCCTCAAGAACCAGCACCGCGTCTGTCAATGTTGGGTAGGTCTTCACGCCATCCTCCATAAAAACTCTCAGTTGTGCAGGGAAAACACACTTTGCCCTAATGTTCATCTTTAGTTGCTTTACTGCATCACGCACCAGCGCTCTTTTCTTCTGCAGCTCGGCAGAGAAGTCGTGATCAAAGTAGATATGTTTTCCTTCGTACATAACATAACTTTTTTCTGCTCCCAGGCCCGTCGTAGTATGATTTCTTTTACTGAGAAGTCCAAAAACCTAACGACAAGCAATCAAGGGGCTGCTTCACGGTTCTTGGGCTTGGCAGTGAGCGCTCTGTGTGCCCTTTCAATGATGATGTTAAGTTCAGAAGAACAGATTTAAGCAAATCATGTACAAAAAGCATCTCTTCCCTCGTTCCCTTCAGCCACTTTATAAATTCTCAGATTGTTTCGCCTTAGACGATTTTGCATTCAAATTAATTTCTCGGTGCAGTAAGTAACGAAGGGCCTGCTCATGGCGCCTAGCCGTGTCTTCATTAGCACTAATACGGTCCTCCACCTCTGTGGTTCTCTTTTGCAGTTCAATAAGTTCTCCTTTCAGTTCACCGACGGATGTTTCCAGCCGTGTTAAAGATAGCTGGGTCTGAGTGTGCCCATCTCGGTTATCTTTCCTAAGTTTCTCGAGCTCTGCAAGTATTTTTGACTTGGAGTCACGGATACTAGCATCCGACTGCGCACTCTGCGCTTGCATCAGAGTTAGCGTCTTCAAGTTTTCGTCCCTTTTCCTTAGCTGAGTCCTGTTTAGATTTTCCTCTGCTTCTAGTTGTCAACATGTCGAATTTGATAGGAGTCGCCGAGTTTTATGCTGAATTTGTTAGGAAATTAATAAAAAAAATTGGACGAAGCGTGTCCCTCAAGCTGCTGCCAACATGGCGTCACCGGAAGCTACTGAGGGGTCCTTCTGATCATGACTTACACAAAATGGCCCGCAATATATCACGCTTTGAACCCAGTCCTGGTGGTTCTCATGTCGTCAATGCGTACTTGAAATACATTGAGTTCTACTTACGGAAGTTCCCAAGTGCCTCTGTTGAGGAAAAACTTTACCTAATCAAGGTAACCTTCATTTGCAACGTCAGCCAATTCCTTGACCAACAGCCTAACCAGGTCAGAAGTAGGACATGCTCTGTCAGGCATTAGAGAGAGAGTTTTCTGACCACTTGACACAAGCCGGTTTGACTGCTGCCATGGCAGTGAGACAGGTAAAAACAAGAATCTCCCCAACGGTATTACCCTCGCCTTCTACAAGCGTACTTTGGTTGTTGGAACGAGCCTGGGATGGAGGAAGACTTGAACGTTTAAATCTCTCTATGTCCAGAATCCCCATCCTTCCACCAGTGCTCAACTTGGTGTCATGGCAAACCCATGCACTTCAACCACCCACAATATGCGTGATCTTGCTTCTTTGGGGTTTGCAAAACACAAACAGTCTCAGCCTAAGCAGACAGAACCTAACATCTTGAGCCTTGAGACTAAAACCTCCTCTTTAGAGTTGAAGGATCAACCAGCAAGGGGCCACGTGCCCCTGCCAACCAACCCATCCGAGCTCACCCTCAAACCAATGCGCAGAGACAGCCTTGGTCACAAAAGACAAACCCAGGTCATGGGTAATTTAACCACCTTGGTCTGAGGTCAGAATCAACAGAGAACTGAGCAAAGACAAATTCCAATCTGATGAGTGGAAAAGTCGAAAGTTCAGTGAGTATAAAGGAAACACCAAAGAAAATGGTTACAAACCAGCTCCACCAGTAAGGAACAACAACACTGGAGGTAAGTATAAAACATCCAGACTTAGCCAAGAAGATCTTGAAGTTATCAAACATATCGTCCAGGACGTACACCAAGAGAACAAGAAAGCTGGTCTCTACTACGTGACCTCAGGGGGCCCTAAGGCTATGCCACCTAACGAGACAGCTAAAGGGCATTGCGTCATAGCAGTCCCTGATAATCACCCAAAGGAATCAGATCATGGGGGTAAAGAAACAACAGATCCTAGCGCAGTCCTAGTGGTCCAACTGAACCCTAGTCTAGACAAGTCTCTTAACGAGGACTCCTCAGGCATACAGGTCGGACCACTGTCCAACAATTTCTGTTTCACCTTGGAGAAAAGAGTAGCACGAGAGTTCTACCTTTCCATGATGCTTGAAGACACACTCCTGCACAAAGCTCTCCCTGACAAGGCCGCAGATATTACCTTAAAGTCATGAGCACTTTTCAATAAGCTGCAAATGATGGCCCGCCAATCAAACACAGACCTAAAACATACAAAACACATTTTAAAGGGATACGCCACAATTTGTTAAAATAGGGCTTATCACGGTCTCCCCTAGCTGTAGATAGGTGGGCCAACGCATTTTTTGTCTCAGTGCATGTAATTAGATTGTTTTTTTGTCTTTTGTTCAAGGGCGCGGGAAGAGGGGTGCTGAGGGTGCTGCAGCACCCCCTGCTGGCAGGAGCTGGATTTTATATTTTTTAAATGATTACTAATTTGCTGTCTGACATTATTTATATATTTGTATATCAAATAATGAGGCAAATAGCAAAAAAAAGGGTTATGGATAGGTTCTAAATATAGCCTACTAAAAATGTACCGTTATAGCTGATAGAGGTGAAAGTGAGTAAAGCGACGTGACTCGCTGAGAAGCGAGCAGGCTGAGACTAGTTGACTGGAACGTTAGTTGTAGAGAAGAGTATGTCGCAGAAAAGGATACAAGAGTTGTTCTTCCGTAATAGTAATGCGGCTAAATTTAGCAAGATTTTATCTGTAGATGTTACAGTTGATTTTTCCTCGTCCACCGCCGAGGCAAACTCTGTTGGGGGCAGCTGTAGAGCCAGAGTCTGAAATAACGTTAGCAAGCAGCAGCCGAGAGGGCATGAGGATAAAACATACAGTGACTGAGGAAGCCTAGAGACGAGTCCAAAGCAACCAGTTCACGTGTTGAATTTGTTATTACCCAGTGTGCTTTGTTGAATGGTCTCAATGTTTTATTGTTTTATTTCATGTGAATACTAGTTTACTAGAGGAGTAACTTAGTATTTGAAGTAATGTAGTAGTAATGCAGGAAGTGTGCATTTCATTTTTCATACTTATTATATTTCCACAACAATGTTAGTGAATAAATCTACTGAAATGGCCTCCACACCATAACAGAGGAGTGTCATGCGTAAGATCAGAATGCAGAGGTTAAGACACCCATGTCATGGCTGTTTAAAAGAAAAAATATATCTGTATGTCTTTGCTAAGTGCAAGTCAATATAGAAGCCACCAGTAGGTTTCTGGGGAGGTTTACCTGTTTATTTATATTAATTTTAGTAATAGAAAAAGTATTGCTGGTGAAAGGAGGGTGAAGTGTAATTTGTTTTTAGAAAATCCCAAAACTCTTCCACTATCCCCTTAAGCTAATAACAATTAGTCCCTACACTGTTGAAATCTACCTCGGGGGAGAAATAATCAGGCATTCACTATTTTGATATTCAGCCCCCCTGGTCAAAAATAGGTTACCGCGCGCCTGCTTTTGTTTGCTCACTTTTACTCACAACATGCTAACCGGCAACATAGGATTCCATTCACTATGCTAAGCTAACTAGCGGTGGCGCTGCCGGTGTTGCACCAGACTAAAACAATGCAGGTACAAAAAATGCGTTGGCCCACCTATCTACAGCTAGGGGAGACCATGATAAGTTCTATTTCAACAAACAGTGGCGTATCCCTTTAAAGGTTACTTTTATTTTATCCAGACATAAAACATAATCTTCTCATCTCTTTGAGTGTTAGTTTTAACTGAATATATCTTGCTAGTTGGTAATGTTTTTAATGCAACACATGGATTAAATAATGATGAATTGATCAATCATGACTTATTTAACTGTAGTAGTTTACTTGTTCAATTAAACACACACCTGTGAAATTGAACACATATCACACAATCACAAATATCCACATCAATCCATTATTTTATTTCAAATAGACAATTGTAAACGTACAACACAACAAATACATTTCAAACATGCATTAAGGTCCAAGGTATCAACCCTTCAGAATACAAGAAAATTGTTTAAGAATACAAAAATAAATATTTTAATTTTATATATACCATTCAGAAATGATGGTCCAATATTCTCATTCTGTTACAACTTCCACCTGTACTTCATGTGGTTTCACTGGCCTGTACCTTGAGATATAAAAAGATTATGGAAAAAAATGAAGTGCAACCATTAAGAGAATGGAATGAGTTAGAAAACAGGATTCAACATATCACACTTATTACAAATGAATGAAAATATGTCTGCAAGAGTCAAAAACAATATAGGAAAAGTTTAGACCTGAATATGTGATATCATAAAAATGTACAGATCAGCTGACAAAGAATTGCAGAAATGGACAAATTCCTGTACAGCAGGACACTTTCAGCTCTGAATCTGCACTTTCATCATGTAAAAGTACATCCAAACATGGAATTAGGCTATAAACGGTTTGTTTCCAAGTCACTGTAGAGAGGGGTTTATACCACAAAAATCACTGTAGCATGGAAGTTTATTCTCAACCTTGGGAACAGCATATTTAACAAAAAAATACTCTCAACTCAAAGTTTTTACTGAATCACCTCTAAAATAGCTCAGAAAAGGTAGCAAGTGAACCTTTTAGTTAATACTGTTGTCTCTCACGCATTCACACACACACGCATGCACACGCACACACACACACACACACACACACACACACACACACACACACACACACACACACACACACACACACACACACACACACACACACACACACACACACACACGTTGAACAGCTTAACGTCTTAAAACAAAGCATTAACATACTGTACAGCCATACAAAAACTCTAGACAAACTATGGTTTGCCAACACAGGTGTACTGCTTAGGCCATGAAAAAATAAACAAGGCAATAATTGGAAAGTGCATGAATTTTACAATAACACGTTTGGCAAATCCAGCTTGGGAATTGATGAACACACACTATAAGCAAAATCCAGCAAGTTATTTTGGTTACAATAAACAACAATAAAACATTTTAACCATACTGTATAAGCTTTCATAGTTACTACTTAGGTAACAAACAGTGACTGGTTTTACAGTACATGGCTTACGTCCTCAAGAGTCAACTTTGCCGTAAGTTCCCTCCGGTGGTCGGTAGCACTTGGGAAAGGCCATCAGCTGCAACATGTTGAAGGCATATTTCCTGCATTTAATATTCTTTTGAACGTTCTCAATCCGACATCCTTCTCTGGTGATCAAATGAACAGGGTAAAGAGGGAATGAGGTAAAAAAAGAAAGAAAAACAAAAAAGTAAACATGAATGAGTTTAGGTTTGTGATGATAAACACAAAATACAATTTCATTTGGTGTCTAAACCATCCGCCATAAATTATATAATCACATCTGTGCGGAGATCACCTGAGACGGCCATTGTTGCCGCTCACAACTTCTGATTACCACTTTGGGACTCCATTTTACATCTGATTGCTATGGGTTCAAGTGTCCATTTTGTTTGATTATACTCAAGTTTTATTGAGTATGCTGAGGTTCGAAGTTCATTCATGATCTTGGAAACAACAGTTAAGAAATGCTCACCGCAAGGGCCGTTCAGTTGTCCTTAAAGGGATATTTCACCGCTGGAAAGTTGAATATATCTTTAAATTGGGTCACTTATGTAGCAGAAATGTGAAAAAAAAAAAACTAAATTGGTGCCTTCTAGGCCGAGAAAAGCCAGAAAATGTGTTTTTGGCTCATATGGATGAAAGACACCAAATCCCAAAATGCACTTTGCTTCGCTGCTTTGAGTCCACTCCCAAGCCACGCCTACCGCTTGACAGACAGACAGGCATTCAACTCAACTCAATGTGTTTTATTGTTATTTCAACCATATACACGAAACAACGTTTAATCGTGGCTCAAGTGGTGTTACACATTTAAAATATATAAAAACTACATTATATAAAAACTACATTATATAATAACGACATACGAAACAGGCTACATTTAGTAAAGTTCAGCTAAGCATACTAGCATTAGGCTTGGTGGTCTGTAAACACCGAGTATAAACACAGCCGTGAATTAGCGTGGAATGTCGAATGGTCGCCATGTAACAGTCACAAACTCCAGCAGTTAGCAGTTAGTTGGATACAAATCACCCCATTTCTGCACCAGTCCGTGTTAACACAGCCCACCTTCATACAGAGCATCTCTAGCTTGGATAGTCAGAGGGCTAGCAGGCCTGGTAGCTGGACAGTCCGGTACGCTGTTCTTCAGCCATGTTTCCACGAAAACAAAAAACACTGTCTCTGAACTCGCGTTGGGAGCATCGTTGAAGTTGGATGTAGCTTCCCACCTAGCCGATGAGGAGGTCCCCTACCCGGCTCGGGGCATTGAGCGAGACCGCTGGTCTCCGTGCTGGTCTCCGTGCTGGTCCCCGTGCTGGTCTCCGTGCAGGCGAAGCTCTCGTAGTGGGCCGATTATTCCATCTTTAATAACGTTTCCTGCATATTCTCCGATCTGTACCGATGTATCCCGGTGGTACATGTGCGGTAATTTGAATGCACATAATTGTTGTAAAAGTTTGCTGCTGAGAAGTTCTCTTAATACATCCATGAGAGAGAGCCCTGTTTAGCGAGGATTCAAGATGGCTGACATTCCGTTTTTTTCCGGCTGAGATTGACTCGCTTCGGGCGATGGGCGGGTTTAAAACATGCGGAAGTAGGTCCTACTACTGGCTGTAGTCTTTTGCTCTGGCCAAAAAAATCTTCCGATGACGCAAAAATCGTCATTTTACGTATTGGAAGATTTTTTCCAGACCCCCCAATGCAGAGATCTCCCGTCTCAGGGGGATATGAGGGAGAGACGCACGGTCATTCAGAAATACTACCGGGTTTCTACTGATACAAAGCTGAATGCTAAATCGGTGAAGTATCCCTTTAAAGTGCTCAGATTTTTCGGTGAGAACAGGGCAAACCCAGTCTGCTGCTGAAGACCAGGGGATATGAGAGGAAAGTCCAGAGAAGATATTGAATGGGAATTGTGGTTAGATTGTTTTCTCAAATGTTTGATGTGGTTTATGAAACAGTAATGTTATTAACAACACTAATGCAATAATGCTGTAACCTATTTGCAGCACAGAGCTTTAGCACATATGTTTTGCAAATATTTGTTGTCTCAATGGCCAGGTTGTGCTGTGTCCTTACTTTGTCAAGGTAGTTTAGTGTCGGTCACTGTGATCAGGTAATCTGCCACACACTGTCTATTTAGGGACAGATAGCATTGCATTGTGCTATGTGCTTTTCTTTGTGTTCCAACCAGTGATGTAGTTTTGTTTTTGGTGTGTTATAATTTGGTTAACTCTAACTGATTTGTTTTCAGACTGGTCCTGAGGCAGAACAGGGTTAGAAAGTCAACTAAGTTCCATCTTACAAACGCTGGGTTACAGAGGTGATGTCATGTCTTAAACTTGAGCATCTTAAGTACACTATCCGAGGTTCCTCTGCAAAGTTTTATGGGGTCTGGCAGCCCTTTTTATCTTATCTGAATCTTCACTGGCCAGTATAATATAATCAGTACTATTATTATGTTTATTATTCCCCCCCCCCTTTCCCTTTTTTTTGCGCTGTAGGGGTGTGTATGCTGATGTGTGTATAAATATGTACATCTAGAATTAGTGTTGTATGTGGTTCTGTGTAATTGTGATTGTTGCAAAAAAAAAAAAAAATCAATGGCCGTTCTCGACTTCCGTAAGATTGGGTCCCAATCAGAGGTTACTCAAATTGGGACGTTCAGTCAAAATCAAGCACCTCACCTGCAAACGGGATCTCAGTTTGCTGACGGGCGCAGCTTCTCTGGAGCTCCGACTGCTGTCTGTCCGCGCGGCCGTCTGACGGCATCAGTATTAAATTGACACAGTTCATTACCGGTTAATAACGTCTCGTTGACGCGTTAAATAGTAGTTTAATTCAGTGTTTTGGTACAGTTGGTTTTAACACCTGATGTGAAGTGTAGGCCTACAGGAGTAGGCTACACATGAAAACCCTGAACAAGCAGCATCGTTCTGCTCCGTCTTTCTACTGCGCCCCATTCACGTAGTGTTTAGTTTTACACTATGAAGGTTAAACTCTGCAATTAAGCCGCGGTTCACATCACCGCATGAACTGTGGTGGTCCATTACACTGTAGGCTATATTCAATATCACTGATAATTTCTGATCAATAGAACATAGAAAACATTACACTTCATAACGTTTTGTATCCATAACATGATTGTATTATTGTTCAATTTAGCAGTAAAAACAGTAGCCTATGTAAGTCAATCCTACATTTTTCACAGTGGGAGCAAAACGTGCTCCTTGGGGAAAAAAAGTTACCATAAAGCCCTGTTCATGCTGTGTGTTGTCGTATCTTGCCCATATCCCAGATGTGAAAGCCCCCTTACTGGACTACTGAATATAATAATATTCCATTATATTTTGTATTTTGAATTGTTACCTGCCACCAGAATTTTGTGATGTCCTTGCCATAAATATAAACGTTTTTACCATAAATTGGTGCCTAAAAATGTATCAGAATGGCTGAATGGTCATGGTAATGTGGGCTGGTGTGGCTACAGTTCCAGGGCTGAATTTTTGTCCCAGTCCACCCCTGACTGCAAACAAACACGTGCGTCATAAGTGCCTCTGTTAACCTTCCACCCAATCAGAATCCAGAATTGTCAGAGCCATGCTCAGTGACATTTGCAACACACCGGTTCAATTTTCGTCAATAACCTAGCTTGGAAATTAGGAACTCTGCCTTCCGAGTGAATCTTTCCACACACTTTGCCGCAGCACTGGGTTAAAACTTCCAGTGGAACTCATTCCTAAATAGGTACAGTTGTTTAATGTATGTGTTCCCTAATGTGAAAATATACATATTTCCCTGAGATCTGGACCGGCAACTTCTACACATCTTTATATGTTGGTTGCATTTCCTCTCTTGTCCTCTCCCCTCCCCTGCTGCTGTCCCTTAGCCCTTGCTAGGCTACTAGCTTGACCTGGGTGATAGAATGATAATATAGGGTATTTCACACTGTTCCTTAAGGTCTCCTAATAGGGTATGTAACATTGGTTGGGCTGAAAATCCTACATTGTATCCATAACATGGTTGTATTATTGTTCAATTTAGCAGTAAAAACAGTAGCCTATGTAAGTCAATCCTACATTTTTCACAGTGGGAGCAAAACGTGCTCCTTGGGGAAAAAAAGTTACCATAAAGCCCTGTTCATGCTGTGTGTTGTCGTATCTGGCCCATATCCCGGATGTGAAAGCCCCCTTACTGGACTACTGAATATAATAATATTCCATTATATTTTGTATTTTGAATTGTTACCTGCCACCAGAATTTTGTGATGTCCTTGCCATAAATATAAACGTTTTTACCATAAATTGGTGCCTAAAAATGTATCAGAATGGCTGAATGGTCATGGTAATGTGGGCTGGTGTGGCTACAGTTCCAGAGCTGAATTTTTGTCCCAGTCCACCCCTGACTGCAAACAAACACGTGCGTCATAAGTGCCTCTGTTAACCTTCCACCCTATCAGAATCCAGAATTGTCAGAGCCATGCTCAGTGACATTTGCAACACACCGGTTCTATTTTCGTCAATAACCTAGCTTGGAAATTAGGAACTCTGCCTTCCGAGTGAATCTTTCCACACACTTCGCCGCAGCACAATCTTGAATATCTGTGGCTGCATGCATAAAATAACTTAACATTAACCAAAGACAAATTATCAGTTGTGGCCCATAGGGGTATTTGCCCAAATTCCAGATGGCCAGTCTGTCACTGGCCATGCTGTATTAAATATTCTACAGTCTTTGTGTGATTAATTTGTTTTTAGCACCTGTCAATGCCAAGGGTAAAGACTGACTTTTTCCTCTAAGTCTATTTTTTTACTAAGAATATGTTCTTCCTTCACCGAGACTCTTCAATTAGCCCAAAAAACCCTTGTAATTTAACATGTTCCAGTGAAGTGCTTTCCTGTTTTATGTTTTTTTTTTGTAATGCTTCGGGTGATTATGTGGATCATTATGTTCATGTTATATTTAAAAAAGGTTTTCATTTAGATTTTAAAATTGTAGTTACATGAATCCAAAAAAACTACCTTTCAGCCAAGACTCGGCTCATTTAATCAGGTTTTAGTACCTTAAAGTGCTGTGACACTGTATTAACTTGTGTCTGCTAATGTTTCAGACATATATCAAAGATTATATTTCTGTTTGAAAGCATAATGTGGTGTTGGGCAAGAGCTAGCTGGTTAGCTTTCCAGAAACATGACAAACAAGTGACGAGTGTTGCCTTTCAGAATTTAGACAAGTGTAACTGATGTGCCCCTGAAAAAGGAAGTGAACCTGTGTCTTTTTTTGTAAAGCTGCCTCTAGGTGCAAAGGTTAGCATTTTATTGTAAGGTGCAACAGCTAATACTTGTTCTTCCACACTATATGAAGTGCTGTATGTATGTTTTATGACATGTTTTATGTTTTGATTATAGTAATCATCATCCTCTCCAGGAACCATCACCTTATCATTGGTGGAGAGGTTTGGGTGTCCCTATGAACCTGAGGGCTGTGTTGTCTGGAGCTTTGTGCTCCTGGTAGGGTCTCCCATGGCAAAGTGGTCTCAGGTGAGGGGCCAGACGAAGAATGGTTCAAAAAACCCTATGGAAGAACGAGGAAGGGATAAAGAGACCCTGCCCGGAGGAAGCCCGGGGCCCCCGTCTGGAGCCAGGCCCAGAGGGTGGGCTCGTCAGCGAGCGTCTGGTGGCCGGGTTTGCCACGGAGCCCGGCCGGGCACAGCCCGAAAAAGCTATGTGGCACCTATCTCTCCAGCCCATGGGCCCACCACCTGTGGGAGGAACCGCTGGGGTTGGGAGCGCTGCCACACGGGTGGCGGTGAAGGTCAGGGGCCTCGACGGACCAGACCCGGGCAGCAGAGGCTGGCTCTGGGGATGTGGAATGTTACCTTGCTGTGGGGGAAGGAGCCGGAACTTGTGCGTGAGGTGGAGCGCTACCAGTTGGATCTGGTGGGGCTTACCTCTATGCACAGTCTTGGTTCTGGAACCGTACTCCTGGAGAGGGGTTGGACTTTTCTTCTCTGGAGTTGCCCAGGGTGTGAGGCGCCAGGCGGGTGTGGGGATACTCACAAGTCCCCGGCTGAGCGCCACAACGTTGGAGTTTACCCCGGTGGACGAGAGGGTCGCCTCCCTACGCCTGCGGGTTGTTGGGGGGAAAACTCTCTGTTGTTTGTGCATATGCACCAAACAAGAGTTCAGAGTATTCGGCCTTCTTGGAGACCTTGAATGGAGTCCTGTATAGGGCTCCGGAGGGGGACTCCATAGTTCTGCTGGGGGACTTCAACGCACATGTGGGCAATGACGGAGACACATGGAGAGGCGTGATTGGGAGGAACGGCCTCCCTGATCTAAACCATAGTGGTTGTCTGTTATTGGACTTCTGTGCTAGTCATGGATTGTCTATAACAAACACCATGTTCAAACATAGGGATGCTCATAAGTGTACTTGGTACCAGAGCACCTTAGGCCGAAGGTCAATGATCGATTTTATAATCGTTTCATCTGATCTGAGGCCGTATGTTTTGGACACTCGGGTGAAGAGAGGGGCGGAGCTGTCAACTGATCACCATCTGGTGGTGAGTTGGGTCAGGGGGTGGGGGAAGACTTTGAACAGACCTGGTAAGCCCAATTGGGTGGTGCGGGTAAATTGGGAACATCTGGAGGAAGCTCCTGTCCGACAGACCTTCAACTCGCACCTCCGGCGGAGCTTTTCGTGCATCCCTGTGGAGGCTGGGGGCATTGAACCTGAGTGGACAATGTTCAAAGTTTCCATTGCTGAAGCTGCGGCAGGGAGCTGTGGTCTTAGGGTCTTAGGTGCCTCAAGGGGCGGTAACCCTCGAACACAGTGGTGGACACTGGTGGTCAGGGAAGCCGTCCGACTGAAGAAGGAGTCTTTCCGGGATATGTTATCCCAGAGGACTCTGGAGGCAGTTGCAAGGTACCGAAGGGCCCAAAGGGCTGCAGCCTCTGCTGTGAAAGAGGCAAAGCAGCGGGTGTGGGAGAAGTTCGGAGAAGACATGGAGAAGGACTTTCGGTCGGCACCAAGGCGCTTCTGGAAAACCGTCCGCCACCTCAGAAGGGGGAAGCGGGGAACCATCCCAACTGCGTACAGTAAGGATGGGACATTGTTGACCTCAACTGAGGTGGTAATAGGGTGGTGGAAGGAGCACTTTGAGGAACTCCTAAATCCAGCTGATGCACCCTCTTTGTTAGAGGCAGAGCTGGAGGATGATGGGGGATTGTCGTCTATTTCCCTGGTGGAGGTCACTGAGGTAGTCAAACAACTCCACAGTGGCAAAGCCCCAGGGATTGATGAGATCCGTCCAGAAATGCTGAAAGCTCTGGGTGTGGAGGGGCTTTCTTGGTTGACACGCCTACTCAACATTGCGTGGAAGTCTGGGACAGTGCCAAAGGAGTGGCAGACCGGGGTGGTGGTTCCCCTATTCAAAAAGGGGGACCAGAGGGTGTGTACCAATTACAGGGGTATCACACTTCTCAGCCTCCCTGATAAAGTCTACTCCAAGGTGCTGGAAAGGAGGGTTCGGCCGATAGTCGAACCTCAGGTTGAAGAGGAGCAATGCGTATTCCGTCCTGGTCGTGGAACAACGGATCAGATCTTTACTCTAGCAAGGATCCTGGAGGGAGCCTGGGAGTATGCCCATCCAGTCTAAATGTGTTTTGTGGATCTGGAGAAGGCATATGACCGGGTCCCCTGGGAGACATTGTGGGAGGTGCTGCGGGACTATGGGGTGAGGGGGTCCCTTCTCATGGCCATCCAATGTCTGTATGACCAAAGCGAGAGCTGTGTCCGGGTTCTCGGCAGTAAGTCGGACATGTTCCAGGTGTGGGTTGGCCTCCGCAAGGGCTGCGCTTTGTCACCAATCCTGTTCGTAGTATTAATTGACAGGATATCGAGGCGTAGTCATGGTAGGGAGGGGTTACAGTTCGGTGGGCTGGGGATCTCATCGCTGCTCTTTGCAGATGATGTGGTCCTGATGGCATCATCGGCCTGTGACCTTCAGCACTCACTGGATCGGTTCACAGCCGAGTGTGAAGCGGCTGGGATGAGGATCAGCACCTCTAAATCTGAGGCCATGGTTCTCAGCAGGAAACCGATGGAGTGCCTTCTCCAGGTAGGGAATGAGTCCTTACCCCAAGTGAAGGAGTTTAAGTACCTTGGGGTCTTGTTTGCGA
The DNA here is from genome assembly GCA_023631565.1 of Gymnocephalus cernua. Taxonomy (NCBI): domain Eukaryota; kingdom Metazoa; phylum Chordata; class Actinopteri; order Perciformes; family Percidae; genus Gymnocephalus; species Gymnocephalus cernua. The sequence goes on along the minus strand of CM042427.1, from coordinate 18,699,947 downwards.
GTGAGGGGACAATGGAGCGGGAGATTGGTCGGAGAATCGGCGCAGCGGGGGCGGTATTACATTCAGTTTATCGCACCGTTGTGACGAAAAGAGAGCTGAGCCAGAAGGCAAAGCTCTCGATCTACCGGTCAGTTTTCGTTCCTACCCTCACCTATGGTCATGAAAGAACGAGATCCAGGGTACAAGCGGCCGAAATGGGTTTCCTCAGGAGGGTGGCTGGCGTCTCCCTTAGAAATAGGGTGAGAAGCTCAGTCATCCGTGAGGAGCTTGGAGTAGAGCCGCTGCTCCTTCACGTCGAAAGTAGCCAGTTGAGGTGGTTCGGGCATCTGGTAAGGATGCCCCCTGGGCGCCTCCCTAGGGAGGTGTTCCAGGCACGTCCAGCTGGGAGGAGACCTCGGGGAAGACCCAGGACTAGGTGGAGGGATTACATCTCCAACCTGGCCTGGGAACGCCTCGGGATCCCCCAGTCAGAGCTGGTTAATGTGGCTCGGGAAAGGGAAGTTTGGGGTCCCCTGCTGGAGCTGCTCCCCCCGCGACTCGACCACGGATAAGCGGACGACGATGGATGGATGGATGGATATAGTAATCATGCATGCTTAATTTTAAGATTTTCATCCCTATTAGTAGATGAACAGTGTAGGAAGCCAAAACAATGAAAAACCACTGTCATAATACTTCCAATCCAACACCTCCACCACAACTATGAACTACAAACACCTCAGCTCATCTGTGAAATGTTCTCCACATATAATTAAGATTACAAGCTTCACAGATGTGGTTTTTGCTGTACTGTTTTTATTGGATTACAACACCATGTTAAGTGAGACCATCTGAATTCTGGAATACCATTAAAGTTTGATGGACTGCGATGTTTTTGCCATTAAGGAACTCGATCAATACATAACAGGCCTTCTGTGTGCTTCCAACTTTTCCTTAAAGGGTCACTTCACTCAAATCATGAATCATGGTTTCCTGTCTACTGTGAAGTAGCCTGTTCATAACTGGTACAAGTGGGACATTGTTTCTGGAGAAAAATGCTGCTATTAACTTAAATGTCATTCACCCATAACACATTGTAGGATAGGGAAGTGGAAGTCTCAGTGGTGGAGATGTCATAACTTCTGAGGGAAACTGAAACTATCTGCACTGTTAGATATTACAAAAGACACGTGAGACACACAATTCTATGCAATAAGATTTTGGCCATGTATTCCATCACTGCAAAGAGGCTGAATAAATGACCAAAACCAAAAGTTAAAAGGAGGAAAGTTTTTACTTTCCCTTTGTACTCTGGTCAATGTCAGAGTGAGCCCAGAAGTTTAGTCTCGGGGTCGAAGCATGAGCTGCACATGTACATGTGCTGCTGACACAAAAGCAAATTATTCAAGTTTGAGGACAGGATTACGCAACCGCAGATGTCTACAGTGGCAGAGACTTCTTAAAATGAACTGCAGCTTAAGAAGACATGCCATTAAGGACAACATTTTCACCTTTTTGACACAACATACAGTATGTACAACGTAAAATTGTACACAAGCACTCACACTTCCAGACATGCAATATTTTGTACTTTTTTGTTTGTTATGTGCCACTGTTTTATCCTTCTCAGCAATATAATCCTCAAAGAATCTTCACTCATCACTTTCACATAGAACTTCTGTTTCATTCGATGTTAAGAGTTAAAGGGTAAGGCTTGAAGGCATGAAAGCATTGTTTTAGTATCCAAATTGAGTATTGCTATGGGTAATGGATACTCTGATTGCTGGTTATATGATTGGCGCCCGCAGGGTGACGTTGGTAGGCCCCCACTGCCACAGCCTAAAAGCACTTCCGCAATTCAAAATAAATAGGAAGACCTGCGTTGTCATGGACCATCTGAGAGTATGTGAAAGCAATTAAAAGTAGTCCCAAACAAATGCATTCCTGTTTGAGTAACGATTGCAAGAAAACAACAGTTCCCAGAATTTACTGAACTATTTTTTTAGAAATGAAAGTGTAAATTTGTGACCTTTTAAAGTAGGAATCAGTGGGTTTGAGGCTGGGTGACAGACATGGTAGAAACGTATAGATTAATGCCAGGCTTATCCATTAACCTTAAAATGAAGATGTCTGAGAGTCAATATAAATTGTATGTATATTGATATGCAGTTAGTCTAAACCTAACGCTAACATTAGTCTTTGGTAAGTTTGTTCTTGTCAGATATTAAGGACTTACCTAAAGTTTGTCAGATAAAATATTCCTGGCGAAACAAGAAAGAGAAAACTTAATTGATGGTTATTTTACCTAATACCATCTGATTTAAATACATTTTTCCCAATCCTCAACTGCTGTTTGGTGATTAACATCCAAAAGCTTGAGGTCGATATTAAACCACTTGTGCCAATAACCCTTATACGTAAAAGTCAGTCAAATCACACTACAACTACTCATAAAAGAATAACCAGCAAACATAGAATAAAGGAGTAAGTAGAGATGGCATTGTCAGCAATTTATTGATATTTTGCAAGCAGAAAAACAAGACTTAAAATGAGCCACACAACCAGTAAGTGCGAGCTAACAAGCAGCAGGGCAATGGGGTAAAAGTGTCGTGACGCTGGTTTGTTCTCTGTCACGGCGCCAGCCTCAGGGTCCTCCCACTGCCCAATGTCTCCCTGGGTCAGCCGACTGCAGGGGCGCCCATCAGAGTGAAACAGAACGAACAGAGACAAATCAAAACACTGGGGTGTTATTACACTCTAGATGCTGTCTAAGTGGGACTTCTAGCACAGATTGATCACTTAAGAGCCCATACAGGATGATACCAGAAGGCCCACTTAGACACAGAGCCATTAGTACAGACTTTGCTTCAAAAAGCCACAGCCTCAAACAAGCAGGCAGTGATGACGGAGCAGAAATGTAAGAAACAGGCTCACAAAAAGATGCACGATAAGCCACATGATGAAATGACTTGGTTGGCAGAGGATGCAAAGAGGAGTCATGCAGTTTGATGCACATTTTATAGTGAAGGTTTTATGTAGAATGTGTTTTCATTACACCTGATCCAGCTGATGTGCATTCATTTAAGTCTAGAGCAGAAGAATCCTTGTTTACGGCAGTGGTTTAACATGTTTTTTGTGACGCTTTCAATTTCCTTTTGGATAGCATTTCACTTCATTCACACTATGCCAGACTTAACTCACTGCCAGCAGCACAGAAAACATTATCAAAGAATGAAACTGCTTCCTTTTGAGATAATCAGGACCACTGGACAAGTGCAGAAGGTCCATGTAAGAAACTCATGATAATTTGAAGGATATTTAACCTGTGTTGATAATGGAACTCGGAAAAGACAGACAAGCACATACCTTGAGGTTTTAGTTAGCCATAGTCTGGAGTGATAGAAAGAGCAGACAAATACTATCTAGCCACTGACAAGAACAATAGACTAAGAGACACTGTATGCACTGAATCTGCTTTGTTGTTGCATGTACAAACCAGCAGGTTAAAGAAATGACAAACTTTATGACGTCAAGCTACAGTAACTATCAAATCAACCGGTCCAGCCTGTCTTATCACCAACATCAGCATTCCTTCCTTTTTATTACAACAAACCAATATCAGCAAACAGACAAATATAAGACAACAAATCTCACCTTCCTTTGACTACAACAAGCACTTTGTACCTGCTGAAGCTGCAGCACACTAATGTTTTGTTCATATAAAAACATTAAGGTTTAAATCAGTGCCTATATATCAAATCTAAACCAATTCCTGTAAAAGGGTCTCCTACAGCTAATCTTTAGGTTTGACATCAACAAAAGTGTGTCAGTCAAAAGATACAAATGCTGGAGTGTAGAAGAAATACAATAATGTTCACATTTGCCACATAAGAAGTGTCAAGATTTTCCTATACTCCTTTGAGCTAGCACTTAACTTCTTCTAATTATCCTCTCCCCACTCACCTCAACACTAAATTAATGTTAAGTTCTTTTCCTCTTCTTCTTGTAAAAACAAATCGCTCTAAGAATAGAGGTTTAATTAGACCCACAGCCTTAGTTAATTTAGAACAAAATAGGGCTGTTTATGGTGTTTTAATCTGATTTTAAAATAGTCACTGTTCTGAGTGTTCTGTTGTCAGAGGGGAAAGATAACGCAGGCGTTCAAAGAGGATCACTTCATTGTGCCTGGAGGATATGGCAGCAGATTATTGCAGTGCATTTTTACACTTCACATTTATAAAAACAATCCTTTGAGAAAACCCAAAGCACACATTTTTAGAACAAATTTAAAGTTATGGATGCAAATACAGTTGTCTTAGAAGTATAATGTATTACTGTAGGTGCTGTATTCAAACACTCAACTTCTATTTGAATGCAGCACCTGCAGTAAGACAAACCTGTGATTTACTGTTTGACCGTTGTTTCAACCCCCTACGGGAGCTGTATGGCATGTGTTCAAGTTTTTTCAGACATCATTAAGTGATAAATAGTCTGTCACACATACATTTTGTGTAACAATATCCTTATTACATTTTGACATTCAAACGTGCCCAGGCCTAGTTACATGCTTGGCAGCAGTAATTATCTTGGCAAATATTGCATAAATAGTTTTTTCAGGGACAGTCATGGATGCAGAAAACATCAAATATATTAGAAACTCTCATTTTGGATACAAAACTACCTAGGGTTTTGTTTTTTTAAGGCATTAATTCAATGCATCAATGGATCTACAAATTGATTATGCATTCTGGATTATTTTCTTTTTGACTTTGTGTATTTGAAGAAGCTGGCCTACAGTGAATTTTGTTTAGTTGTATCATCACATTGGCTAGATGTATCAATTGTATTAATAACTTGAGGCCTTACTTTATAAAAAAAACAGGTCATTGTGTGCCTATATGTATTCTTTAAGATTAGTTTATTCAATTACCAAACCTTTTTTTTTACACAAATGTCTGACCCTAGTTGTAGAATATGTTGAGTGATTGAGTTGTGACCAGTTGTTATTTGTATCTTTGGTCATGTAATGTCCCGTCCTCTTATTCATTTAACACAACTAACAATATTTGTTGGTTTTCTTTCCGCGTTTTTCCTTCCACGGGGCCAAGGGAAATAGACAGACTTTCTATTTCCCTTTCACGAGGCATAGTCAGCTAATAGGACAGCTGTACAGCTAACTACAGCAGTTAGCGGTTACTTTGGCTTTGTTGTCTAGGTTCATGTACAATTTCCATAACACAAACATCTCAAACAATGCCAACTTGGCATTAAAAGTGTCTTAACAGGTTCATGACAGATGTCATGGTTATGCACACCTCTTCAAATAAAGTGTTCACAACTGCCATCCGCTGGCCTGCACAGGTCATTACCACAGGCATTTTAGATGAGCACTTCACCAAAAGCAACAAAGTTCTAAATTTAGAACTTATCAGATTCAGACAGATGCAGATGTTTACCCTGCTGGCACACACAAACATTAAAGGCAGCAGTGTCACTGCAGCACTGATAGGAACATGCATGGTTGCCTTTGAATGTGTGAGGCAAGGTGGTGATGGTGACGGGAACACATGATAATGTTTTTACTGGCACATGGAACGGTGATAAGGCGGGAGGAGAAGGTGCAGACAACATGTCTTTGTTGTGTGCGGTGGACCCAGCTTTTGCTCACATAGCGTGTTATGGGTGCAGGTTATTACTTCAACCAGACGTTTGTAGTAACATCTCTATTAAAGTATTACAGAATGCAATTGCTAAATCTTTGGCAATATTGGCTAAAGGATCAGTTTACCCAATTTTTATCACTTGCCTCTTGTAGTATCTAGCCATGCTGATAGTTTAGGTTTTACGAGTTGAGATGTTGAGATATCCTCACTGAAAACTCTGCTGACAACCTAACACAGTAGAGGTTAATGGAATTTTATTTGTGCTCCTTGAAGCACTCAAAATTAACCAAGTTGAAAATGGTTGTGTCTTTCCAGAAACAACATCCTGGCTACTCTGGATAATCCATAGATCTCACTGTCTATCACTTTCATAGGATCTGTTTCTTTCATAGAAAGTAGTTCCAATTAAAACAGTTCATGAGTGAGGTCTGTGGATTATCCAAAGAAACCAGCATATTTTCTCTGGAAAGACAAGTTGCTACCCATAGCATTGGGGGTGGTGGCAGAAACCTCGGAGACAGATCCCTGAGATTTTATCTGAGCAAACAAAACAAAACTGCATGGCTCCATACTACTGAAGCAAAGTAGAGAACTATGCCTTTATGTTATCTGGATGACTGACTTTTTATAGGCAGCATGTTTGGGATTTATTGGAACAATAACTTGCACCCATAATAGTTTTATACTACCTTCTATTACGGTCTTACCTCCGCATACAGTCCAGAGCACGGATGAAGAAATCCTTGCTGAGCTGGTGTTCGTCACGTAGGAGGGCACACTGCTCTAATGTGACAGACATGGATGTCCGGTCTTTGGCACTTTTACAGCTGGTAAACCTGATGCCATTTAACCTTCGGCAGATCTGGAGGGTAGTGGAGAAAAAAACACATGCAATGGTTACATGCATCATTAATGTGAACTGTTCCTTTTTTGTTAGTAATTGAACCATCTTGTAAGAAAACTGTGCCTGGTTTTACGTTTGCTTTTTGACATAAATTGCAAATTTGAGTATCATCCAACCCTGGAGATTCTTGATGGTGCCTTTTTAGCCATGCTAGCGGCATTGATGGTCAATCGATCCACCACTGTGGTCAAAACTGAAATGTCTCTACAACTATTGGATGGATTGCCACTAAACTTTGTAGAGACATTCATGATCCACAGAGGATCTAGCGCCATTATTAGGTCAACATTTTTATCAATACAATACTTTGTTTTATGAATACATACATGTACAACTAATGACATTCCCATCAGCCTTAGCAGGACTTTGTTTAGTGCTAATTAGCAAATGTTAGAATGCTGACACACAAAACTAAGATGATAAACATGACCATTATTTCACCTAACATCAACACAGCTGCTAGCATGGTTGTAAAACTCTTAGTTTTGTTTGAACAGAAACAAGGCTCACAATCACTGTAAATACATGTATAACAATTCATTGACAGACACTGAATATCAGTTTAAAGGTCAGCGTCTATGCAGTATCGTCTTCCGAAGTCAATCCATCATGCTCAGGCTTTTTGTTCAGCTTCCATTAAAGCCCATGATGTCAAAAATGTCATACTAGACTGCATCTAAGTGTTTACAGATCACAGTTACCCTGGTTATGCAAGGAGGATATTTATTTATACGGTTCATAGAATACTGTCTTCCTTGACAAGGACAAAAAGTTACAATAACAACAGTGCTCACTGTTCCAGCAATCCACAGTATCTCCACATTCTTTCTCTTCTTTGTAACTACATTCTGGCCCAGGGTTTCAAGTAATTCCTTTATGTCAGTCGGTGTCTGAAAACACGGTAGACCTGTTGATAAAAAGCACAAAGCACATTCTGTTTCATACTTTGTTCTGGTGAAAAGAAATGCTTGAGAACAGGCTGCCACTCAGGGCTGAATGCAGGTTCTAATGGCGTAATGTGTGTTAGCAGAAAACAAGAAAACAATTTACTTAACACACTTTGTTGTAGATTATTACATTCCAAAATTTGCTTTATAACTGATAAAGTGACATTGTATAAATTGTCCTGATGTGGTAAACTCCATTAGATACCCAATGCATATTGAAACAGTTTTAAACAATTATTTGTCAATACTGTTGTTTTCCCAACATATTTATTACTGCAAAAGTCGCTTTGCTGCAGCAGTGGGGCCTGGAACACAAGTCCTATAGTATTTTTCAAAGACTGACAAAGATAGAGTATTTGTCCTTGGTAAAAAGAAATGTGTGCACTTACATTCTAGTGGCACCTGTTCACTTAATGATTTGTAATAGGCTTCTAACATCTCAAAGTTCCTCTGGTTTATTCTTTCTTGTAGAGAGATATCTCCAAACCTGAGAGAATGACAGAGAGAAGACGTTTAACAAATAACAGTTTATCATTCAAAATTACAATATAGCCAAGCGAATGCTACATTCAGCTGAAATAAGGAGATAAAACATGATAATAGTTGCTTTGTTTTTTGTTAAAACATTTTCAACCAATTAACATAAGTAAATACAACATAGTTACATGGTAAGCAGTTCTTTGTCTATGAGGAAAAGTGAGTATGCCATTAGAGTTTTGAATGCCTCAAGCACAGAAGGATTATTTTAATTAGAATTTTTGGATATAGATGCACTTTGCAAGAATGAAGAATAATGAAGACGCTGTGCACAACTACAGTTCTTACGTGATATTGATTAGTTTTAACTGGCCTTGGTTAACATGTTTCTTGCGTTAAGTGCAACAGATTGGAGTGAACAAAGACTCTCTGTAGTACCTCTCTGCTATCGTTTGCTGTTCATTGATGCCCACGTTAAACAGCACCGGGAATACTCGTAGAGGCTTGCCCTCCTTGATCTCCTCTGGCAAGGTCTGGAAAACCAGTCGTGGTAATGGCACTTCTACTGTGAAGTGGTCTCTGAATGCAGAAAGAAGAAAAAGAAAAGGGAGGTAAAAGAGACAACTCAAACATGATGAAACAGAAATTCAATAGGTTCTGCAATGCTGTAGAATTTGACACGTAAAGACAGGCCTGAGCAAGCTGTACCAAGAGAGACTGTTTGTGTGTATGCATGAGAGAACAGAAAAAGTAAGTGTGTGAAGATTGCTTTACAGATTGACATAGAGGGGGTGGGGCAAGAGGAGTGTATCATCTTATCACTTTTGGCATAATGCACACAGTGACCGGCTCATATAACTGACTTGACCTTATTGTGGCAAATGTCGTACAAGTAAACTATTTATTTACTGCAGAAGTGGGAGGGTATTCAAACTGCCAGGATTCAAAAGTCTGAACCATGTCCTCCTTACCAGCTGTATGGCACAGTTGTGCTGCTTGGCATATTAGCACATAGCATTTATTTATTTTGCAGGTCACGTGGAGTTTTGTTTGGCATAAACAGCTCATACCACAACCCCCCTGAGCACCAAGCTTTGCTATAATTGTAAATACACAAACAAACCCACTTGCTGGAATTTAAGTCACATATACCTTTAATAATTATGTTCAGAGAGTGGATAATAAATTCTCTGTAACAAGACAATATATTAATTAATGCCTTGTGGTCTGGAGTTTGATTCACAGGCTGCATATGGAAAAAATGGCACTGTGTGTGTATGTATGCATGTATGTATGTATGTATCTATCTATCTATCTATCTATCTATCTATCTATATATATATATATATATATATATATATATATATATATATATATATATATATTGTTTACATACTCATATGTCTCTATAAGGTCATGAAATTCACCATAACACCTCTGTATTCTCATAGTATATAGTCAATATTTGATCTGGAATCTCTTGTTGTGAAAACACTCGGCTGTGGAAATAATAAAAAAGGTTTCTGTCTGGGTGAAAGTCCAGACATGGAAGATGAGGTTTCAAAGGTCAGCACAATTGTTGTTATATAATAATTAGTTAATAATAATACTAATGTTAGACTGAAACTTTGTACAGGGTTAAATATACAGTAAGGAATTATGCAGAGAATGTTTTACTCTGACTGAATTTTGGTTTAAATTTAAGTAAAAGTAACCATTCATTAAAAAAAAAAAAAAAAATACTGAGGAAAAGCCAAAACACTTGCACAATGTCGATCATTTTAATCACTTCATTAAGAGCGTTTCAGTCCTCAGACCTTGGTCAGGTAAAATGAATATGTTAATTTGCAGGATTTTGTAGTTTTCACAGTTAGAAAAAAAATTACACAGTTGTAGCATAGTTGGGTTGTGTTTACAAACTATACACCCTACAGTATAATTAGTACCTAATTGCTTTCTTTTTCCCTAAACCTTTCTACGAAATTGCAGTTACATGTCAAGCCTTTTAAAGAAATTAAAAAGAAACTGGAAGGGCCAAGGCATGCGCTATCTTACAATGTTAATGAAGTATGAATTTTTCAGATTATTCCGACACCACGTGAATGCAGCACACATTCAACACCCCATTTTGCAATGTTACTGAAAGTGAGAAAAAAATATGTGTGTATCAGCAGCGTGATCCTAAAATGTAATGGGTTCTTCCTTATCCCATGCTACACTCCCACCAAGTTTAATGAAAATCGGGTCAGTAGTTTTTCCTAATGAAGAGACAAATTAAACATGTTATATTCAAACAAAGAAAAGCAAACAGAGAAGGAGATGATGTCTCACCGCCGGCCACACACTAAAGGCTGGAGGTCACTAAGGTCATCTGTCTTGGCTTCTGTAATCTGGAACGTGACTCTCTGCAGGTCTGAGATTCCAACCTCCATGTCCTCCAGCATCCCAATCTCCTCACCTTAAACGGTTCGACAAAACAAGATTAGCAGTGATTTAATACTTTAATACTACTCGTCAAACGTATTTTTTAGTTACTCAAAATGAGTCAAGTTCGGCTTAATGTCACAGCGTTAAATCCAGATGATGAATATAATTCAGAAACTGCCCACATATGATACTGCAGATGCATTGCTTTTATCATATAAATGGGTTAAGGAATAAGCTGTCTTTCAGCTTTTATTTTTGCTGACCAATACATTTCACTTCCTTGAGAGGTGAATCATGAGCTTTGTCAAACTAGCATGAAGGAGCTGCATGGTACTCATATTTTACAAGGAACTCCCTTAAATTCAATCTCTAGTCTCTGTACTGATCTGAATCAATCCATAATGCTCTGGTGAACTTTCACCTAGAACATGTATAAAAGCGCCTGTAATTAAGGCCCAACAAAACCACTGACTCATTTGCCTCATGGCAACATTCACTCATTGCATTACTCAAATAAAAGTAAAGCAAAACAGCTGTGTTCAGTGGAGGTTTTGAGGTTGCCATTTCTGATTTTACTCTTAAAAAAACGACTCACTGTAGGTACTGAGCAGACTCTCAAACTCAGCAACCAGGCCAACAAGGTGAAGCTGCCTCAGGAAGCCTTGGTCCTGAATTCCTGCATACAGCCTCATGACAAAACCACAGGCTAATGCTGCCAGCTGCAACACACACACACACACACACACACACACACACACACACACACACACACACACACACACACACACACACACACACACACACACACACACACACACACACACAAGTGGATATAGTGATATATTGTCAATGCACCCTCACACACCCAACATTAACATTAATTAAACATTTATTAGGGTCAGATAAACTAACTAAATTTACTGAGGACTGTTACAGAGTTGTTCAGTGTGGCTACCTACTGCTTGACTGAAGACCACATCTCGCCTCTGTTGAAGGAGGAAGCCCTGTGGAATGCTGCAGGCTGCCTCCTGCAGGAGCACAAAAGTCATGGCTCTCTTTGCCTTCTCCACCACCTCCATCACACACTCCTTTAACCTGGTCACCAGAGGACGCAGCTGCTCCCTCCAGTCGCCTGCAGAGAAATATGAGATAAAAAGGGGTAGGTGTACACAGAGTTAATGTGGTTGTAGATTAAAATATGTCTTAACGCTTGGGTTCTCAGCCAGAGACAACATGCAGTTTATCTTTAGCCATTCATGTTTCCTTGAAAATGGTGAGTAACTTCCGGTAAGAAAAGCATCAAACACATACAAACATTTCAAGCTGTTTAAAGGAAAGAATTGGCCACCCACATACAAAAACATAACATATTAAACTTTGTATGAACATAAAATAAAACATGGCCTCAGGCCTGCAGGCCTTCATGTAAGTGCAGCAGTGCAAAGTGTAAAGGGCTGGTTGAAGTAGAAATATAGATTGGTGGGTGTGGTGATAATGAATAACAGCAATAAATCAGTCCCTCCAGAAAAACGCGATTATGCGATCGCAGAATTCAATGCATAATCAGCCAAAGTCCGCATATTTATGCGGGGGCCGCATTTTTTCAAATACGCCGCACTTTCGCCGCATAAATTGCCGATTTCCGCGCAAAATATGCGGGGCTTGCATGATTTCATAATCCCCGCATTTTCGTTGCAAAAAAGTCACATATATCTCAGCAGAAAGTTGAAAAATGTTGCGTTTCCTTCACACAAGAGCAGCCATTTTCCCCTGTTGCCATGGAAACGTTATGAAGTGATGTAATTTCACCTACTGAGAACACAGTGTTGGGGAATCACTTTTTTTCCCTCTTTTTCATCAAACCGCAGTTTTTGCAAGTTCCCGCAAGTTCCCCCAATTTTTGCAAGTTCCCGCATTTTCATCGCATAAAATGGCATAAATATCCCGCATATTCCATCGCATTTTTTAAGAAAACGTTCCGCATAATCAAGGATTTTTGCCCGCAACAATCACAAAAAAACTCTGCGTTTTTCTGGAGGGACTGAAATACACTCTCAAGCAGTCACATCACTTGTCTCATAGCTCGGAAAAAGCTGCGCAAATCAGTGAAGTATGATATTAAACAATAGCTCTACGCTCTCCCAGGAAATGATAGTTATCTGGCTAGTGGCAGGACGTAAACACACAACACCACAAATCTGCAGCCAAAAGCAGATGGTGTGGGGTTTCTTAACAGTTTAAGCAGTATGCTGACGATATCATTAATTTTAACAAATAGTTTGTTGAAGCCGTTAATGTGATCGCATCAACCTGATGCTATTTAAGTCATAATTCTACACTACGTCCTCAACATTCACATCATACCATAATTTATGTGACACACCAGCATTTGCACCATAATATATTTCAAGAACATCAAACACCATGTTTGTCAAAAAAAGTTGGTTAACATAATTAACATAATTAATGAGCCCCAGTAATCTGATGCATAAACACACAAAATAAATAGTTACAACCAACCACTCTGATGTGTGTACAGGTGTGTGTGTGTGTGTGTGTGTGTGTGTGTGTGTGTGTGTGTGTGTGTGTGTGGTGTTTTTAACAGACTAGTGTCGTTTTTGCATGTAATTTAATCAAGGTAAACACAGTGAACAGCCGTGTGTAATGGGACCACGCCGTGGCAGGCACTTCTCAAATCACAGGCTGCAGATTTATCAACATATCTGTCCTGCTGCAATCAGATGGCTGCAGAGAATTTATTAACCGAAGAACGATTTCATACAGTATTACACAGCTTTTTACAACAAATACTGTAAGAATCACCCTTTTATTTTCACGCAGACTGCTTTAATGATGTTCATGCTTCAAACACATTAATCGTAATTTCTTTTTCTTTTAAAGATTATTTTTTGGGCATGCGTAGGCCTTTATTGACAGGACAGCTGCAGAAATAAAAGGGGAGAGAGAGGGAGAATGACATGCAGCAAAGGGCCGCAGGTCAGGGCCGAACCTGGGCCTGCTGCGTCGAGGAGTAAACATCTATATATGGGTGCCCGCTCTACCAACTGAGCTATCCGGGCGCCTATTAATCGTCATTTTTTAATGCTGATTTAAATGCATCTCCTGGTTGGAGGGTGTTGAGTTAAAATAGTTTTACATTTTAAACATTATTTAGTTATTTCTGCACATTTGCCCAAAGTATTTAGTTTGTTTCCTTTGACAAAGTCACCACATTGCAGCGGAATGACTTTGCACATTGTCTTAAAGTCAATGTCGACCAAAAGACAGACAACTTGCTTTCTATTGCCCCATTTGAATGAATCTCCCTCCTGTGCACCAACACCCTGCACTGCGCAAAACTAATTTCAAGGTCAGAAAAATAGCAAACTGAGGGCTGCTTGCGCTGGTTGTTGCAAGAAAAAAGGGCTCCTTAAATGTACTGCCCAAATGCCTAAAAGACACCTCACACTGTACTGTAGGTCATTAGAGACATGACAAAATTGCCTTTTTACTCCCTTAATGTGGTGTAATTCCTGCTTGGTTGTGGCAGGGCTGGAGAAACGGTTTATTAATTACTTTTAGCGAACAATTATTAGCTAGCTATTTCAGCTTCCCCCAATGCTTGCTAACTAGTTTCCAAACATTCAATTGCAATATGTGTTACAACTGACGCAGGTTGATGGGCAGCTTACTGATGTTTGTAAATGATTAAAGATCAGCCTCACATCAATTGGTAATCCTATTTGCACATCTTCCTACTGAACACAAATATATGGATATATCATACAATCAAATCACAAGCAGGTGAGTTATTTAGTTGAGCTTTCTATTTACACCCTGACAACTGCAGAAGTAGCCCGTAAAGTACAAGTACCCCTGGTTAGGAATCCCAGGTATTCACTATAAACTATATACAAATTGTAATAATACACTGATTTTATATTTATCCATCTTATTATTTTTTTTTTTCAAAGATTATTTTTGGGCATTTCTACCTTTAATAGATATGCTGAGATATGAAAAGGGAGAGAGAGAGGGGGAAAGACAGACAGGTAACTGTCACAGGTTGGACTCAAACCCTTGACCTTCTGCGTCGAGGAATAAACCTGTACATATGTGCGCCCGCTCTACCAACTGAGCTAACTGGCCACATCCAAGATGTATTTACTTTTGCAGCCGTGATTAGCTCCTCTGTTTCCTTTGTGAAACAATACTGTGTATCAACAGCACACTCAATTATGAAATGGATTCAGTATGCATACAAACTTTTTGAGTATACTTAATTTTGTCACACTACATACTCAAATTTGTATGGGGTCTGTATTGCTGCATTTCCTCCTTACAAAACAAGTTTCTGATGATCCCACAAGCCAACAGGGGGCAGTGTTGGGTAAGCAATGTGCAAAACTAGTTTTCCCAACATGCATTCGGTTTAACTTCAACATATTGAAAAGTTCTTAGGGGGAAGTGGGGGCATCAGTGTTGACACGTAGACACACACAAGCACAGTTGGATACCACCAATAATGTATAGCAAATCAGCCTTGCCCTTGCCTTGTCAGACAAATCATGTCTTATCTCGTTCTACAAATATCGCCTCTGCACAGAGAAGGAGGAAACAGAACGCCAGCTGTCATCTCTTCGCCAGCCCACCTGTCCAAACATCAAAACCCCCCCCAAACGCCTTGTCATCAAAAGCCCAGGCTTCACCGGTCTCAGCAAGAGATAAAGCCCCTGTCATTATTCTGTCCATGTTTTTATTTAGACAGGCAGATGACCACTTGCTCTGAGCCTGTTCAGCGTCTTAATAAAAGGTGCTCGGGGGTCTGGAGCTTCTATTTCAGACTGAACACCGGGCGGATGGCCTTGTTCCTACCTGCCAACTCATTCGGAAAGATAGACACATGTAGAAACACAGGCACGCACGCACGCACGCACACACACACACACACACACACACACACACACACACACACACACACACACACACACACACACACACACACACACACACACACACACACACACACACACACACACACACACACACACACACACACACACACACACACACACACACACACACACACACACACACACAGTCCTTGTCGCTTGGTCTGACTAATGCCGCCGCTCTGTGTGCCAGTTGGCAGCTGTAACAGGCTGGGCACTTGACTGGACACAAGCTTGAGGCAGGATTTCATTGGACGTAAGGGAAGACTGGGCAGCTTGCGGTCAACAGTGAATGGCTCTGCATATCAAATATTGCTTTCATCCACTTCGCTGGCAACAATTTCAGTTTCTCTTTTGCTAATGCTTAAACAACAAGGAGCAGGGAAGATGAACTAAAGTCTTGTCTACTCAGGCTGTAGATACATTGAAAAACATTGACTGTTCTTCCCTCACAGTGGAAATATATTTGATTTCATTGATTAATATATTTGTTGGCAAAAACCTCTTCTTAAGCTAAAATAAGCTGCTGTTTTGTGACAGGAACGAAAAATATCAGGAAAGTCACGATACAAAACTAACAGTATATATGATAGATAGATGGATAGATACTTTATTTGTCATTCTCACAACACGATTGAGGAGAACGAAATAAGAACTCAGGTCTCGGTGCTGACCAACTACTACAGTAATAAATAATTAAAAACATATTTAAAAACATTTCTAAAAACATTCCTTCATAACCCCCATCCTATTTAAAGCAATTTCAAATAAATGAAATTAAAGGTATAGTGGAGGATTTTCTTTTTCCGGGTGGATCATCAAGACTATTGGTCCTCCTAGTTGTCAATCATTCTGGGATATGTTTACATAAGGCCATCGTACGTGCCGTGACAGGTCAGCGAGCAGACGGCCACGGCGTCCGACCATAGACAGTATACAAAAGCCTTCGACCGCGGCGCTGCCTCCCCGCTCTCGGCGATAGCTTGTTTGTTGGCCTGTAGCATGCTAAAGTTAGCTATAGAGATGCTTGTCGTAAATAGATTTCCACTTACCCGTGGCGAGTCTGACATAGTGGAAAGAGTGCAAATCTTCTTTTGGAAAGGAGGCTTGTAGAGCCATGCCGACAGCAACTTGTAAACAGAGCGTGCACGAGGAGAACTAGAACTCGTGCATGCTTTCTTGTGCACACGTTTAATAGGCGTTCCCTCTCTGGAGCATTTTTTCAAAAAGTGGAGAGGGCGGTTCTTTTCTAAAATTCGGGAAAATCCTTCATTATACCTTTAAATAATTTACATACTTGTAGCAAGTAAGAAATAAATAAGCAAAGTGCATTGCTATTCCTTGAGAGGACTCAAAGGCATGGCAGTGTGGAGTTCATCAATCTGACCGCATCTGGGTAGAAGCTGTTCTTCAGCCTGGTGGTCCTTGCCTGGATGCTACGCAGCCTTCTGCCTGAGGGGAGGTGGGAAAACAGTCCGTGTGCAGGGCGGGTATAGTCTCTCATGATGCAGGTCGCTTTGTCCCCGCATCGGCTTGTGTAAATGTCTGAGAGGGCTGGTAGGTCATCCGATGGTCCGTTGTGCAGACCTTACCACCCTCTGCAGCATCTCCTTCTCTGCCACTGTGCAGCTGCCATACCACACAGTGATGCAGAAGAACAGTGTAGTCTCCACCACGCACCTGTAGAAGGCGCTGAGGATGTTAATATTCAGCCTTGCCTTCTTCGGCTTCCTCAGGAAATAGAGGCGTTGATGTGCTTTTTTTGAAGGTGCTCAAGGTGTTGTGGCGCCAGGTAAGGGTGTTGGATGTGCTGGGTACCCTCTCCACAGCTGCACTGTCAATGCTGAGAGGAGGGGGGCAGTGCCCATCCATTGGAAATCCACAATCATCTCCTTGATCTTAGTGGTGTTCAGGATGAGATTGTTCTCACCTCCAGTTGTTCTTCACCTCCAGTCTATCCACCTCTTGCCTGTATGCTAATTCATTCCCTTTGGTGATGAGCCCAACCACTGCAGTGTCGTCTGCGAACTTCACTATGAGGTTACTGTCATAGTGAGCTCTGCAGTCATGTGTGAGTAGTGTGTAGAGCAGTGGGCTGAGGACACAGCCCTGGGGGGAGTCAGTGTTGAGGATGATGTTTGATGATGTGATGTTGTTAACCCTTACAGACTGAGTTCTGTTGGTCAAAAAGTCCAAAATCCAGTTGCAGAGTGATGGAGCTAGACCTAGTGCTGCCAGTTTGTTCACCAGTGTCTGTGGGATGATTGTGTTAAAAGCAGAACTAAACTCCAGGAAGAGCAGCCTCACATAGGAGTCCTTGTTCTCCAGGTGTGTGAGGGACTTGTGGACCACAGCAGCGATGGCGTCAGCTGTGGAGCGGTTCTGCCTGTAAGCATACTGGCGATGGTCAGCGGTTATGTCGCTGGACTTTTTTATGTGCAACATAACCAGCCTCTCAAAGCACCTCATTGCTATTGGTGTGAGAGCGATCGGGCGGTAGTCATTTAGACAGGACACTGTGGTGGCCTTTGGCACAGGGACGATGGTGGACGTCTTGAAGCACATTGGTACAGTGGCCTGGGAGAGTGAGATGTTAAAAATGTCTGTCATGACATCTGACAGGTGGTACGTGCAGTCCTTCAGGACCCGGCCCGGGACCCCATCGGGGCTTGCAGCTTTCCGGGGGTTTATTTT
Organism: Gymnocephalus cernua; assembly: GCA_023631565.1. Classification (NCBI taxonomy): domain Eukaryota; kingdom Metazoa; phylum Chordata; class Actinopteri; order Perciformes; family Percidae; genus Gymnocephalus; species Gymnocephalus cernua. Next base: position 18,681,904 of record CM042427.1, on the reverse strand, counting down.
CTGCAGTGTCATCCTCACCTCAGCTGCTGTCGGACTGAAAGGGCCTCCTCTGGTGAAGGTGTGACCCTGGAGGTGGTGGTGGTGTTTCATGCCTCAAAGTGGGCATAAAAGGAGTTAAGGGCGTCAGGTAGTTGAGGGTCTGGGGGGCAGTTTGAATTTTTCTTGCTGTAATCTGTGACGCATTTGATGCCCCTCCACATGCTTCGAGGGTCATCTGAGAAAAAGTGTCCCTGGATTTTCCGAGCATAGTTTTATTTTGCCCTCCTTATACCTGCCACCAAGCCTTGTTGGGCTGCCCTCAGTGTGTCAGCATCTCCCCCCCTGAATGCAGCATCCCGCTCTCTCAGGAGGCGGTGCACTTCTGCATTCAGCCATGGTTTCTGGTTGTGAGGGACCATGACGGTTTTGATGATTGTAACATCCTCAACGCACTTTTTGATGTAGCCCAGGACTGATGTAGTATATTCCTCTATGAAACTTTTGAAACTTTTGGTGTCTAAATCATCACTGAGTGTAAGCCTTTTTACACACAGATGGTTGTATGCAGATATTAAAGAGCTTAATTTAATAGCTTAAATTTACATACTGTATACAAAGACATCTAATACAAATGTGGGAACCAATCATGCACAAGCACCTTGGTGTGCCACCTGTTAATGCTGTCGTAGGATATTTTATTCTGCATAATTTGGACATGAGCTCCAAAAAGGTGTTTCATAGGATTTCATACTAGGAAGGAAGCAAAGGATTATCTTTATCCAAAAGGTTAATTTAAATTAAGTATATTTGATTAATTATAAGCATTAGGTTGGTTTTGGGTTGTGATTCTGCTGCTAAAGAAATTTACCTAAACTATGACAAAAAAGAAAACTGAACCAGATAACCATGTTTATCACACATTCAAATTTAAGAAATAACAATTAAAGTGGCTGACTTACCAGTCTCGTATAAATAACAGTATAACAACGCTTAACTAAATAAAGGAAAAGTGGTTTACAAAGTGGAGGGATGTAAGAACCCATTTACAACATACATATACTCACATTTAATAGATGTTTCACTGATTGCGCTAGACATAAACTGTTATTTACCCGGGTTGTGTGAGGTGATGACATCAGCGAGCTGCTGCTCAGGGACTGGCTCCTGCTTCTTGCCGTCTTCTTCCTGGAGTTTATCCACCATGGCGATTACACAGTTGAGACATTTGGCAACGTTGGCCCACACCCTGTCCTAAAAGAGCCAAATCAATCAGCAGTCAGATCAGCCTCATCGATAAGATTTTCTCACTCTGTTTGAGATCGTGAAATTGAGGAAAACCAAAAGGTGTAAAAAAAAACTGAAAAACTGTTGAAGCAGCTAAAACCGAAAACAAAACAAAAACAATAAAGGTGTTTCCCTGTCCAGTCTTAACTGGCTCTGTGTCCAAAAGGCAGCTAAACCGGAAAAACAAACAATAAAGATGCTTCCTGTCCAGTCTTAACCTACTCTGTGTCCAAAAGGTCAAAAGGAAATAGCAGTCTGGATATTCTGAGATTACTCTCAAAGTGTTTCAATTGTTTCCAGCTTTCTCTAGCTTTTTTCTGAACTCCAACCTTTTACGGACATATAGATGCTTTCACTTTGTGTTTGTAAAAACATGACAATCCAAGTAAGTGTGTGTGTGTGTGTGTGTGTGTGTGTGTGTGTGTGTGTGTGTGTGTGTGTGTGTGTGTGTGTGTGTGTGTGTGTGTGTGTGTGCGCGTGCGTGCATTGTAAGTGATTCTGTGATTTTGTGCTTCAAAAATATGGTTTTAACCGCAATATAATGGTGAGGAATATTTTGAGCGATAATTAGTCATGGGTGTGCAGAAACGATGACAAACTCCTGCTGCCAGTGAGGCAGATGGTGTCCTCACAAACAAACAAACCAACAGTCACACACACTTCAATGAAAAGAAGCAGCATGACGTGGGATTAAGTGACAAGGATATCACAAAGTAATCTTCTACAGTGAGTTTGTGGGGATCAAATTTTGAAACTCCTTTGAGAAAACGCTCTCATTAAAAAAAGAGTAATGTTTGGTATATCATCATATACCATAAAAATCTTTATCTGTAATTATAGTAATGTTTTATCTCCCTAAATGTGTTATGCCGTGAGGACCAGCACTTAAAACGACACATTTGTCACATTGTACTTAAAAATAAAAATAAAACTAACAAGTCACAACTTTGGAAGAATTCTCAATGACTTGGAAAAGTAGTCACACTCACCCATTCCTCCTCGTCATACTCTTTATGGTGTGGTATGGAGTCTTGGTGCTTCAGCGGCCCACCTTCGCCTCTAGTCGTGGTTTGGGATCCTTCCACGTTATTACACACTGCTGTGCTGTCAGTGATGGACGTTGCTGGACTGTGGCCTGGAAGTCCCTGGACTGGGCTCTGATTCTGGTCACTGCCCTGGTGGATGTGGCCTTGGTGTTGGCCTCCCTGCACCGGGGTTTGCTTCTGGTTCTTGGAAATGTATCCAGGCTGTGCTGCATGCAGTGCCAGTAGTGCACTCTTGACCAATTCATCCTTAAGCGTGTGAACAAATTGTTCTGTCTGCGGCAAAGAGAGAGAAAGAGAGATTGAAAAAAAAAAAAGACAGATACTGAAAGTTATTGTGTGGGGGAACAACAAATTAAAATGTAACAAAAAGCAAAAGCAACACAGAGATTGTCACACAGGGGGGGAGGGAAATATAGATGGAAGTGAGCTTGGAAGCGGGTAACTATTGACAGAGAAAGTGAAGAGAAACAAGGAAAATGAACACTCTCCTCCAACATAAAGTAACTGCTCTCCATTATTGCAGCACAGCCGGTGAGCAACAAAAACAGCAACAAACAACAAACAATTCAATTACTCCTCCTCCAGCCTGCTTCTCCGAGGAGCACACCTCTTTTGATCTCAAATTCACCAGCTACTGTAAGTTGATGATGATCCCGGTACCAAGCAGCCACACGCTCGCTGCCGCCACAGCGTAAAAAATGAAAAGGGCTCTCAAGAGTAATTGAGTTAGCACTGCAATAAGCATTTTTATTACCACAGCAAAATGCAGTCTAACAAAACACGAGCCAAGCCCTCCATGAAAAGAAACCTGCAAGTCCATTATATACGTATATTTGCCACACAAACACCCTTTTCCTGCACCCTACCCTCCCGATGTGGACAGAACAGTGAGCTTGTAGAGACTGCTAGAATTTGAGGATACGGCTTAGTCAACAAAGAAGTAAAAAACTGTGGAAAAGAAGCTCAGGCCAGTCCTGTTCCAGAGGCTTTGGGTGGATGTCATAAGGAAGTAATTCTGAGTATTTCTTTGGCTTGTGACCCCTTAAAATTAAGCAATGTCGACTTGTGAGCCCTTTTAAAAACAGACTGCATGACCTGTGAGCAGTTTAACTAAGGAGGACGCACTTGGTTCATGTAAAGCTTTGACAGTTCAACAAGGAAAATCTCTCACATTTGATACTGAGCTGATATTGGCTGTTTTAGCTGGGCCTTTTTTTAGGTGGCTAAAATATGTTTTGCTGCTGGCCTCGCCCACAGCAGTACATTGCTTTGCTTCAGTGTTGGTACTCTGGTCTGTGCCGACCGCTATCTACTGTAGGTACTGTAAGTACCTCATACCACTCCTATTCAAATTAATCCAAACTATCCATTTAACCATTCAGTCATTAACAAACAACACAATTACTGATCCATCTGAGTCTGATTTAACTGTTCCTCTTTTGATTTGAAGAATATGAAGACAATAATCCACATATAATGGGCCATTTGATGAATGTTTTAGCAGAGAAAGCAAATGATGACTACACTTCATATCCATTTTAATTGCCTTGCATGAATCCAAATGAGTTCCATTACTGTAAGTCAATGATGTGAGAGCTGGAATCTTGGATGAGACTGTGTGTGTAACCGCCTGAGAACAAGCACTTCTGCTGGAGTCCTATTCTGTGACGCACACAATCGTACACAAAGAAGTAAACATCATTTTGAAACAAAAACAAAAAAAACTTTAAAAAAGCAGACATGCTTGATTTAGTAACCAAAACACTTAACAGGAACTGGGAATTCAAAATGTAAATTCATATTCAAATTGAACTCTGCTTATCTGACCTCAATGTTAATTTGCAATCTATGAAACCATGTATTATTCATTTTCTTTCCTGGGATGAGTGAACAAAGATACACACCATATTTAAAACAATCTGGATCTTATTTGCACTTCTTAATCATAAGGTCACAGAAGTCATGTCTTTGACTACGCCAGTGCTCATATGGTAACTTTTGATGAAGTTATTTTCTTATTAATGCAATCCATGCTTCTTTGTTGTGGATAAAAGGGAATACATTACAACCAACCAATCATTTAGTCACGTTCCTAAACATTCAGCCAGTACCTGGTTTGTATCCTCTAGGTCTAGATAAGGATCTACAGCAAAGTACAGAAAACATTTTAATGATACACTGTACTGCAGGATCCATATAGATACTGTGTTCAAAGCAAAATATCAGAGGTACACTCCTTTGGGCAAAGGAGGAAAGCTTTGCAGCGTCATTCTCTTACCAAGGCTAAACTAAAGCAAATTTGCTTCTCCACGCGCAAAAGCTACTCCTAGTGCAGCTCTTCCACACCTACCTGTGTTTTAGAGATCTGAAATGCTCAAAATCCCTTGGGAAGAATTCTGTTGCTACTCTTTCTTCAATATATCTGCTGATATGATTATGACTGAGCAGAAGTGCAAGTCAGAAAGTGCCTCTGTGGACTCCTACTGCGAAAAAATAAGTTGCGTTTGATCTAAAAAAGAAGAAAACTGTAGGAATCTATTCACCCCAAATGGTTTTACCCTGAAGGATGTTGAAGCAGGTTTTGGCTGAGTTAAAAATAGAGCTTTTTCACCAGTGTAACTTCCCTTGAGAGGTGAAGGGAGGCTGAATGGATAGAGCTGGTCAGATTCCAACAGCACTTGGCTGTGAGGACACTTACTCACTATTGCGTATATGACCTCTATACACCATATAATCTAACATAATCATGCATAGACGATCAAACCACAGCTCTTCCCAGGTAACTGTTACAGCGGAGACATATAACTTGTCCTAGGACACAGCTGGAGGGAGGGGAGATGCGTTGCAATTGTCTTTTCACTGTGATTATCATCAGAATGAAATTATTATTATTATCATCATCAACAGAATCACGGCCATATATAGAGAAGCAATGGCGCATCTGCCGTGTCCAACGTTAATCAGAATGTGCCCAGGAAAAGTATTCTGGAGTGAAATATTGCATTAGGCCTCGAGTCAGGTGGTCGGAACCGAGAAGGAAAAAGTCAGAGCCAGCAGGTACTTGATAAAAAAGGTCCTTACATCGAGATGTTTTAACACTTTTAAGAAGCTAGGACCAGGAAATATTTAGCATTTTTGTTCGAAGAATGACTAAAACGATAAACACATTTTCAAAATTGTTGCTGATGCATTTTCCACCGACCAACTAATCAATCAATTGACTAATCATTGCAGCTCTAGTGTGTTGTAGAGTTGTTTGTTGTTTAAATGAATAGTTCAATATTTTGGGAAATATTACATTTTGATGTGAAGATTGACCAAGCTTTAGAGGTGTTGGTGTGGATTTTGTTACCTACCCCTGGTTCCAGTCTTTATACTAAGCTAAGCAAACTGACTGCTGGCTTTAGATTTATGTTTAGTAGTATGTATCTTCTCATTTAACTCTCAGCAAGAAATAAAGCAAAACACATTTCTCAAATTGTCAAACTATTCTTTTAAGTCTTTTAAGGGACATTTGTGATTTTAGGCTATATGAATACAACTTTCTTACTTGTGTGTGCACAGGTGTGAACATACTTGAACAAGTGAGCACGAGTCTGTGTGTATGCAAACGCACAGGTATTTGTGTATCTCAAAAAAAGATAGATGACCAGACGTGGAAGAGGAAATACTGAAACGAACTTGGTGATGTTGATCATGACTGGAGTCTTTGGGGCTTTAAGAGAATGATGTTACTTGAACATCAGCTTTTACACACACACACACACACACACACACACACACACACACACACACACACACACACACACACACACACACACACACACACACACACACACACACACACACACACACACACACACACACACACACACACACACACACACACACACACACCTTGAGATTTTAATCAGAGAGCAGCCCTGCTTGTGCTGACCGGGCCAGGGGTTTACTTGGCCTGTGTGTGTCTAATCAAGGATGAGAGGAAGTGGTGACAGAGCGAATGTACCAATTAAGCAGGCTGATTGGGCTCTATTCCACTGTGGCAAAAACAATCTCTCCCACAACAGATTGCAATCTGACAGCACCAGATGTAATTCATTAATTATACTGATAAAAACGCCTCAACTCTATAAACCTCCATGCTGTTATTCACTTTTGTTAGTTTGGCGTTTTTATGATGAGTTATAGATTTTTCCTGAGGTTGTCTGTTTAGGGTGTGCATGTGTGTGAAGCAACTGCTCGATTTAAAGTTGTAAAGTTTATTTTGCATTTGTTTTGTTGCAATGAAACTAGCCGTGTGATATTACCAGGGCTGGTACTAAGAAGGCTCTCCTATAGGATAACTCCCCTCCCCTGAGTTTAGTTTGAGAGTGTCAAAGTCAATTTAGGCCTATACATCGACCTGAATAGTCAACCAGGAAAACTATTGGTTATAGGCTTAGAAGCAGAACCCCCGAGCAAATAATGAACATGTTTTAGATGGGTTTGGGTTTAAATTAATTTGTCACCTCAGTTGAAGATTAATATAAAATGCTTTTCAGGCTGAGGTGTTATCTGACAATGTTTGCAGCTGCTTCAGGCCAAGAGGAAAGGGATAGTTTAGATGGAAGTGAGGCTGGGTGGAGGGTTTGGGGGCTACCTCACCTTGTCAGAAAGGTTCTTGAGTGCATCCCTCAGTCCAGGGGAAGAGTGCTCCTGGGCAGCCTGGAGGAGCTGGTCCGCTAAGCTTGTGATGAGGGGCTGGAGGAGGCTCATGGTGCTGAGTACCTCCTGAGCTTTGGCTGTGTGTTCTGGGGAGTAGTAGATACACTGGTAGGCAGTGCTGAAGCTGTGGTGGAGGAAAAAAATCAATCACATCAATTCAGATTTGACAGTCGCTGCAGTTGTACATGGACTGTAGATACATGAAATGCATTTGTAAGTGGCCCAAATCAGATGTAATAAGAACTGGGCCACACTTGCTTGTAATGAGTTTGTTCAACATACAATAGTGGACAGAAGCTCATCCCATGTTTGTTTAGATAAGTGCTGATAGTTTTCCTAGAGTCCACTTGCCACCGGTGTTTGCCAAAACTAGTAGAGTAGGAAGAGACAGTATTTTATATGAAACCAGCTACAAGCTACACTGCAGCATATACTGGTTGGCCTGCTCCAAGATCAATGTTGACACAAAAACATTACACATACACAATTGATCAAGTACATGATTGTTGTTTTACTTTCCTGCAAGGTGTGAATAAAGTAAATGTTCATGCTTTTCTACACTTCACACAGACAATTCATAGCTTCTCTAACAAGGACTGCTATTGTAAAATAGCATTTTAAAATGATAGCAGTGTTAGTATTGAACACATCAGATTTATTTTATTATTAGAAATTGATTTATCTTCATGCCTTTGATTGTTGTGGAGTATGGGATGCACCATGCCTAGTTGCTTTGTGCACATAGCTGTAGCAGCTCTAAACTACGGCATAACAAATGCAACCTTTCTTTACAGCGGTCAATTGCATCTAACTGTATATACCTTGTAGTATTACAGGTGTAAATCAGTCCCTGACTACATAGATACAACTAAACATAGTATGGCTCTGAAGCTTGACAAAGTTGAACTATAAATATAACTCTTATTGTTACCTGACGACAGTAGAACAGCTTCACAACTCTTTTCTCATCTGATCAAAAAAAAGAGTTGTTGATCACTTTACAATGTGCAATGTACAATGTCTTTGTGTTGAGGTAAAGTAATGACAAACCAAATAGTATGTTTTTATTGGCTATAAACTAGTGATTGACCGATTCATCGGCCGGCCGATATATCGGGCCGATATTTGCGTTTTTAACGTGTATTTGCATTGGCCGATACGCGGCTGCTGCGTTCGGCGATTCGGCGTCAGGCATCCGCAAAAGGCAGCCCTGGGTTGCTAGGGACGCTCCCGTTCACATGCAGTCAGACCGCACGCTTTGCCCCTCCCCCACCAGCAGAGCGCTGCTGGAACTCTTGTGGAACGGTGAGTTTTAAACTTTCAAAGCATCTTTTAACTGTTTGACTTAGCTGAAATATTGCCATACACTTAGCTGTTACGAACACTGGTCATAGGATTATGTAATTCCGACGTGTTTCCGTGCTATTTTTGGTAGTTTGATTCAGCGATCTGACACACTACAGCATCCAGACACACACACACACACACACACACACACACACACACAAAGCTAAGCGCATCGGGTCCAAAATATCGGCTCAATAAAATCGGCAGCCCGTATCGGACATCGGCTAAGGCTGATGTAAAAATATCGGTATCGGCACTAAAAAATCCGTATCGGTCGAACACTACTATAAACATTGTGCTATTGCGCACTAATTTTACTTTTGCTGCCAAAAAAAATGTACAACAGCAATGCTTTCAAGGTACTTGGCCTGAACTGTTAAATTGGACCTGCAGTCCAATGTCAACCCATTTTTGCTTTATGAATAATTAATCCCTTCTTCATTTCCAGGGAGCTATTTAATCTCAGACAAAAACACCTTTTGTCAGTTCCTAGATTCAGGGCAAATCACTCCAATCAAACATTCTCCTCGGGTAAAGTTCCAGTGACTTTCAATGAGTTTCCGCTGACTTCCTGCCATCAGATGTAGCGTGAGTGAGGCAGTCATTTGCAACCCTCCCAGCTAGTTTAGAGTCAGCTCTGTAAGCCTCTATGTAGGCCAGACCCCAGAGCCAGATCCTAAGGCATAATTGACATAAGAGAGAGAGAGAGATAGTGAGAGAGGGGAAGAAAAGGGCACATACAAAGGGCTGGCATAATACAGTATTCTCTGCAGCGCTCCTAATATTTTCAGCAAGGGAAAGAGTGCTTCTTTAGAAGTCGCCCGGTGTGGAACAGCACTACCTGATTTCAATACGTGTGAAAATCTGAAGGCCTTAAGAAATTAGGAGTAGTAGGTACTAGCCACTACCTACCTCTTTGACTGGCTAACTTTAAAATATTGGCCTTGTCATTATGACTAATGAGCTCCCTGGAGGACTACCACCCACAAGCTCAAGGCCAATCAAAGGAATCACTAAATGAGAGAAAGACACAGGCCAAACAGTGTGAAATACTCAACCAAACAAAACACTACCATGTCTACTTGCACACTACGGTTATCCCCACTTCCAAAACCATACCTTTAAAGATGCCATATTATGCTCATTTTCAGGTCATAATTGTATTTTAAGGTTGTACCAGAATAGGTTTACATGGTTTAATTTTCAAAAAACACCATATTTTTGTTGTACAGCACATCTCTCTCTCACTGCTGCAGCTCCTCTTTTCACCTTGTGTTCAGGTCTCTGTTTTAGCTACAGAGTGAATCATCTTTCCTTCTGTACTCTTTGATTCCACTCGCACATGCGTTTGTATGCGTGTGGAAGCACCAGAGACACAAAATAACACCCCAAATCCCAGAAAAAGTGATTCTTTCATAATATGGGCACTTTAAATGCTACAATTTCAGCCACAGAGAAGACCATAATTGAATAATCTACTGCAACAAAGTAAAGTCTGTAAACCCTTTTCATCCCCTGCGAGCTTACATTCGTCTTATTGCATTATGCAGAACTTAAGAGAAAAAAAAATCCAGAAGGACTGCAACAATACAGATACTACATAAAAGAGGCAAAGAAGAAAGTTGGTGGAGGAAGACAATTGCTTCAGCGACTGAGATTCAATAACAGCCCTGTTGACTCATAAGTACAAATCCAATCCTATTAGGGAGCCTATGCAGACAATAATGAATGTTGGGACCTGCCACCTGATGCTAGACGACAGAATTGATCCTCTCTAAGGCTGGCTAAGGCAAGGAACTTTAATTGCCTCATCAGCATTGCTGTCAGTCCAAATGGGTCTACCAAGACGGCAAACCATGAAAAGGTAAAACAGCATAAATCTGTGAATGCAAACTTGATGAAAGGCCAAAGTGGATGTTGAACATGAGAATCTGATTGTCATTTCAAGCCTTGGGTATGTTTCCCATCCCTGATGTGATTTGGGAGAACTGTGTGCCTGTGGTTAACATGGTGCCAATAAAACAGGGGGTAGACAAACAAATGCACAAGCCAAGAAGACAGCCCTGCAAAAAATACTACCTTTGTGGATCTTATAATATTTATCTTTTGTTGAATATGTAGGTGATGACTGAACCCTGGGGTAACGTCTGAGGCCAAAGATTGTGGTGCCATTAGAGTGCATGATATATTAATAAAATAAACAGAAGAGCAGAAAATCCTCCGACCCGTCTAGATCTTACATTGATGAGAAGACTCATAGCACACCTGCACTCATAAAAGGCCTCCTTCTTTACAAATCCTTTACTTTAGTTTAAAGAGGCACCCAGAAGAACTTGTTATTTACCGTTTGTCTGATGGTAGCCATATTTAATGTTGACATCTGGATGCATTTCTTACATTTGGTTCTAATGCTGTTACCATTTGATCAGATCATTTTGATATCAATAGTATTATTTTTCCTTTTAGCACTATATTATCTGTAATTGTCACAAAAAAGTTGAAAATCTTTAACAATATAAGGTTTGATAGTAGTTTGTAATTTGAGTACGAGTTTGCAGAGTCCTTATAACAGCAATAGCAAGCAAATATGAAAGCTCATTGATATTCATAATGTGAGCTATTTGTCCTGCAACTATGTAAACTTCTGTAAAAGTCTGCATGCAATTTATGAATATTTATGTGTATGTCTATGGACCTAGGAGACTCATTAATTTCCATACATGCAGTATAGAGCATTTCAAGTGAACTGGTGTTGTTGTTTTTTGCCTCTAAAGGGACCAACTAAGGACTAACACTTCTAGACGGTTGTCTTTTGCGCGTTTTAAACATAATGATGCACAAGTTCCATTTTACTGTGCCACAATGTGAAAATGAAGATAAATGAAACTCAATATTTCAGTTAAGTTATCTCAAAAACAGGCTTATTTGTGCAGACTGTACAAAACTACAAAACACAGTACATTAGGACTCATCTCATTATGCTAATAGTGCCCAGCATACCTACGTCGACCTACACCCACCTACCTGCTTGTAGTCAACTGTGTACTATGTATTGGTGCACCTGTGTTTTGTGATATTTTTTGTCACACACAAACCCTTTTTATTCATGTTTTACTGACCTGCAGACACATCTTATTGCAAAAGTCTCCAATAGTCCAATTATGCCACTAATTCCAGGATTTAGAGTACATTTTAATATTAGGTTTTCATCAGTATCTCTTAGCCAAAACAGCTTGCATGATTATGCTGATTAGCTCCCTACACAGCCATGTAAAGGTGGTAGGTTTATTTTTCATCCTAATTTGTGTGACACACTTTGTCAAACTTCAATTTCATGTGCCAGATCTAACACAGCTTCTCAGTTTCTGCAGCGCAGTGGAGACACATGCAATAAAGGTTGACCTGTGGCTGTGATAAACAGCCTGATGTCTAACTGTAGAGCAGAATGACTGGTCATATAATTGTGCTGGTTAAATTTAAGAGTGGTATGACTGGAAAAAAAGAAGTTTGAGAGTTAGTTATAAAAACTCCACTATTATTGTATTTATTACATATTATTTATTACGGTACTTTGTAGTTCACACAGAAAATGGTTTTCTTCTCGTTTGGCAGTGGTGACGTCATGGTGCATGTAAGGAAACTGAACGCAACCATTTCCGATTTCCATATGATGTGATTTAGCACAGAAAACAATGGAGGATGATGCTGGAAACTGTATGTTCAAATGTTTGTGTTGGACTATAAAAACAACTCTCCACCTCCTGTTAGGGAATATTAGATTCCTCTTAGGTGAAGCTCCTCCAGACTCCATTACATGACGTCCGTACATTGTGGGAGAGCAATGCTTTTAGAAAGAATTGCTGCCATACCCCTACACACTCACTTATAATGCATGATAATGGATTTTTCTTAATCCTACCTCATTTACATTGCACCCTGGGTTTGCCACACGCCTCCAGCCATGAAAATATCGAAGGTGGGCTGCCACTCCCTCTGCACAATATGCACAGTGCACTTGACTGCACATTGCACCTGCACTTTGATTCATGAAATTATCGCCCTTGGTCTTCTTATAAGTTTTACAGAAAAACAGCACTGGATCTCCAGGAAAAAGGACCCATCCATGTGTTGTGGCGCAACGCTCCATCAGGTAAACTTGACTGTAAGAGAAGACTCCAGTCTACTAACAGATTACTAAAACTATCAGTGTGTCGAGGATGAACTTCCTCCTTGGTTTTCCTAAATGATCAATGGGAATTGGTTATAACAGTAATGAGAGGCAGAAAACCGCTGGGCCCAGCGGCCTAATTAAGCCAGTATCTCCAGTGCACGGCTAATTAATAGTGGAGAGGAAATTAATGAAGAGCTTGTGGCCTGCTGCTGACAGCCAGCAGGAGTAAAATGCAGCTACGTCAGCAGAGAGCCCTGCAGCACTCCAGGTGACTGCCAGAGCCTCCTTCTTTATTTAGACAGCACGCTGTAATCATGGTTCATACACCATGACACTGCCACATAACCACAGTAAAACCATACTGTCTGCTATAGATACATGCTGAAAGATCTGATCTCAAACCAGCTTCTTTAAACTGCCAAAGTCCATCTGTTGTTGAATCCTCCACTTGGCACTGGTTTCACATCAGTTTTCGGAGTAACAGCCAAAGCTTTCCTCAGTTCAGACACAAACTAGAAACCCTGATCTAGGACCAGATACATCTCAAAGCTACTGCCAGCACCATCACCCACAGAACCTCGAGCAGGCAAAGAACTAACAAGCTGCTATCCATCAGCATGGAGTCCCAGCCACTGTCAACGCCCTGTCTTTGAAACTCAAACAGAAACACACACACACACACACACACACACACACACACACACACACACACACACACACACACACACACACACACACACACACACACACACACACACACACACACACACACACACACACACACAGGAAGTTATTTTGTTGGACAACATGCTGCTAGTCACATTAAGTCTGAACATTGGCCCCAAGAGACTGTGTGATGTAGTTTCAACTACACTCTGTGTCCCAGAAATGTGTCATTCGGCAGTTCTGCTGGCCAAATGACAGCTTATCCTCCCTCTATGTTACAGTGGACAGAATTCAAAGACACATGTAGAGAGAGAAGCTCTACTGCACAGCTTCTGCACCAACTAAGTACAGCTGATCTTACAAACGGACCTGTTTGACATTTTACTGAAAAACAACACACAAGTCAAAAACAGACTACTGTATATCTCCTACATTACATGTGCAATAAAACCCACAGACATCATCAGTATAGGTAGGACTACATATGGCAATGTTGATGTTGTTCCATAAAACATGAAAGTGTGTTGCATCGTTATGCAGATTAGCTGAATAATTCAAAAGAGGCTGTTACTGAAAGATTAGACCACCTCAGCAAATCCCCAGCTATGTCTATAGGGTTCAATTAAAAACGGATAAAAATCCAGTGACTTTTAAAACAGCCATTTAAGTGGGACTGCATGCATTAATGAAAGACTAATGCTCTTGCCCTGTGTGTACATGTGCTAGGTTTCCGGAGGAATACTAAGTGTAGTTATTGATTAAACTCTTTCCTGGATCATCCTGAGAGACAAACTACATTGCATACGCTGGCCATTGCCAAGTTTGGCCAATGCAGGTTTTTAATGGAACAGGAAAGAACCACCCTTTCTCTCTTCTAGTGTCCAGGGAACAAAGACGAATAGCTCTTTTATTGCCCTCCTGGTAACACCTCTGTGCTCAGGTTTTCCTTTTTTCCCCTCCCTCAATCCTTTTCCATCCCCTCTTTGATGAATTAATATCACATTGAATAGCCAAGTCTCACATCTTGCCGAGTGTCCCCCTTTTTAATCAAATGTGATTACAAAAAGCTGCTGCAGAAAGGCGAGGAGACACACTGGTGAGAGTGTCTGCGTGTGCACGCACACATGTATCTACGCTCTGCTCAGATAGGCTGACATTCTGTGCAATTAAGTTACTCTCAACTAGAGATGGCCCGATACCATTTTTTGCTTCCCGATACCGATTTCGATACCTGAACTTGCGTATCGGCCAATACCGAGTATCGATCCGATACCAGTGTGTCATATATTTGATTATGTTTTAACAACTATATACTACTATCCCTGTATGGATGTGATACAATTTCTGTCTTTGTTGTCAGCCTGGCTCAGGTTAAACTCTTTATAGTAGTCAGTTATAACGGAAAACGAACATAAATAAACTACTTTAACGTACATTTCTTTTAGGACTTTATTACGTGGTATCGGATCGGTGCATAAACTCCAGTACTTCCCGATACCAGCGTTTTAGGCAGTACTCTCAACTGAACTTGCGCACACGACTACAGTACTTCACAGTCACACACAACTAAAAAAAAAACTGATCACGTCCTAGGCTAAATATTTGGTCAGACGTTTAGTGCATGCATAATAAAAGCAAATTAAACCATATATATCAATGTTACTCATTTAAAGTAAACTTGCACCTTCATTACAATGGCCACTGCAAACACACTGTAACATTACAGAGAAACTGAGTTTATTCCTATTTCTGACGATGACTGACAAATGACTGCATTCCAGGTCAAACATGGATAAGGCTCAGAGCAGGCCGTAGTCAGTTAGCCAGGCGGAAAATTGGAAAATTTAAGCTACAGTGAGTCATTAGCTAAGTCAAATATGAAACAAAAAGCGCTGTCTCCCTGGAGAATTCTTTCTGAAGACTAATCTCTCGTTCAAAGAAAATGATTTCACTTCAGTGGATTCTCGAAAATATGCTAACCTTATCATAGTTCATGCTAGCAGATAAAACTGACCATCTTCAGCAAATTCACTTGTGCACTTTAGCGGAAAAAAAGTCATTTTTTATTATCAGCACAGGCCCCCAACTATTTTTCCCACCAACTTATCCATTTCATACCCACACCTCAGCCCTCTCCATCTTGCCTCTCTTCCCCTCTTTCTTGAGCTGCAAACTCTGTAACTAATTGGATCTGGCATGGTCTGTAATGACTTTGTGCTCTATGGGGAGCTTTGGGAAAAATCACCCTTCATTTCTTTTGGCATCACTCAAGTGACCACATACTGAACTCCAGTGACATATACCTCCGTCCTGCATCTAAAGGGCAAAGACAGCAACATTTACAGGATACTGCTGATCTCAAGTTTGAGGAAGTCCTATGGATATGTTCCCCCGGAGTGCACTTTCAGTCAGTATATATGCGTATACATTTATCTTTGTATCTGTGTATGTATAACACAATCATAATAGTGTGTTCTCATTTGTGGATCAAGTGGATTCGGTCAGTAAAATAAAGACATATTTTCTCCATCAAGCAGAGAGCTGGTACACAGCCACAGACTGAACACAATCTAACATAAAACTCAATCTAAAAGACTCCCTGTGAGTCAGTGAGACCAACTCACAACATATCTCTGAGCAAATCCAGCACATCACTCAGACTTTTACAGATTAAGGATTCACTCCATGTGAAATATGTACCAGTAATAATGATTGATTATTGCTATGCCCACTGTAGACTCATCTGGTAGTCAATGGTTAAGGATTGCTGTTCTATGGCACTCCCCACATATCATACTTTTCGTAGTTTTTGTCATTACTTCAGATGAGAAATGTCCTAATTCGTTACATAAAAACTTGGTCTTGCCATTTGGTTTTTGAATTCAAGTGCTTTTTAAGAGAGAGCTCCAGCTGGCAGCTGGGAAGTTGTATTAAAAATGTGTGGCTCTTCAGTGACAAGTCAACATACAACTTTTAAAATGGAGAAAAAAAATGCTTGCCAGGAAAAAAGAACCAGTACAGAGGAACTTGTGACTCAACAATCCCTTTGCATCATGTCTGTTTCCTCCAGTCAAATTGAGCATGGATTGGCTGGAAGTAACTGTTTGGGCCTGGAAAATCAAGTTTCAAATTTGTCTGCCACTATCAATTATGCCCAAGTCATATTCTTTTGTCAATAAATTTCCTGTGTCCTGCATTAAATCATGTATGCTCCCTCTAAACAAGATGTTGTACAGGTTGGCAAGGTGTTTTTTTCCTACCTCTTTTTCTCTGCTTCATATCGGCTAAGGAGACGCTGCAGACCACCACACTTGAACCCCTGGAAATGGGCAGCAGGGGCACCGACAGTGACAACGTCATAGAATGCATCTGTGAAGAGAGAAAAAATAGTTTTAAATAGTGAAATGTATAATACAGCACTTTGGAAATTGGCACTAAAGGACCTTGAGGTGAGACAAGGCAGAAGGACGACCAATGTCACAGTGCTTTATTCCGATTTGCACACCGCCGTCACATGTAAATAAACACTTTACAGACAGCTAGGCAGGCACAGAGGTGCTTACTACAGGCCTCGTTTTGAATGAGTAATGGATGAGGCTGACAATTAAATCTGTAAAAAAAGGGAGGAGGATGAGGGGGTGGACGGGGGTTTAACGGGCTAAATATTTTGGTGTGGTTTAGTGCCAGGTCAGTTAATGAACACCTCCAGGAAAGCAACAGTGCAAAGCTCCGACCGTAGGAAAACACTGCTTGGAAAATTGTTGAAAATAGAAATTAATGACATAACATAGCTCCAAGTGTTGCCACAGAGATGTGAATGGCCAACAGCACCACGTCCCCCAACACCACCACAATAGACCAATAGTGGTTTGATGCGAGGGCTTTGCTAGTACCCACTGCTTCTTCCATTAATTATCCCTGTGACTCGCCATGGGGCTCCCTGTCCGCCACGTTTGGCCCCAAGAGTGTTCCGATGTTCCCTTAATTGGATCTCCCACAGCAGAAGTACAATGAAATACAATGGTGGTTTTCAGAATATCAAGCCCAATGACCAATTTGTGCCTGATTTGCCTGGTCTTCATCTCAGAGCATTCTTTTCTCAATTTATCAACAACAGAACAAGCTGTTTAGTACTGAGAGGACAGTTGCTTTCTAAAAGAGGAAATTGATTTTGGGCAGTCAGGTTAAGAGTGGTTAGAATTCATACTTAACCCATTCCACAATCCTGTTTAACAATGAAAAAAGAGCAAAGATTTTTTGACACAAATGAGTTCTGAACAATACTTTTAGTTCAGCTTTGCCAAGCTGAGCTTTTCAGGCAGGAATTATTTTACACTTGTCATTTAGGAGACAGAAGATAGCCGTTCTCAGCAAAATAAATGAATACTGTTTTGAGCTTGAAGTGTTTTTTTCCCCCCCAAGTTCCTTTTCTTGCTGGATGATCAATTGACAAAATGAAAATGAATGGTTCAGAGTCGTTGAGTGGATTGCATAGCCAAACTCAAAGAAATGCATCACTTCAGAAAATCAAATGGAACAATAGAGCGATTGACTACAGTTGGAACTGAGAAACAGCTCCATTACGAAGCCAGTTCAATTATTTCCTGGGCCTGACTGATTGCAATCATTTTTCTTTTCTTTTTTTTTTTTTAAATTGAACAAAATGTGCAATTTAATAGCAATTCTCTACCAAACAAGGATATGACAGTAAATGAAAACTAGAAGGTAGCCTGATATTCAGACAGAATGGCCATTTCGTTGTTTTTGTTAGCAATTTTCTGTGTGGGGAGGCCTTCATTTCTGCCTAACTATTGACGCAAGGTGGCCATTTAAGTCAAGTTTGGTTGATTCTAAAGCTGCATGCGCGTTGTATGGTGTTTTTAAAGATAAGGTTTTCTGCATTTTTGCCTTTATTGGTGAAATGACAGTTAAGCATACATATGTAGGAAACCTAAAACCTGAAAAAAATAAGTATCAGTAGTACAGGTCTTACTGTAGTATACATAGTGGAGTTTACACATACAGACACATTAGCTAAAGCACCACTGCCTGCAATTGAGTAAAGGTGTGAATTGGCCCCACAGAGGGTAGTTATCAGTGTCTATCAATCAATTGACAAACTCCTCTAAGGCTTGATTTATCTTGATGTTCCCCGTTTTCTGCCTTGACAGTGTAAGACAGTTTCAGGGCCGAAAGATGACTTGATTTTACTTATTTTATCTGTCATACCTGATGTTTTCACTAAAAGAAGCACCATTTATGTCAAGGTTTGTCTGTCTTCAACTTTCCATCAATCATCGAGTGTATAGTTGAAATGGAGCCCACTCACAGGTAGTGAGGCAGCAGTTAGTCGCTTTAATACACTAGACAGTTCCAGGGCAATAACAGGCTCTGCTAGCTAGAGAGCAGCGGTGGAGGAGACAGACCAGTCTTTCTCTCAGCAAAAACTCAAAGGGCTTAATTAGTGTTTTGTCTATCTTTCTCAGGCCAAGTTAATTCTCACCTTTCAACCTGAGCGATGACCCTGTCTGAGCCCTCGGAGTATCTCTGACAGATGGAGAAGTCAGGCATAGCAACACAACAGCAGGTGACACCCACAGCAGCTTATAGAAATGTTTGCATATAAAACCACCTTTCCATAATACCTGTTTTTTTTCTGTTTAACAGCTGTTGAGCCAATTTGCTTTTGAGCAGGATGGTAAAATGTTTTTAAGTGGCTTTAATCTTTTTTTTTTGTATAACAACAATGTATGAGATGACAGTGAAAAATAATGTGACAACATGAAAGGGCTCGCAGTGAGAATCCTACAGAGAATTATTACCTGAATCTGCTGCTCCCCCTCGGCTTTATGGAGTTTTATAGTTAGTTTCAGCTCACGGTTTAGCTGTTCGGCCTGCAATTTTACGGTTTTGGATCACTGTTACCGCTCTCATAGCCCTATTTGAGTAGGCAGCTGTTTGTGTGTACACCTGCTCAGCTCCAAACAGCAAACAAAGTTAGCAACTAGCTGGTGCACATTTAGCAGCTGAAGGGACAGATATTGGTAGACACCAAAAACAAAGCTAAAAGAAAGTGAATATTGGACTTACCTTCAACAGGTGTAAGTAGTATATATAATAATAGGTCTAACAAAAGTCTAAAGCAGTAGTGTAATACCTGTTTTTCTGGGGCACGTCACCCTCATCCGCTGGGTGTGCAAGTTTATTGGGATGAACTCCAGAGATTTCTGGGCTTTGCAGCAGCTTGGCTTGAATGAATGCCCTAAAAAAAACAGAGACACAAGTATATGTCACATTGTCAAGTACAACTGCATGATATCTGATGACTATTTTTAATCTGTCTCCAGTGAGTGGTCACTTACTTACTAACTATGCTTTCAGAATAACCAAAAAAACAAAGAACAACACAACCAAAGTTTTAAATTAGTAGAGCCCAATTTTCCCAGCTATTTTCTCAAAGAAAGCATGATTATTACATTAAATGTCACAGATTACACAAATTTAAAACAGTAAACTACAAATTATTCTTTGTTTGGCACTGGGGTATGACTAAAATGATGATAAACCTCTAAACCAGGGGTCTTTAGCGTTTGTTAGGCCAAGGACCCCTTAGCTGAAAGAGAGCCAGACCAGGGCCACCCCACTACATATAGTATGTTATGAAAATTGAGTTGCATATTAAACTGGGGCTACAATAACATGTAGGGTGGCCTAAAGTCTTTACACATACCTTTTTGTGGTGCATGCAATATATTCAAATAATTATTGACATTTATACATGTTTTAATGTTAAACATACATGTAGCACAGTGAATCCTTTAGCTTAACTGTATCTGTGGATGGCTACCTTAGTGGCTAATAATACGCCTGTCATCAATGTTATGTCAATTTAAAAACAAATCACAAATACGCTGATTTATCTTTGTAATAATATGTTGGACATGTTTATGTATATTTTCAGACACATGAACTTTTTTTTAAAATGATTGAAACAATAACTTGGGGCCCCCCCTGCAGTAACTCTGAGGACCCCCTAAGGGTCCCGGGCTCCCTGTTGAAGATCACTGCTGCAGTCCACTTTTAATTGTCCATGCAAGATAATATAACTCACATCTATGTATATCAGATAAAGAATATCAATTAGAGATCAACAAGTGTCTCAAAAGTAGCTAATTTTCAATCAACTGCTTATAATATCCTCTAATGCAGTGCTATCCTTTAAGCACAGGATGTTAAGCCCCTTGCAGCCACTACTTTGCACAAAATTTCCAATTAAAATTTTCTGACAAATGACACTCTTTGTTTCTGGCTTATATTAAAACTTAAAAACACAATCTGACACTTCATGTTTTGAGCTCAAATCTTGAATATGTAAATAGTAGTGCTGTCACTTTAACGCGTTATTAACGGCGTTAACGCAAACCAAAGAGACTAACGTTCTTTTGGATCTAGCTAGACCGGAAACAAAACAGACACGCCCGGGCACGCCGCGGCTGCACACACTTGTTTGGGCTTGCGAGCCGCGTAGCAAGTAGGCTCGTCATGGCGATTAGCATCGGAGCGAGTAGTGACTCTACAGTCAGTGAGAGAAACAAAGTGTCTCCCCTGTTCTTTCTGACCACGGTGGGAAACCTGGAGCAGGAAAAGTTACCCCTCTCCTTGATTTTACGTTGTTTATGGAGAAGGACAACCAGGAAATGAGTCGGGGGAAACCATAGTTGCTATGACGACCAGCCACGCTCACCTCAGGCATGAGGCAGTACTATCTGCAATGGAAAATCGAGGTAACAGCGTTACATTTTCTGACAGATTATTAGCTCCAAGTGTGAATGTTAGTGTGAAATTGAACATTACGTATATGCCAATGTTGTTTTCAATAAAAAAAAAAAACACATTTGCACAAAGCAAGCCGATCCACTTTTCCATGTTGATAAGAGCATTAAAATGAGAAAATATAATGGGACAAAAAGAAATCAAGGGACATTTAGAATAGATAAAAATGTGCGAGTAATCACGATTAATCGTGAGTTAACTATGACATTAATGCGATTAAATATTTGAATCGTTTGATAGCACTAGTAAATAGGGTTGATGAGCCTCTTTGAGATGAGGCAAAGCTTTCAAGAACAATCAAGGAACAATGTAGGAGGAAATTTAGAAGTGTTGTGATGTTTCATGTTTTCAAGTCATTCAAAATGAAGGTATTCGAAAAGGGTACAGAAGACCAAAAATCTGAACAAAAAGTCTTGTATCACAAAGTTTCATTATCTAGTTTGGCATTGGAACTTTTAATTAAATGCCCCTTTAAGACACATGACTTTGAATTTCCTATCCAATGATTTAAGATAGAGTTTAAAAAACTAGTGAAAACTGCTCTAGTACAAGTTGTGTGTTTTCCAGCTTGTATGCGTAAAGTAATTATGAGGTCATGGTGGACTCTTGATGGTATGTATGTGGAGCATGTTGATGTAATTCTTTAATCCAAATTGTAATGTAACAAATACTGTAGATCAGTGTCATGGAAGTGAGTAAATCAATGTTATATTTCAATCTTTTTTCTAACAACTTTCTTTTTTTTGCTTTTGACATGATCCTTTATCATATGTAGTTGGCTGTGCTGTGATCACATACTAGATCATATGAGTCGCACCAATGGCAACACCGGTGTGAGGTCATTTCATTGAATTGTCTGTTGATAAAGTTGTTAATGCTCTTCTGTCGTCTGTCTTCCCACATAGACTGTGGCTTATCAGGATATCCACACATTGCTTCTTTTTTTTTTTGTCACGACAACCTGATTTTGCTGATGAGGGAAACGCATCATAATATTCCTTTGAACCAGAGGAGGTTATTATTTCCCCCCCATCGAAGATCTCCTCTCCTGAAGAGAGTTAAATTAGCATTAGAGCAAAAACACAGTCTTCTTTATTTACTTTACCATAACCTTTCACTATTATCGTAGATGGAGATATGTATTTTATACTGTATGCATGACTGTTATTGTGGAGACAGCCTTCTATATATCTCAAATTCAATATCCTAATTATGACAATGTGAATATGTGACAACTAAATGAATAATTAAACGATTTATTCAAATGATGCCAACAGTGATTATTTTCTCATAGTAACACCAAAAAGGTTTGAGTTAATGGCTGAAGTTCTGCTTTTATTTCCAAATATTAAGGTGAAGCAGAGTGTACTGTAGCTCACAATGTATGTTAATTGCAGCATAATGACAAAAAAGACCAAGTACACACACTTTCCAGCTCTTCTATCTGACACGTGCCCATACTCTCCCTTTGCGTTAAGAACTAAACTGTGCAGTACACACTCTTCCATCCTGTTCATTAATTACTCTCGAGGCAACAGACCAGTATGCACCAATCAAAGCCTCAGTGCTACACAAGGTTTATGTTTACACAGAATCTAGATGAGAAAATGTGTTACCTGCCACAGATTTTTAACATCATTTGGTAGGTTAGCCAAAAATGAAAACAAATCCACTGCACCTCCATCACTGTATATCATGCCTGATAACTGCTGACCCACTCAAGCTGAAATGTGTTACCTCAGAAATAGATAACACGTATGACTCAGCTGGAGCTGACAACGATGGGACTTATTATTTTCAAGCACTGACAATCATCAATGTCTTCTTAAAAACACAATACACAATTAAAATTACATAATACATAAAGTGTAGACAGGTCAACCAAATGCCTGTCTAAATAGGTACAGTAGGTCTTTATCTGATTTTTGAGTCCACAGATACAGCGGACCTTAAGGATGGAGGCAGAGCATTCCAAAGTTTAGAAAAGCTCGATCACCACGAGTCTTAAGCCAGGTGCGTGGAACAGACAGTAAATTTAACATATTAGACCTAAGAGAGCAAGCTGACAAATATGGTTGAAGTAGCTCAGCCACATATGCAGGTGCCTGACCGTACAATGCTCTATATATATAAGAGTGAGAATTCTGGATTAACTGAAGACGATCAAGAGCAGACATTCTAAGTGAGGAGGAAAGTGCGTTAAAGTATCAGTATAACTTACAGTCTGTTTACTAATATTTCTTAAGTGGAAAAAACAAGTTCTGGTCAGCTGCTTTACATGGATGTTAAACAACGGGGATTGATCAAATATCAACCCCAGCAATGCTCATTGAAAACTGCATAATAAATTCTACATCATTGAGATTATTAATATCACAGCAAAGGCGCTCTGTAAAACTGATCAGCTGTATTCTAAGTTATGACGCAGGAATGCAATGTTCTTTAAAGACATTAAGGGTCAGCATTTACAGACAAATCAAAGAAAATACATATATGATCACTGAGCAGTAGGTTTGTAGGGGAGGGAGAGGTTTGCTTGTGGTGACCGAAAATTAAGTGAGGACAGTACTTGGTGAGGGAAGTTAAGGCTGCTGAGAGAGTGAAATGTGCAGTCTACAACAGTAAGGGCCAGAATTACCAAGGCTTTTGCGCCTATTTTTCAGGTGCAGATGTGACGCATTCTGCCTAAAACACATGTGCTGTATTGAGCAGTCGCACCAGGATGGAGTAGTTAGCGTGTCATTTGAGCAAGTGGCTGCGAGACTACAGCCATGCAATGCTCTATGAAGCTGTACACTAGGGCTATTCATTTACAAATTCAGCTGGGCCAAATATCAAAAACCTTTCTCTGCGTGCCCGAGTGAATCGGGCAAGAAACCACACTGATGATATACAGTATTATAAACGATAAAGGATAGCCTATGTTGTATATAAGATATATGATTGTATATATGATTGTGCTGGGCGGTGGTTGCTTCTTTGGATGTGGCTTGCGGGACACCAATTGAATGGGCCGGCTAAATGCTTAACATGCTCACAATGACAATGCTAACATGGTGATGTTAGCAGGTGATATTTCAGTCCCTCCAGAAAAACGCGATTATGCGATTGCAGAATTCAATGCATAATCAGGCAAAGTCCGCATGTTTATGCGGTGGCCGCTTTTTTAAAAATATGCCGCACTTTCGCCGCAAAAATTGCCAATTTCCAAGCAAAATATGCGGGGCTTGCATGATTTCATAATCCCCGCATTTTCGTTGCAAAAAAGTCGCACATCAGAAAGTTGAAAAATGTTGCGTTTACTTCACACAAGAGCAGCTATTTTCCCCGTTGCCATGGGAACGTTATGAAGTGATGTAATTTCGCCTAGTGAGAACACAGTGTTGGGGGAATCACTTTTTTTTTCTCTTTCATCAAACCGCAGTTTTTGCAAGTTCCCGCAATTTCATCGCATAAAATTGCATAAATATCCCGCATATTCCATCGCATTTTTTAAGAAAATGTGCCGCATAATCAAGGATTTTTGCCCGCAACAATCACAAAAAAACTGGAGGGACTGATATTTACCAGGTTCACAATCTAGGTTGAGCATGTTACCATGCTAACATTGGCTAATTACCACTAAACACAAAGTACAGCTGAGACTGAGGGGAATATCATTAGTTTTGCAGATATTGGCCATTAACCACAGTACTGGGCAAATTAATGATCACCAAAGTCAGAAGGCT
Source organism: Gymnocephalus cernua (assembly GCA_023631565.1). Lineage (NCBI taxonomy): Eukaryota > Metazoa > Chordata > Actinopteri > Perciformes > Percidae > Gymnocephalus > Gymnocephalus cernua. The sequence continues at coordinate 18,657,143 of CM042427.1, read as the reverse complement.
TCATCTTCTGTGGACCATGAATGTCTGTACAAAATTATAAAATACATCCAATTGTTGAAAATTTCAGTCGACAGACCAACATTGCCATCCATATTGTGGCTAATAAAAACTCCTGACCTATATACTGTTGTCTTCACCCAGATAGTATCTAACTGGTCTGCACATCAACACATTTCTGTGCTAGGAGGAGCTGTTTCCAAAAGCTAACATTCCAGTCAATTGCTAAGCAGTCGTCCCAGCTCAGTGGGCTCTCACTGTCTGCTGTACAGCTCTAGGGACCAGGCTAATCGAGCTAGTGACCATTGTGGGTTAGATGAATTAGCCATATCGTATCCCCATCTGTTTGCCCAGGTGGCTATGTGACAGAAGGGCTGGATGCCAGCAATACTGACCAACAGCTGGCCACTGTCTCTTCTTTTAATATTTTCATGCAATTTCCTTTGGTCTTTGCCACTTTTCTGTTCTACTGGATCCTTTAGAAGATGAACAACCTTTTTTCTATGCTATAAATGTCTGCCCGAGGACAAGCTGAGAAGATCACAAATTACAGCAACAGCGTCTTGTAAGTAAGGTCTGTCAGATCAATGTAGGTCTGTAGCTTGTGAAGGGTTTTACCTTAATGCTCCTGTGGTGCCGAGTGCACAGCAGGCTTTTTTTATTCAATCAACAGTTAGATATGTTGTAGACATAGGAGGATTGGACACATGCTGTGTGAGCAGTGGAATCAGCCTGAGAGAAGTGTGATTTGGACAAGAGGATCATTTAAAAAAAACTTTGATCCAATTTATGTCTTTTAACAGTTTGGTGATTATTTTTAAGGGGGTTTATATCATTACCATTTTTCATGTTGTCTGTAGTAACCTGGAAAACAGAAAAAGTAAGCACTCCACAGCTGAACATCTTTACCTGGAGGCAACAGACTGCAGAGACTGATGTTCTAATACAGATATTAAAGAGAGAGAGAAAGAGTAAGGTATGAGCCTCAATCTGCAATTTGTTGCTCTGGGCCTTACGTTGAAGTTATCTCATAAGTAGAGTTTAAGAGTGACTGACAGTTTTGTAAGGAGGAGTGCTGGCAGTATTGAAGGTTCAACAAACACTGCGCTAACAAGATTGCTTCTGCGCCTTTAAAATTGCCGCCCGGTAAACAATGAAAGTAGGGATGATTAATTTATGAATGGAATACAGTTATTAGAGTATCTGAAGTGTTTGCTGAAGTCAGCTTGTCATTAAAAATGGATAAAAATGGAACCTGAACATGGGGACTCTAACTAAACCTCCCAACAGACTGTTCTTCCTCTACCAGCAGTTTTTCCAACTTGATTTTAATTTTTGTTCTTACAAAAAAACATAACATAAAAATAAGAAAAACCTACATCTGACCCATGAAATGTGCACAGACCACTGATTCTTCTTTTTTTGCCTGAAAATCCTTCTGACTTGATTGACCTTAAATCATATGCACATTCGAGTCAGTCTCTAATGAAAATAACTGCATAAATATCGGTATTTATTTAAATGAATATTTAAGGACAGCGAAGCTCACTTGCACAAATGCAAAACCCAACTATTTTGAAAACATAATAAAATGTGTAGAATACAAACCCTATACTGTGGAAGCATTCTATATTTTGCATCCTCCCATACATTTTGTATTGCTCTATATAGACTAATACATTGCCATAAAATATGATAGATATGTGTGTATAAGCTTGAAAGACGTCCTTATTACATGAAGTTCTTATATGATGGACATTTTAAAAGTAACATCATATTGACACATCCCCTAAAAGTATTGATTTGTATGTACATGCAAGGTAGGAGAGCAACGATGCTTGTTGATTGTTTACATTAATTTCTCTTGTGACGGACGCCACTCAATGCTTTTGTCACCATTTGCTTATTTTGAGTAACAATCTTGTCATTCCTTCTCTCCCCTGTTTTTGCTCATCTACTGGTCTTCACGCTCAAACCACCTCCACACTCTGTCTCTTTGTGTCTCTACTATCTGCCTTTTTTTTGGATGAAATTACTTATCAATAATTAATCTGCAGAAGCTGGCCCACCCAACTTGTCTGTCATCCTGTTAAGTTAATGCAGGGCTGGACTAGAGTCGTGAGTTGGGCAGGGGTTCCTTTGTGCATTGCAGCATCTGCGCCAAACAAGGGATTTGTCAAGAACCATAATGACCAATGGCACATTATCCATTCCGCTCGCCCTCAACTCCCACCCTCAGAGCTCAGGCAGGCAGTGCAGAGGCTTAGCCAACATCATCTCTTATCAGCTAGGCAAAGAAAAAAGCAGCAGAGACAAATATCTCATTATGGGGATGAGAAAAAAAATCTGAGCTAACCTAATCAGTAGCCATGATGTTCCTATGCCCATAGGAAACTAAAATATGCATGGGAAGAGATGGAGCTCAGTCTATGAGCTTTTTAATGTCTGGTTTGTTATTCCTGCTATTATTTCCATCTGTAATAATTTATTAAGATCAGTAGAGGACAGAGACTGATAATGTATGCACTGTACTGTTGTATTGTACAATAAGATTTGCGCTTGTGCATGTATAAGGACAACAACCACTGTATATAAAGTATATTATATTACGTATGTTCATATGTAGTATGAGTTTTCATCCTGCTTTTGAGTAATAAAAAACAGCAAAACATTACCTACATTTTTCACCACACTGGCATTTTGTGGCATAATCACATGTCTAATGTTTCCTTGTTAAGTGTGAGAGGCAAATGAGAAACAGCCTAATTACTTTCTGTACACTACATTAGAGCTAACTGAGTGGATTAATTTTATTATGTAAAACATTTGCAAAAAGTGAAAAAAATATTTGCATACCAAGTAGAACACAGAATATTTGTAAATGAGATGCAAGACTCATGTTTTCGTTTGCACATGGCAGAAAATTGCAATAGTTTTTATGTGCACTGCAAACGTTTATTTCAACAAAACACTGAAGAGCACATGGGCACACACATTTCAATTGCCCCTGATAAAACCTGTGTTGCTATTAAAATAGGGCCCTTTGACATCAAGTAGATAAATGAAACAACCTCTCACTAAGCGTTCCATTCCATTGACACAAATCACCCAGAATCCATCTTTTAACTTAAACGTGTCCTCTCTTTTTGGACTTAACCTAAAAGGTTAGGGGCCGCTGAACTATGATCAGGTTATAAAAGAGTTAACATAGGGACAGGTCGGGCCAGATTACATTATACACCTCACTCCTTTAATTACTCCCATAATGTCTCTATATTTAGGGACCACACATTACAGTAAAAGACTACTTTCACCACAACCAACACTGACTCGGTAAATTGATAAGGTATGCAGAGCCATCTGCAAACTTTTGCCAGGTTTCCATTTTGTCCCAGTGCAACAGTATTCATGATGTTGCATTCCAAACCTTCGGAGAGAGTTTTTCTGTATAGCCAAGGAAAAACCATGATAAGAGAAAAAAAAATATTTTCATATACCGAACCAGAAAACCTGGACACTCATATCAGAACAAAGTGACACTCAGCAAAGGTCAAGAAAACAATGAAACCAAGGACATTCCAAACTTCTTGGAAGTAATTCATAGCTTAGTGTGTTTGTATGATTTTGAGTAAAACGCCTTTGTACACATGTGCATGAATGCATGTGTGGACATGTGGACAGGTATGTATGTAAAATGTAGCAGCAGTTGCAGTCATACCAGTTATCTTGTCCAGTTCAGCCAAAGTCTCTTGGTAGGAGTTGATGATTCCTCCGTATCGTGTCATCACCTCTTTTCTTAAGTTGTCCCAGTGAGGAGAAAGCTCCCCCAGCTCCTTCAGGTCCTGCACCCTACAGATAAACACAGATCTATGAGGACCTTTAATCGATATTAAACATATCATCAATGATGTCTACAAATCTTGGCTTGCTTGCTTGCTTTTACTGCTTAGCTTATTTGTGTTTAAAACATAGACATTAGACAAACTACTCTAATTTAAGAGAGAAAAAGCATTGAGTATTAGTGTAACCCCTCATTTCCAGCAACTGCTGCGGATCGGCTATGCTGCGTGTCGGCTCCGTGCTCCGCCGTGCTTCAATGGCTGTGGCCATGACTGACAGCTGAAGTCACGAGAACCCATGAGATCTCACAAATTCACGTATGATCGCGCGATATAACAGGATGTAGTTTCTATAAACAGAACCACAAAACCAACAACAGTTTGTTTCCATCCATTCTCCGCCCATTATGACGTTTTCAATGTGTTAGTGCAGGGAAATACGATCCGCCGTGAGCACGGTGTATTTTGAAAATTAACCGGTTTTATTTAGTTTCTGTGCTCGACTTCCTGTCCCGCACTATCTGCCCTGTGCTGAATTGCTGTGGAGCTCTCCGGCATCCGCCAAAAATAGAAGCTCTGCGTATCTGCTCCAGAGGCTGCGAACTGTCGGAGTCGGAACGCAGACATTCCGCAGACGTTCTGCAGACGTTCCGCAGTCAGTTAAAATACACACATTGACTTTAATGGAAACCTATTGACTCCACCGCCGTTCCGGAGCAGATGTTCTGCAGTTGGTAGAAATTGGGGGTAAGGCTACAACTACAGTTGGGTCATATCCAGGGCATGAAATTAACACCCGACCACCCGCCAAATGCGGGTGAATTTTGCAATTGGCGGGTAACACTGTCAATCTACTTGCCATATTGGCAGGTAGCCAATGACAATTGAGTGATTCAGACGCGCAACTATCGGTAAGCAGGGTATGCAGTTGCTTAAGGGCCCAGACCAATCAGGGGACCGCATCACTGGAAGCCATTGATTGACAGCCGGGGCCTCCTATCGCATTTGCATTACTCGCGACAATCCCAGCAGTACCACGTGCAGCCACTGACCAAGCGGTAGTGACAACGGGTCAAATTCCTTTCCTTGTTTGTGTTATGAAGACGAGACCTGTGTGACTCGAACATCTCACATTTACCAACAAAACGTACAGCGAAAGACCGTGCAAAACATTTCAGACCGTCCTGCCAACCTGTACACATTTTACATTAAACGATTTTTCACTCTAAAGTTGCTGAAAGCTGCTGCCGTTTCAATCCTGTCCTGGGCTGTTGCTCCATTCCCCTGCGACTGACGCACACACACACACACACACACACACACACACACACACACACACACACACACACACACACACAAACGGACACAATCGCACACGGTGGATGCAGGAAAAAACGCAGATGAGATGTACAGGATGACCTAAATTGAGGACAGCTGCGGTCGTTATTGTAAGTGCAATGATAAGTTAAAGTCCAATAAGTGCCTTATCAAACCGTATGAATGTGTGTCCCAGGCCAGGATAGGAAATCAACTAACAACATCAAGATCAACAAGCCACTGAAACTGACAGATATGTTAAAATTTGATTCATTCAATAAATGATTTGTTGTCTTAATCCACCAGCCATTTTCATATTATACCAACATTTGCAGCATCCTGAGCCTTTTTGGTAAGGTTCCTAGGAAATCTCAGCCCAGAGTAATGAATTAATAGTAATAATTATTATTCTCCCCCAAACAAGTTTCCTTTTTATTTTTAAAAAACTATACAAAAGAAATTGCAACTTTTATCGCAATTTTTTACAAAAGCTCCAGCGAAATCAGGCATTTTGGGCTGCAACAATCTAAAAAAAAAAAAGACTGCAAAATCCTGGAGGGACTGCCCTTGTGTGTTTTTTCATGTGTTATGGTGCACATTCACCAGTGTTTTTTTGTTGTTGTGATGCGCGTAGGCCACTCTGATTTTGTCAGTCATCTCATCTCTTACATGCAGTGGCGTAAAGAGCCAACACCGGGCCCCTATGCATGATTATCAAGGCGGGCCCCCCTACTACAGCACGGGATGATGGCGCAAAATCCACGAGTAGGCTACCATGAATAGGACAGGATAGGATCATAGAGACACAGCAATTCCTGTTTTTCACCTTCATGAGGCAAACAAAATCTGGCTGGTGGTCAAAAAAAGTTAACTTCATGCCCTGGTCATATCCATGCTTCCCAAACTCCTTTATTAATGTTTTCTAGTTTGGGTATAAAAAAACAATAACAATCCTGGCAAAACACAGACACAGCCTTGCAAATACTGGCGCAGACACACATGCACACAGTAACTTCCCAAAGCCCCCTGTGCTGAGCCAGATAAACACATTGCTGAACCTCAGGCTAGTAGCTGGTGCCCACTTATCCACTCTGCCCTATCAAATTCCTCCCCTGCTTCTGCCATTCTTTTACCATTATGTATAAAATAAACCCAGCCAGTCTCTACTGGTGTCACTGAGTGATCCGTCGCCTGTCTTTTATCTAGTGGTGCCTGCAGCCTAACGCCCAAATCATCTGTGCCCCTTCTTTATGAAGTAACAGCGGCTCTGTGTGTCTGTGTTTGTGTGTGTGGGGTTGTGTTTGGGGCTGAAGTACAGTCTCTTTCAGTGGTTTATTATTTGCATCTGAAAGGCAACATCAGATGGACAGATATTCAGAAACCAGCCCTCCATTGAAAAGTAAATTGCAGTGATATTATAGAAATTAGAGGTTGAAAGAGGTTCAACATGGTATTCAGGATAACAAATACCCGGTCATATGCATTGCTTTCATGATAACGAACAAAATTTTAAGTGATTATACCTCATACATTTTGCATACTGTATGTCTTAAAATGAAAGGCTGCATGCTTGTTGTGGGTCGACTTATTGTTAAGACCAGGCATAATTGTTTGAATGCATAATGTAGTAGTTATTTCTTTGTTGTAGCTCAACTACTACAACAAAGCGTTAGGCGCCGATAGCCTCTCCAGACTATTTCCTTGTCTCCTTCAGGTAAGGAAGTTATTTTTAGATTACTTTGAAGTACTTCAAAACACAGCAGAGTGCGATAGAAAAAGTGCCAGAGAGAGAGAGAGAGAGAGAGAGAGAGAGAGAGAGATAGAGAGAGAGAGAAGGTCATATGTGTTATCAAACCCACAATGTTATAAAGGGGTGGGTTTCAGCTACATTACAAAAAAGACTAAAAACACATTTTCTCATATATCTCTAGTGGTTTCTAGCCATGCTGTCAAGAGTTTTTGTTTTTGTTTATTTCTTTATTAGAATGTAGTTTCACTAAAAACTATTTACAGCCAGGCCTGTGAATTATCCAGACACCCCGTTTGTTTTGGAAAGACGTGGTTGAATTTTTTTTAATGTCTTTTTAAGTAAGTAATAAGAAATTGCACCGCAGAATGTAACTCAGGAACAGTGTTTCCTTTACATACAGTAGTTTGCAACCAAAGAGCAGTGTAAGGTTGTAAAATGTCCTGCTTAGTATGCAGCTTGGTCACAATTAAAGACATTGTTATTAGATTTTAAACTACTAAATATGGATATCAGTATCTACCTCAAAAATTCAGTATTGGTCAGGTTATAGTGAGCACCACAAAGAAATTACATTTGCTTCCAATGTATTAGGTGAGAGGTAGTCTATGGTTACATTTACATTGCCCGAGGCTATTTTGCAGAGGCACCGTTGCTCCGTCCGGCGCTTAGCGCCACACAAGACGATTGTGATTGGTTTAAAGAAATGCCAAAAAACCAGAGCTAGTATTTCTCCTATCCAGTAATGTTGTGTGGACTAGCCAGACCCTCCTCCGCAGCGCTGTGGAGGAAGGTCTGGCAATGCGAGTGCGAGAATAGGGGAGAGGCAGAAATCTCAGGAAGGGATATATCAAAACCTGGCAAATTAAACCAAAGATTATCTGCATGGGTTGATACCACAAGAGGTAACTGAGATTTTATTTTCATTATTAATTTGGGTGAACTGACTCATTAAATACACAACCCAGCATATGCAATAAGCTAACTACCGATACATACAGCTAACACTTGCAAATGACATTCTAGCCTGTTTTAATAAACAACTGAACCAGCTGTAAAACAAATGGTTGATCACATACAGTTTGAGACATTTTCCTCATCCCCTTGCCTCTGTCTAGTTCTAAACAAACATGCAGCTGGAAACAACCTCAAGGCAGTGAGGTGCCACATGCTGGGCGGCTCTGCCAACACGCTCCGCAGGTGGTTGTAAGTAAGTTATGCTTATGGCATAAAAAGATAGACAGGAGGCTTCCTCACAAAGGAAGTACATTTCAGATTACCATGAGCAAAGGAAGCTTATAGTACCATGGGCAGCAGCACAGGCAGCAGCCAGCATGCGTTTGATTTGAGGTTATTCGAAAGAAGCATAATTTTCCCTTTTGGCCTATAAATAGTGCTTGAAACCATTCTTAATTATGAAGGGATTTAAACAGAGACAAATGATAAATAGACGTGTATTCAAAAGTTGTTTTGTGTAATAGTCACAGAAATGAGATTTGCATCATTGTAAATGAGAGTGGCTTAAAAAAAAAAAAAAAAAAAAAGAAATCTAACATTTGTCTGGTTTATATAGCAAATATTGCACGGTACTGAATTGTAACAATCCACTCTAAGAGATTGCAACCATTCACAATGATCTTAACCTCTAACTATACCTCTCAACCACTGCTATTTGTGCATCACAGTGGACTATTGTCTCCTGAGAGATCTGTTATTTTGTGTTGGGTCCGGAGATGAGGTCAGGGTGGATGATCCTGGTCTAAATTATAGATAATGGGTAAAATAATAGAGAAACATATCTGCTTGCTAAATGAGGGTTATTAGGCAGTGGGGTGCTGGGTAGAGGGATACGGTATCACCTCGTTTATCAGAGGGCTATTGTCTGGAAAGAGTAAAGGTGTGATTGGGGAAGGGCACGATAAGAGCAAGTGTAGGCTGGTGTATCCATGTTTAAAAAAAGGCCACAACGTCTCTCAGACATTTGAAAAGAAAGGTGCGCCAATAAACACACTCACACACAGAAACATTCAAGATTACCACAGAGTGGGGAAGCAAACTAAGCCACTCACCATCCACTGCTGGATTCACAACTTTGCATCACTAACTGAATCATTAAAAACATTGAGCTACAGTAGCACCAGTGTGAGGCTGGCTGACAGAATCGGTTTAATGGAGAGGCACCGTGGAGAAAGACAACATTTAAAGAGGATTATAGGAGAAGTGCCTAAACAACCAAGCTGGTGATACGGTATACGTGCGTGTTAATAAACAAACATTGTATATGGTAGTCATGGTTTACAGCCTGCTGTGTGCTTATGAGCTGTATGATACAGATAAGACATTACATGATTATTCTGTAAGTGTCTTCTAAATTTAGTTGTGATTTAAATGATCCGTTTGCAGAGGAGACCATCTTCTATTTAAACAGAAAGAAGGGTTAGAGAAACTGAGAGAGGACATGAGGGAACCATGGTCTGGGAATGTGAGCCGGCTGTCTGTCAGACATGTAAACTGATACCAAAGCTTGTTGTCAATCGGTCAATTATGGTTGTGCGAGTGTTTCTATGTGTATTTGGGTGGTGGAGGGTATGATCACACGAGTGTATATTTTTGCATATGAATGTGTCCTTGAACTCTGTGTGATCCTTTGGTGCACACGGTGATTACAAATCAAACTCTCCTCCCACAACCAAGTTCATAAAGAATCACAATTATTAATGGGAGAATAAGAAAATCATCTGAATCTGTGTGTGTGTGTGTGTGTGTGTGTGTGTGTGTGTGTGTGTTAAGGGTGTCACGATTTTGATTTTAAATGGAAATTTATCGAAATTAAGTCACAATCTTGAATATCGAATTAAAAAATGGAATCGTCGGAATGATCTGCCTTGACAAACACTGGTCAAGCCTGATGGGCTGTACGGGTGCACACACAGAGACGGTAGATGCTAGCATGTAGTTACCAAATGAGTCACGGACTACAACTGGCATACTGCACAAGCACAACACATGAGTTAGCAGCTAGTTAGCTATGGAGGATTGGCTTAGGGTTACATATTGTTGCTTATGAGGTGAGTCACGTCGTTACAAATAATGAATTATGAAGTAGATCATTGCTGCGTTTGGCCATGTTTTATTCACTTTGCCAACTTGTAGCAGGGTTCAAATAACGGTCTGTGTGTTGGGGGCTGCGCAGTCATTCGATAACTACATTCTGGCATCGACTGTAGCCTCCCTGTACTTCCTCTGTCCTTGTCTTAAGGACACAGTATAAACTGGACTGGACTTTAATTGCAGTATGTTTTTGAGTTCAATGTTTTAATGCAGTCAATCTGCTCTGCACTATAAATACTGGAGGGAGTAATGGAACAAGGAGACGCCACAGTGAGCTGTTCCATGAGGAGTTGTAGGCTTCTTAGCAAGGTAACCAACTTTACTGTGTCCTGCCATTGTGTGGAAAACTACTTGCACTGTGCACAGCATGAAGTCCATGATCGCCCATGGCATGATGGAAGAAAAGTCCAATTACTAACTAGACTCCATGAGTTTGTTTGGCTGCGCTGTTAACAAATACACCAATTGCTTCTCTGTTGTATTTCTGACAAAATTCAGGGACCTAAAGTATTAATCCACACCCATGTCACCAAATTAGGCCTGAAATCTGAAGGAGTAACAGAACTTCATTTTTTGGTCTAATTCCACACCAGTGGCAGGATGTTCCAGGAGCCTTCTTACAAAGCTTCATGAGAGGACAGGGAAAAGGTGTGCATGAGTGTGTTTGAAAGAGACAACGTATGTCATTTTCTGGATACATGGGCAGAGGAGCCTCTTTTGAAGTGTTAAGCAGATTTGAATAATTCACCCCTCACCAAATATACCTTTTAAACAATCATTTACATCTGTGAACTGGGTTGGGAACAACGGTCCAGAAACTACATTTACCTACTCTACACATAATGAGGTAACACCTGGTTGGAGTTTTACTTTGAACTTTTGATTGTTCTTCATTGGCTGGTTAGTTGAAGCCTGCACAAACTGAACTGGAAACGAGCTAACTGATGCAATGACAAAGCTGGCAGTGACATCCACAGGATCGGCAGTATGATTTCAAAGTGACTTACCTGCTTATGTCTTCCTGAATATACAGTGAGAGCAGCTGTTTGGGGATGCTAAAGGACAATGTGCACTCCTCCATTTGTTCCCGCACAAGCATCCATTTGCTGTCCACTGTTTGAAATTTGTACACCTTGCATATTGGGTTCTTGAACACTGAGAGAGGGAGACAAAGTGAGACGGAAGAAAGATATATTGAACCATCTGACACAGCAGAAAATACACCATGTTCTCATCAAAGATAATTCTAACCTTTTAAATTTTACAAAGCGAAAATAGAAGATCTAAAACAACTATGGCAGCTGGCACCGTCAAGGACACTACAGACAGAAACTCTTCAAAAGTCTCATGAGGTATGAAGCACAAATTAAATGCTATAATCAACAAATGTGTCTGCCATTGATAAGGCGTTTCTCATCTTCCAAGGCCTTTCTCTTTCTAGTCTGCTGTGCTGCCACAGCAGACTAGAATACCGACTGACACACCAATACTTTGTTAATGTTTTTTCCTCCATTTCCATTTTAATTGCTTGTTAATAAATAAAACCTTTTCAGATTCAGCCCCATCTTCTTCATTTTTGTTGAGAGTGGCTAATAGCAGCAATTGGAGGCTGGAAACGAAAAACAGCTCTAATGCTCTTATCTGCATGCTGGCAGCAGAGGGCAAGAAAGCTGCGTGCCTTGAACAGTGTTTACCACTCCTTTTCCTTTCCAGAGCTGCAGTCATAAAGGAAGTCGCTCAATAAGTCGGAGCTGAAGCACCCGGGGTGAAACGTTGACAATCTCACTCTAGGCAGTCAAACATGCATGGCACCAATAAAACGTTTTCGCTTGAATTCAAAAGTGGGAGACACACTTCTGCTCCTGCTGACAGCACAGAAAACGCTCCCCCTACCAAACCCGTCAAAGTGCACTGTACCCTGATCTGGCCCCATATTGTCCTTTTTTCAAAGTCATCTGTCTGTGTCCAAGTGCCCAAGACATTAATCCTGGTGGTGCTACATCATTTGTCTTCGAGTGTTTAAAGTTCATGTGATGCCCTTCAATGCAGATGGCTCCAAGAAGGCGTACTACAGTGAGTCTTCTTATATAGTAATGTCATCATTAAGTATGTTGGCTGGTTGGTTTTAACAACTGTTAACAACAAAAATGCTGGTTTCTAAGTGAATTTTGAGCAATCATTTGAAATTCAAATAAAAAATGTGCTTGTGTAAAGTAAAACCTAGCTGTTTAGCAAAGCCTTTTGTAAGGATGAAACTTGGGGCCAGAGATGGGGTAAAGAAATCGGAAAGTATTGAATGACAAACTACTGACTGTTTACTTTGGTAATTTTGCGGGATTTGTTTACAAAAAAAGAAATAGTATAATGCCAGCCTTTCCTTTTAAGTGTGAAAAATATGCGCTTGGCAAAATTGGACAAACTAATAGCTACAGTAACCATGATAAGCACCTAAATGAAGCACCATATGACATTTCTCAGGGGCGACACTTCTGACCTTCTGCACCAAAAGTGTTTCTATCACTGTTTAGCACATATCTCTATTTACTAACAAATACATGTTCAGCATCAAAACAGCAAGAACATTATGATGATATTTTATTAAAAAGGCTAATTTTAGGGAATGGTAAAAAATAGAATGAGAGCACAGTTTGTTGTTCTCATTTGACTAGTCCAAGAGAAAATGGTGATTGGTGTTAGTCGTTATGGTGACAACGCACATCAGTGTCACACTCACTGGTTTGAGAACTCTGTTTTCTTGATGACTTACCAATACAAATATGGAGCACTTGAATCCATCAATCCTAAATTCCTCTCTAGCAGCAAGGCAACAGACATAGTGCACAAAAGACGCCCCTCCATGCTTCGTACTTCTCCACTGCTCGTTTGTTGCAAAACCTCAGTGAGTCAGTTTATGCGGTAGTTAGCCCGCTACAATGTGTTCTTTGCAATGGCAACGGTACACAAAAAAATGGCCAACGGTCTGGACTATCCTGCTATGTTGATTTGAATGTGAATGTCCTTCCTACTCTCATTTCTATTTCTAGATTTTTAAATTAATGATGATTAAGGGTAAGCATGGCCATGGAATCACCGCAGAAAGGATTCATAATTGCAACTAAATTAAATGGGATATTCAGACATTGTTGGCATGGGGATTAGACAATGTGAAATGGATGATACAAATAAATGGGGGGAAAGGGACACATGGAGAGAAGGAGGTAAAGGCACAGCCTTAATCAGAAGAGCGACAGTTGCTGACTTCCCCCTTTGTCAGAGAAGCAGATTAACCCCTGAACTCCCCCCTGCCACCACACTAATCTGACCACCAATCAGGCGCCGCCGTTTCCCTCCCCGACACCTCTTAAGAAAATGACTTCCCGAGACGTGCTGTGCGTGGGCTCCCATCTCTCCTTGCTCTCCGCATGCTCATTGTGAAAGGTAATAAAAGTGGAAGACTAAATTGCATTACTCAATCTGGCGGGGTCTGCAGGGAGGGTATTGTTTTGACAGGCTGCAGATGTGCACCTGCAAACACGGCTGCAGTTCACTAGGTAATTACAGTTGAAACCGTAAGCGACAATGACACCATGACAAAAGGTGTAGGGCTGCTGGGAAGTTTGGTGGGAATCTGGATAAAAGAGAAAATTGATGTGTGGAACAAATTAATGCATGGGATGGAAAAAGGAAACTAGTTTCCAAAGTGTCCTCTGAACAAGGCCTGCGAAGTTTCAACACAGAAGGATTTGTGACCTTTTTAAGTCTACCCCTTTTCTGTCCATGGCTTTCATTTTCTCTCTACAATTCTTTCTTTCTCTACCAGTGAGAGGGCTAGCTTTCTGTATTGCCACTAAATTAATTGCATGCTGCTGGCCTAGTGTATTATGCTTGTCTTCAGTTCATCCAACGAACCGAGAGGGTTTATTTTCAGATTTATTGTCAGATACCTCCCACTATTCTTTCTCGCTGCCTAAAAACACCAAGACTAGGGCTGCACGATATTGACAAAATGTGATATTGCGATATTGGTTATTAATATTGCAATATTTTTAAACATATGTAAAATTACAAAAATTATGGGAAAACGCATCAAAATAGATTCATAACAAATACAACACAAGGTTTATTTCAACTGACTGTCATATTGGACTGGTACAACATGAATAAATAAATAGACATGTTTTACTGGTTGTACAGTATAAAATAAATAAATAAAGAGGACAAGACAAAACTTTTCTTTCACTTCTCTGATTCGTTCCGTTTTGTTGTCTCTATTCTTCACGTACACTGTCACTCTGTCGAAATATGCACAAGTCGCGTAGTGGACCCGTGCGTTGACGTGCACTAACATGTGCAAGTGGCGCGGTAACAGGCCAATGAAACATGATCATTATAGCGTTTCAAGCTCTAAATTGAACACGACTAAGCCACACAGCCAACGGACGGGACGCAGTGCTCCACAAAATAAACAAAATATTGCGATACTTAAGATATAATATTGCGCAACATGATATTGCGATAACGATATTGAGTCAATATATCATGCACCCATAACCAAGACTCCTATTTAATAAAAGCAGGAAAAATATAAATTATTTAATCAAAAAAGGAAGAAGAGATCTTGTAAATGGAAAATGTCAGTTCAGGTCAATTTCAAGTTAAGGACCTTCAAAAAAAGAAATATGCAAACTGCAAGCACAAAGCTGCATTGCAATAACATCTATATGATTATTTTTTAAGCCTTCCTATAAAACCATGACAGGGTGTATTTTTTTTTTCTCTCCTGTAAAATAACTTTTAAAGTAGGACACACTAGGCAATGGTGGCCTAGAGGTTAAAGATGCAAGCTTGTGACCGGGAGGTCGTCAGTTCAATCCCAAGACCGACAGGATAAAATCTGGGTGGGGAAAGTGAAAGAGCAGCGCTTGTCCCTCCCTCATTACCACCACTGAGGTGCCCTTGAGCAAGGCCCTAAACCCCAACCGCTCCAGTGGAGCTGCTCAGTGGCCAGCAGATCAGACTGGGCAGCTTCCAGGTATGAATGTCTAACTGTGTGAATGTGACAGGTCGTCGTTGCAAATGAGAATATGTTCTGAATTGACTTACCTGGATAAATAAAGGTTAATAAAAAAGGAAAATTTGAATTTTTTTTTGATTGCCATCGTTTCAGCAATGAATAGTGAAATTACAGGTGTTCAGGGTATGAATCATACCTGGCCCTGTCAGTGGGTTATTTTCTCTGTCGATGCAGGCGTGGGATGCAGACTCACAAACCAAGGGACACTAGAAAGGAAAAGAACAGGAGAGAAACAAAAAGAGATTAATATAATAATAGTATTTTCCTGAAGACCAGGAGGGCATTGATCATGACTATGCTCATAAGTAATGACTATTACTTATGAGCAAACCCAAAACAGAATCTGCAGATTTTATTACAGTTTTCAGCGGTTATCCACAATAAAAATGTGTAAAATGAAAAATGAATTTAGCAGAATGTTTATTTCTTTGTTTAAATCTGTGGAAAATCTGCTGAGGTGTTGTCGGAATTCTGTGGCCGCAGATTTGTGTGTGCCTGCTTTTGCAGGTGTAGCCTATGACCAATAATTCCTCTTACAACTCAGTGGCAGTTCAGATGTGAAAATCCCATGTTAGCTTTATCAGTCAGAAGCTATCTATAGCATTTGTGTAAAGTATTGTGGTAAATTCAGGCAGTTGGATCCAAGCTGGCTGGACAGTAACAACATCCATTAGTTGACAGAACCATTAGGTTTTTAAACTGAAATTAAACATGGAATTCTAAACATGCACACATTAGTACATTATAACATAATTCTGAAAATAAGTACAGATACAGATTTTTGTTTTTTGCATTACGACATTAATGCCATTTCATTTCAATGAAACAATCTGTGTTTTATGCACATTACAAACACTACATTTAAAGACTAGACCCATATGGAACCACACAAAGCAAACAGCTGCTGTTGCACAGTTCTCTTTTTAGTTCAAATTTTCAAGCATGTTGCACTTCTGCAATCAGTGATGTCACAGCAGGTGACAGCTGAGGAGAGACACACTGCTGTGACTTCGCTGACTCGGTTGCGGGTTAGGAATTCATTACTTCCACTGCAATTTCAGTCTTTACGTTACGATATTTTGGGTTATACTCTTTGAGTATAAACTTCTACAAATACAAAAAGAAACAGAGCTGCTAGCTTTACCCTAAACTCTGACAGCATCAAGGACCAGCTTCCATACATTGGAGAAATATTACACGGTAGATATGTTAATTCTTTATTTTACTTGACGTGTAACCGCCCTAACAAATGTAGTTAGTAAATGATGTGTTCCTTGGCTGTGGAAGTGACGCTTGTTACACGTTAGAGCAGTTAAACAGTGTTCAATACATTATTTACACAAATTCTCCTGACTGTTACTATGTTATTGTGCTGTTGTTTGTTTTTAGTGTAGCATATTGTTGGTGCTATTAAGTATAAAACCGTCAAGTTAATTCAGTGTGACCAACCTATCAATTTATTTTGGATTGAATAAGTAAAATTACCACAGATTTTCCATGGTCTCAGGGAATTATGAATGTTACATTGTAATTTGAGTTAATTGAGCTGTCAGTGTCCTCTTTTCACACCGCAGCGCTATCAGTTATACATTTGTTTTTCCTTGCATGAGAAAATGGATGTGCCGGTGAGAGAGTGTGAAAAGTGTCAGTTTATGTGTGAGTTGTCAGCCTGTTAATTTCATAAATAGTGTAAAACTGTATACCCTTGTATCTGTACACTTTGCTACTTATAAAACTCAAATATGTCCATGTCACAGCTGCTAGGCCTCCGATACTGAAAACCTTCAATGCCTCTTGATGCATTAATTCTGGGACTCCTCATCAAACCAATACTGACAACTAACAACTTTTTTTGCTTGCTGTATGTCAGTTCTGCCCTGTCTGATGAACCATTTAACACAGCTAGACAGCCAAACCTGTCCCCAGAACAGGACTTTAATGGCTGCTAGAAACAATCCATCAGCTCTCCTAGCTTAGAAACGGATCTTGAATAAAATAGACACCCAACCCAACACCCATGCTCACATACACAAACTCTAAAATAAAATGTGTCTGTTGAACAAAACAGACAGAAACAATCTGGAAATTTCAGCAAGCAGGAAGCAAGCAAGGTCTCAGATAATGAAAAGTATTAACAATGAGCCAAGAGCCGCAGCTGTGAAAGGAGTCCCATTGTAATTGTAGGCAGTGGACAGCATGTGTTCGATAGCTCTTTGATGACTAAAATATGTAAAGAGATCAGATCAAAGGTGACTGGAGTCTCTTTCTTGTTTCAGCTGACTGTTTTTGAGGGGCCCGTGGGATATTCATGAGTAGCAGCAACTCAAACAATGACAGGGAATGATCAAACAAGTGCCTCCAAATACAATTAAAAGCTAGAAAAATAACACATACAGACTAATTTCGACCAACAAACAAATTTATATTCTTGATGGTCTGAAAGCAGCACATATCCAATAACTTTGTTAAGACAGTGGACAATACACAGAGGAAGTGGTAGACCGCATTCAGTGTTGTGTCGCTAAGCAACTCCACAAATCCTTCGATGTATTGATAACAATTACATTCAGTTATGCTGCAGGTTGCACAAGAAAGGCAAAAGACTGACAACACAAATTAAATTAATCAATTTTTCAATCAAGTCAATTAAATGGTCATGAGCAAACAAGGACTGTAAACTCTGCAGAGAGAGAGAGATTGTATTTTATCTACTTGTCAGGCCGCCATTATAAATAAGAACTTGTTCTTACTGACTTGCCTGTAAAAATAAAGGTGAAAAAAAAACGTAAAATAAAATAATACTCTCACTCATGGCACACTGTATAATTTTCTGTTTGCTTGCCGCTAAAAGAGCGACAAAAGAGAAATATTAATAATTAAAGTTCATTGTTGAACTGGGAAATAATAGTTCCTCCAATCCCAACTCAAGGTTCACCCACAAGCTTTTTCTGACGCTTTCTATGGTATCACACAGTCTTTAGCAGATGGAATTAGTTCACTTTTTTTGGCGTTATGATTTCATCCATGGCGTTTGTCTTTTTTGTTCCTGTTGGAGCATGAAAGCTCATTCTTGACCTTGGAAATAACTGTTTTTTTGTTTAAAATTATTAAGAATAATGATTAAAATCCTGATTGGCTGCTCTGAGATTTTACAAGGCTTCTACCAAAGTTGTGGAGCCAAGATTTCAACGACACAATCATCAGCCTTTATACAGCTAAGAGTGCTGCTCTAGGATGTAAGGCACCACACTGTGATCACAACAACTAGCAAAAGTAGCTCTCACTTTCCATCTGCTTGGCTGTAGCTCGCTAACTCTCTCTCGCGCGCACGCACGCGCACACACACACACACACACACACACACACACACACACACACACACACACACACACACACACACACACACACACACACACACACACACACACACACACACACACACACACACACACACACACACACACACACACACACACACACACACACACACACACACACACACACACACACACAGCTAAGGTAAATTGAACAAGAACTTCCACACAAGTGAGTCTTGAGTCTCAAGTGAGCCCTCCCTAATGTTTGTCACATCCCTTCCCTCTTTCCTCCCATCATCTTCTGCAACAGAAACAACACACAAGGGGAAATATGCTGTGACAACACCCACACCCACCGACAGGCACAACCCCCCCCCCCACCACCACCCACCCACACACACACACATTCATCAAGTCAACATGGGCAGATTGTCAGTGACACTGTGGAGCCTAGCAGGGAACCTCCCTGCACCAGCAAAAGGGGTGGACAGAACCAAAAGCCAGTCAGCCATGTAGAAGCCCTTGGTCAATTATATAAGACAGTGACACACACACACACACACACACACACACACACACACACACACACACACACACACACACACACACACACACACACGCACAAAAAATACACACACAACACAGAAAATCAAAAGCAAGGACTACAAGTCTCCGTGCTGCCTTGCAGAGCTGTGGTGAGAGACATTCTCAATGTTCCCCTTTACAGATCAGAAACATCATTAAAGCTCCTTCTTTACTTTTTAATACCCAACTCTGGCTCTACAGCACACACTCACTTGACAAATGTTCAACAAATCTGGCTCCATTAGGAATGTTCAGAAAATTAAGTGAAATCAGAGTACATACAACTTCATTTCGGGTGTGGTGGCAGCCCATTCGGATGACACAATCTTCGGTTTACTGTCAAACTCTGAAGGAGAATACTCTTTTTCTCTCCCCTGATTATGTTAAGTGTTAAGTCACTTCAGAGCCGAGTTAAGCGGTATGTATTGTATGAGATTAGAGTGGCGACGGGGGTGGTGGCGGCAAGAAAGCTGCATTCAAAAAGCATCTGCCACCTGGTCGGATGAAGGAAGGCTGCAGGACTGGCTACACAATCCCACGCAAAAGGGTCAAATGTATAAATGTCAAGATGCTAATTTGGCTTTTAATCTTTTCTCTATATGACAGAGAGACAGCACAAATGTACTCACAGACACAGACATTACATGCACACACACACTCTAAATCCCCATTAGGGTTTACTGAAGTGTATTTAATCTCATTTGAGGACTTGAGCAGTGCCAGTCTAATCCTAGCATTAGCGCTAGGCATTTGGAGCATGGGGACTCTTGCTTTGTGTCTTCACTCTGCTATTTTACCTTGTGTGATGGTATGTCAGTGGTGATGTGGTCTACGTCAACTTCCTCCATCTCCCCCATCTTCAGACGACTTACCACCACCGTTCCTGCTGCGCACACACCATCAGACGACCTAGAGGGAGACAGGAAGAGAGTTAGTGTGTCATTTAATCTGTTGAATAAAAAGTCTGTTGCAAAGCATCTTTTCCTCCAGCTACTACCACTCCATGGCCCTAAAGAAGATTCAGCTCCATGTTGGGCCACCAAACTCTCCAAACCTAATGAGCTTATTTTGAACCTCGAACAGGTTGTGAAGTTATAAAGCTGGAATCAGGACATTGATGCTTGAGAACTGCGGCACTTTCTTTTTCTGACAGATTCGGCAGAAGAGTGTACAAGCAGAATAAAGCTGAGCCTGCTCCAGTGGAAAGTTGACGGGGGTGAAGGAAGGAACATTTTGTATAACTGTTCAAATGGCAGTCTAATAACCCAGGCTATGTGCCCTGACAGACACAAAATTGGTACTAGAGTTTTCATATGAGGGAGCCCGACCATCACATTCCCAATCATAGAGCCATGATTAAGGAGCTGATAGAAAATCTATAGTATTGGCAGTAAGATAGATGCTTTCAAATGAAGATAAATGGTCTCTGGGCATCCCACGAGCAAGTCTGATCACCTTAGTAGACCCATCCCTAATGTGCTCAGTTCCACTCCAGCTGGAGGATGTTGTGTGCCAGCCAGAGGTCTGGGGAGACAGGGGGTGGAAGGATGACACACCCCTGACTGAGGAGGAGAAAACACAAAGAGGGTGATGGAAGCAGAAAGGATGCTTTCAAGAGCTATTCATCTTGGTCGGACACAAGGGAGAAAATCTAATCACGCCCAAGGGAAAAAGAGGAAAGGGAAGAAGAGATGCTGAGGAGAGGTAGGGACAAATGTGAGGGAATACAGGAGGAGGAGGATTGGGATTCCAAGGAGGGAGAGGGAAGGAACCGTGTCTCTGCAGTGGGACACTGGGAGCTTCAGTTAGCGCTTAATGTCTTACAGCAGTCCCCGAGCAGAGAAAATAACATTGCCTGGATTATAAATCTAATCATTGTCCCTTGCCAGACACCTGTCTCAGTGTTTACGTCTCTGCTCATCTTTCTGTTTCTCCCCCATTCCTCATCACCTCTCTCTCCCTCTGTTTCTCTGTGCAACACCGGACTGAAGCACAGTAAAACAAAGTCACCCTGACTTTGAACAAACAGTATGTACTGACAGTGGCCCATACATAATCGAGGAAATGGAGATTAACATGCTTCACATTCAGTGATAGTCGTCCCTATCCAAACCTTGGGGGTTACAGTGGCCCTCTACTCTTTAGATTGCTCTGCCTCAATCCACTAATGAAATTCTCCATTTAAACAGACGGGAGATTTCTTAGAATTGCTTTAAGATAATTGATTTATGCCTTTGAGAGATATATTGTGTGATTCTCTTGATTTGCGGCCAAACATAAACTCAGCACCTGTTCAAATAAAATCTTTATACATTAATGTCTGTAAACTCTGCAGAAGCTTATTCTACTGATTTAATTTAGCTCCATCACGGCATTGCTGGTTTATTGTACACATTCTGCTAAAATCAAGCAAAGAAAATGGCAGAGAAGTTAACTTTGTGACAGAATGTCTGGTCTGCAGTGACACAAACTTTTACTATGCACACTAACTGACCGCAAATTAACTTTGAAGGTTCTGTGGAGAGCTGTGGATGAGAAAGAAGCCTGTCTTCCAATATCCTCACCCTACCACATCCCTTCCTACTCTACCCATCTCTTTCAGTCTGTTAGAGCTGGCAAGGAATCAAATCTGCAGATTGTACTTTGCCTGCGAGCCCATCTTTAAAAAAAGAAGAAGACCTAATTGCAGCAGGATCTCTTTTATGACAACACTTAATCAGACAGCTTTGTTAAAGTGACAAAAATAATGCGCTTAAAATGGCTGCTAAGAATTTGGCACAATTCAAAAAAGAATTAGTTATCAGGGAAGTGCCTTACATTTAACAGTTATTTTCTTTTAAAAGCATCTCTTGCAAATCACAAACACATTTCCAATGTAGGAACATGCACTGTAATTTGTTTTAAATACCTGATCTGTACCCTGCCGTACGCGTTAAGTGCATATACATGGTGCTATACAGCAACAGCTCAAACGAGAGACAATAAATCATTTGTATAAAATAAAAGTCTGCTACTGAGTGTCAAATCTTACATTTCCTTCTACTCAGGAATAAAAACATTCTCTCTTTACAAAGTTATAGAAAATTCACGGTATTATCGACTAAGGATCCCCAAAATAAAATGATATGGTTCAGTCAGAACATTTCCTCTTCCCTGCAAAGGTTCAATGAGTTGTAAACCTGTGTCTAACCAATTTTATCCTTGGGATGAAAATACACAAGCTAGGAAACTTAATTTCCCCAATAAACATTGACTGCGCTGACAATTGAAAACATGACAACAGACACATTAAGTGGGGCGGCAGTAGCTCAGTCCATGGGGACTTGGCTTGGGGACCAGAGTGCGGCTGGTTCAAGTCCTGCACTTTTCTCCACAGCTGGTAGCTTCCCTCCTGGACAATGACGAGGTGCCCTTGAGCAAGGCACCAAACCCCCAACAGCTTGGAGAGCCGAACATGTGACACCTGTGACTTTGCTCTGACATCTCTCCATTGATACATGTGGTCCTGTGTGTGCATGTGCGAGTATTTTAGGTGTGTAATGTTTTCAGTCATCCAGGACATAGTTGTCCAATATACGTATGTGTGTTATGTACAACAGTGTGATAATGGATTGAACTGTCTTTATAAGTGTCTGTAACACTGTAGTTTGTGGTCCAAAGAAATCTGACAACTCTTCCAATGGCGATGAGTGTATTCAATTACAACCCCAAATCAGAAAAAGTTGGGACAGTATGGAAAACACAAATAAAAAAAGAAAGTAGTGATTTCTAAATGTACTTTGACTTGTATTTCATTGCAGACAATACAACAGCACATCATTTAATGTGTTCCTCATGATTTGTATTGTTTTTGTTTCAAAAAAACAAAATTCCTATTTTGGTTCTTGCAACACATTTCAAAAAAAGTTGGAACAGTAAAGCATTTACCACTTTGTAATGTCGCCATTCCTTTTCACAACACTTAAAAGATGTTTAGGGACTGAAGACACCAAGTGATGAAGTGTTTCAGGTGTAATTTTGTCCCATTCTTGCTGCAAACAAGTCTTAAGGTGGGCAACAGTACGGGGCCTTCGTTGTCGCATTTTACGCTTCAAAATGCGCCACACATTCTCTATTGGAGACAGGTCGGGACTGCAGGCAGGCCAGTCAAGTACCCGTATCCTCTTCCTCCGCAGCCAGGACTTTGTAATGTGTGCAGAATGTAGTTTTGCATTATCTTGTTGAAATATGGATGGATGTCCCTGGAAACGATGTCTTCTTGAAGGCAGCATATTGTGCTCCAAAATCTCTATGTACTTTTCAGCATTAATGGTGCCATCACAGAAGTGCAAGTTACCTTTGCCAAGGGCACTGACACAACCCCATACCATGACAGACCCTGGCTTTTGGACTTGTTGCTGGTAACAGTCTGGATGATCCTTTTCTTCTTTGGTCCGGAGCACACGGCGTCCATTTCTCCCAAAAAATACCTGAAATACTGATTCATCTGACCACAGTACATGTTTCCACTGTGTGATGGTCCATCCCAGATGCCTCCGAGCCCAGAGAAATCAAGGGCGCTTCTCGACACTGTTAACATAAGGCTTCCTTTTGGCACAGTACAGTTTTAACTGGCATTTGTGGCTGTAACTACGTATTGTGGTACTTGACAAAGGTTTGCCAAAGTAGTCCTGAGCCCATGTGGTGATATCGCTTATAGATGAATGACGATTCTTGATGCAGTGCAGCCTGAGGGATCGGAGATCACGGTTGTTCAGCTTAGGCTTGCGCCCTTGTCCTTTACGCACTGAAATTCCTCCTCATTCCTTGAATCTTTTAATTATGTTATGCACTGTTGAAGGTGAAATAAGCAAATGTCTTCCTATCTTTCTTTGCGGAACATTGTTTTTAAACATTTCAATAATTTTTTCACGTATTTGTTGGCAAACTGGCGATCCTCGGCTCATCTTTGCTCCTTAAGGACTAGACCTTTCTTGGATGCTGCTTTTGTACCAAATCATAATTACAATCACCTGTTGACATCACCTGTTTCAAATCACATCATTATTTAACCAATTTACCTGATTACTAGCCCTAAATTGCTCCTGTCCCAACCTTTTTTTGAATGTGTTGCAGGTCTGAATGACAGGAAAGGATGTATATTTACAAATGGAATTAAGTTGACCAGACAAAACATGAAATATTTTGTGTTCACATTGTCTGCAATGAAATACAAGTCAAAGTACATTTAGAAATCACTACTTTCTTTTTTGATTTGTGTTTTTCATACTGTCCCAACTTTTTCTGATTTGGGGTTGTAAATGGGACCTTAAGGAAAATGTCTGCTAAATTTCACTTAGATTTATAAAAAAACTAGACGTACTGTACTGTATAAAACCATCACACTTAATATACTATAATTTTCCTAGTTTGAGTAAACATATGCAGCCTAGGGGTAGAGCTAGATGTACGTATGTGTTGCTATATAGCAGAAACCTGAGCAACACTGTATATTTGTGGTTTTCCAGTGTATCACAATCACCAATGTTTAGCATTCTCCCCTGCTACTGTAAATACTAATAGTACTACTGTTTTGTGGTTAGAAGGCAGATACAGATGGTGAAGGTTATTATTTGTGATTTTCTTGCTTGCTGAAATGAGCAGTTTTGTAACAGACTTGCTTAGCAATATGCTGGCATGTGCAACATTTGGAGATGTCTGTAAATACAACCTGATAACAGTTTTTGCTCTGAACAGGGTGGAAGTGGTTAAGAAGTTGAAGACGGTCAAATAGACAAAGACAGACAACTAGATGAGTAAAAGTGGCCAAGCAAATGCCCTCTTTCTGCTGCCTTGTGAACCTAAAGAAGGGAAGACTCACACAGTGATGGCAAGGGAAGGACAATTGTACTACAAGGTCTGAATATAACAGCGAGTGGGTGGGTAAAGTTCATCAAACAACTTCAAAGCAGCAACAGTTCTGTGGCTGTCAGGCGCTTTTATCTGTGGGAAGCCTCACAGGGGAAAACACCTGACAGACACAGAAATGAAGCAAAACACCATTCGCTTTTTCCCCCTCACAAGGGCCTTTGCGTCAACTGTAGGAAACTAAGGAAACAAACAGCAGGACCTGGAAAACACTATTTTGCTTTTTGCTCCGGATTTTGCCCACAGAGGATTTAGTTTAGGAGACCTTCAGGACACCTTGTAACTGTATGTTGCCTGTGAAATGGGAGTGGTCAGAGAAAACTAATTGGGAGGATCCTACCCAGGCACCAAGAATGCTTAAGTCTTGAAGTGTAGCAGTGGAAGTGTAGATGGGATTCTTGACCTATATAAAGCTGGACTGGTGGGCTAAATATAGAGCTGGGTAGTTTTCACTGAGGACATATGTTAGGACAGAGGAATGTAATAATGGGGAATGTCAGCTTTAGAAGTGATACTGACTGTCCTGATTTTCATTGGGGATGAATGACATTATCATGTGATTCAGCAGTACTTGCACATTTCGCAACTTAAGGACTGATTCAATCAATAAGACTACACTGGACGCATTGTTCATAGAGCTGACCAGAATCACCAGGGGACCCTATACTGAGCACACGCTCTCTGGCTTGTCTGGACTACTTGAAGTATATTCCCAAAGAAAAAAACTGCTCTGGTTTCCTCTTGATGAAAGAGACTTCCAAAATATATATATATTCAGTCTGAATCTAAAATTAATGCAAAACAAGCTGTGTATCTTGTATTAAAGTTGTATTAAAGTAAAAATCAGTTCTCAATGCAAATTTATGCAATGTAAAAAATCTGTTTGTCTGCTGCAATACATCTGTAATAAGCAGAATGGGAGCTGCGTCTGGGAAAGATGCATACTTGCGGAAGATTTGTGAGTTTTAATGCATCCCATTTGTTCCAGTCACATCACACACACTTTTACTATTCTTGCATGACGAGAAGTGTCTTCACACTACATTTACTTTTATGTCAGTGCTTAACCAGTGTCAGAAACCGTCTGGGTTAAGCTGTTTTCACAGAAGAAGCAAGGTGGAAAAAACTATCCAGAAAGGATACTATTACTTTAACCAACCTTGTAAATCCAGGCTGGGGCTCAGACGGGGGAGATGAAGAGAAAGCTGTTGATGTAGGAAAGAACACCGAAAACTCAGTGAGAAAATGCCTACATTAAAGGGATACGCCACCATTTGTTGAAATAGGGCTTATCACGGTCTCCCCTAGCTGTAGATAGGTGGGCCAACGCATTTTTTGTCTCAGTGCATGTGATTAGGTTGTTTTTTTGTCTTTTGTTGGCTCACTTTTACTCACAACATGCTAACCGGCAACATAGGATTCCATTCACTACACTAAGCTAACTAGCGGCGGCGCTGCCGTTGTTGCACCGGACTAAAACAATGCATGCACAAAAAATGCGTTGGCCCACCTATCTACAGCTAGTGGACACCGTGAGGAGCCCTAATTCAACAAACGGTGGCCTATCCTTTTAATACACAGGCTACTATGGCAGAGAGATTCACAAATATAATATTTCATTTAAATGAATAGTGTACTGTACACATGAAGAAACATTAAATGTTTCCATTGCATTGCAGTTGTGAGGGGAAGCTACTGCATGTCAAATCTTAAAATCTTAAACTATCCTCTTTAGTCTAACCCGTTATTGCTAGCGGCCATGGGAAAACTAAAAAATATGGTCTCAACTGAATTCAATACCACAGTGTAGGGATGTGGTTAAGGTAAGAATGGGTCAAGAAATTGTTCTCATCTCCACCGCCTGCTGTGTTTAGCACAGGCCTACAGAGAGATATCATGCTGAGGAGCATGGCTACACATGTTCCCACTGATCACGGCAGTGTGAGCTGGCTGAGACACCAGTGGCCGTATGAGCAATGCCGACACTAATGAGGTTGCAAAGGTGGGGCTCATTCTAAATATTGCCCAATATATGACCTAGCAGCCATATTAGCAACTGATGTCATGAATCTCATTTGAGTTTAACAAAACTTTATCCGTAACATTAAATGTTCACTACTGAAATCCATATTCCAGTACTTTGCAGAGATACTCAGTTTTAAATTTTTTTAAATATTCCTTTGAGTGTGGTTTTAACCACATTTATCTTAGTTGTAATGTATTATATAGTAACATACTGTAAGTTCTGTTGCAACTCCTCAACAGCGAGTTTATTATTTATTTATGTCACCCAGGTTATTAGTGTAATACTATAGGGACTTATAAGTCAGGAGCTACTGCACTTGTCAAAATATTCACTGACACACGCACGCACACACACACACACACACAAAATTTGTCTGCTCTACATACAACGGTTCTTGTTGCATTATTACTGTAAGACAATTCAATATCAAGCTTTTTTGTGTATGTGTGTATGTGTATAGTAGAGTGTCATAGTTAAGATGAGAATGATCAAAAAGGCCTGTTCTGGCGATGAAGATGGCTGGCATTCATTCATTCAGTGTGAAGTCATTGAAAAGCTAAGTGCAGATCAATGACAATTGAATGAGCGTGGGTGGAGGTGATGTTTGAGTTGAAGAGAGCAGGTGGTGCAGTGACACAGAGCGTACAGTATGCCCTCGATGATCACTTTAATTACCACACTCAATGAATACACTGTCAACACTTAAGTGGTAGGGGTCTAACTAAGGTAGCCACATTGCAAAACACGGAAAACTACTAAAATCGTTCTCACACATGCATCAGGTTACTGAAACTTACTGAGAAGACAATCAGTCAATTTCAAGTGTAATGACTTAGTAACAGAGAGTGAGAGGGAGTAGATGCCCCCATAGAGAATCACTAGCTTCGTAAATATTTTTTTAACAAACTGTAAAAGAGCCAACAAAACAGTCTGCTTTCATCTCTGTCAAACTGATAGTTTTGTTCTGTTAACTGCTCTTCAATAAAAAGCCAACCCATAGTACCTAGACTGCCATAGATTCCGCCATAGCACAGGTATACGTCATCATTGCTTCTGGCCATAGGCGTCGATTTAGGGGGGGACGGTGGGGACGTGTCCCCACCAGATTTTGTCATGAGTCATTTTTTACCCACCACTTTTTTTTTGAAACCTCGAGCTCAATTTAGTTAAAAAATAAAGTTCATAACACAGATACCGGCACTTACTGTACATGAGGAGCAATATGAGAGAGAAATGTGATCATTGATCTCTATTTAGGAACATTAAACCACGTTAAGCTTTTTCACGTTATATTAAGCCCATGAGAACCGCGGGGAGTCAACCCACAGCCGCTGCTGCTGAAAATGTGAAGCAGAAACCAGCTTAATGTCAGATAACGTCCATAATAATTGGACTTTTGGTTCGATTGTTTCAGAGTTTTCGGTGGTTATAAAGAGCAATATGAGAGAGAAATTATTATTGTTTAGGTACATTAAACCGCGTCATGTCATATTGTCAACATGGTACGAAGCAGAACATAGCGGGTCATGTCTAATGCTTTTTGAAAACAGGTCGGACATCATCACATTTTTGAATACATTTTTATTTATTTACATTAGTAAGCTACAGGGGCCTGTACTGAACCCAGGGTTTTCTGTACCACCACGGTGGATTAGTTGTTACCGGGTTCAATCGCCGTGGTAACTTAATTATGCTGAAAACCTAACCTGGTCGGGAGGATTATGTTGGAGATCAGAGATCAACTGGTGTAAAAGCACCGCCTACTGACCAATCAATAGGCCTACTCCATTGATAACGGCATCACCATAGAAGATCCATTGACTGAATGGGTGGAGTTCAGTGAGAAAAAAAGAAGAAGAAAAAGAAAAAGCTTGGTGCGTGTAGAGAGAGAGAGAAGGAGAGAGAAAGAGAGAGGGAGAGAGAGAGAGAGAGAGAGAGAGAGAGAGAGAGAGAGAGAGAGAGAGGTGCGCTCTTAAAAGTTAAAACATTTAGAGACTGACAACCCCGTTAACATTCCCTGATGGGTAGGCTATTTTTATGAATGGTAGCCTAGGGCCTATAGATTTTCTGTGGAGGGAGTTACGTATCTTTGTAAACTTCTTGAGCCGTGTGTTGCCAATGCGCGCATCGGTTTGAATTATGTTTTTACATTTTTTATTTGCTCCCACGATCGCTTCCCACTGCCAGGGTTGCAACTGAAATAATAGACTAAAGCAACGACAGTTTATGGAAAGAACAAGTGTAATTATGGTCACATCTTGTGCCTGACTGATTGATAAGCCAGTCCTTCCAGAAAAACGTGATTATGCAATTGCAGAATTCAATGCATGCAGCCAAAGTCCGCATATTTATGTGGGGGCCGCATTTTTTCAAATAGGCTACGCCGCACTTTAACCGCATAAATTGCCAATTTCCTCGCAAAATATGCAGGGCTTGCATGATTTCATAATCCCCGCATTTTCGTTGCAAAAAAGTCACATAGCCTACATTTCAGCAGAAAGTTGAAAAATGTTGCGTTTACTTCACACAAGAGCAGCCATTTTCCCCTGTTGCCATGGGAACGTTATGTAGTGACGTAATTTCGTCTACTGTCAACACGGTGTTGGGGGAATCTCTTTCTTTCTCTTTTTCATCAAACCGCAATTTTTGCAAGATCCTGCAATTTCATCGCATAAAATTACATAAATATCCCGCATATTCCATCGCATTTTTTAAGAAAACGTGCCGCATAATCAAGGATTTCTGCCCCCAACAATCACCAAACTCTGCATTTGTCTGGAGGGATCTGATAAGCGTTGTGACTTACACATTTACAGTGTCGGCTTTTTTTGCCAGCTTGTCTTCCTGTTTTAGGAAGCAGCAACTGGATTGCATTTTGCTTGTAAACCGTGTCTGTGTTCTTCATATTTATGTAGAATTGCTCTTATGTAAAATATGTGGCTCTGGTAGATTGATTGCAAACACCGCCTCTTTTATGTGAACGTGCGCGTCTCTAGATTGGTAAACCCTGGGTTGATTCAACTAGTTGATAAAGGTTGTGACACAGTTTAACTGTGGTTGTTAGGGTTAGTGCAGCTGGGGAACTGAAAGGAATCCAGGGCATGTTAAACTTGATTCGTAGTAGCTACAGGCCCCTGGACAACGTCTTTCAAAACATGACCTGCGCGAAAGAGAAAAAAATATGAATGTGTCATTGTACCCACCACTTCTGGAAATGCACTTACGATTGCATATCTGTCCCCCTCACATTTCAAACCAAACTGACGCCCATGCATATCTGCCCCCCCCACATTTCAAACCAAACTGACGCCCATGCTTCTGGCTACCTCCTTTCATGGTTGCGCCTTGAAAGGTCGGCAGCAACTTTGACCGCAGCGCTCAGTGGCAATTTCAAGCTGTGCACCATGCTAAGGGTAGCGCTTCCACCGCCCTCCCCACAGGAAAACAATCAACAAACAGCCAGCACAATGCGGTTTTACTGTTTTATGGTGCATAAAGACTGGACACATGGGAAACAGCTAGCCTGGCTCTGTCCAAAGGCAACAAAATCCACATACCAGCACCTCTAAACACCTCTGACTGGTGGTGACAGCTTCATATGAAATATGAATTATCATAAATATGAGAAATACAGGTGTAGCATGTGATTGTAGTGTGACTGTTACCTGGAAAGCTGCAACAGGATTGTGTAGAAATACTGTGTGTTAGAGAGGAAGGAGTGTGTGTGTGTACGTATGTGTGCGTGTGCGTGTGTGTGTGTGTGTGAGAGAGAGAGAACTACAGCAAAGCAGATGGAAAGTGAGAGCTACTTTTGCTAGTTGTTGTGATCACAGTGTGGTGCCTTACATCCTAGAGCAGCACTCTTAGCTGTATAAAGGCTGATGATTGTGTCGTTGAAATCTTGGCTCCACAACTTTGGTAGAAGCCTTGTAAAATCTCAGAGCAGCCAATCAGGATTTTAATCATTATTCTTAATAATTTTAAACAAAAAAACAGTTATTTCCAAGGTCAAGAATGAGCTTTCATGCTCCAACAGGAACAAAAAAGACAAACGCCATGGATGAAATCATAACGCCAAAAAAAGTGAGCTAATTCCATCTGCTAAAGACTGTGTGATACCATAGAAAGCGTCAGAAAAAGCTTGTGGGTGAACCTTGAGTTGGGATTGGAGGAACTATTATTTCCCAGTTCAAGAATTAACTTTAATTCTTAATATTTGTCTTTTGTCGCTCTTTTAGCAGAAAGCAAACAGAAAATGATGCAGTGTGCCATGAGTGAGAGTATTATTTTATTTTACGTTTTTTTCACCTTTATTTTTACAGGCAAGTCAGTAAGAACAAGTTACTAACTTATTTATAATAGCGGCCTGACAAGTGACAAAAGCCACTTAGGGAAAGAGAAAGAGGGCTAGGAGATAAAATACAATCTCTCTCTCTGCAGAGTTTACAGTCCTTGTTTGCTCATGACCATTTAATTACATTTTTTTCTCAGTCTTTTGCCTTTCTTGGGCAAATTGCAGCATAACTGAATGTAATTGTTAAAGTTAAAGTGCTATAAAACATTTTTTACAGTCACACACAAACATGACAGGGT
The DNA here is from genome assembly GCA_023631565.1 of Gymnocephalus cernua. NCBI lineage: Eukaryota > Metazoa > Chordata > Actinopteri > Perciformes > Percidae > Gymnocephalus > Gymnocephalus cernua. The sequence goes on along the minus strand of CM042427.1, from coordinate 18,625,630 downwards.
GTAAATGTAAACAAAATATGTGCAATGTGCAGACTGAGATCATAATCAGGTGAGTCTTGGGCTAAGTCTCGCTAAGGGAGTCAAAGTCACTTTTAAAAAACACATTAAAAAAGGTCAGACACAATTCTGCTATAAAAAAAACTAGCATTTCAAAATCTGGATATGGCAGGCAGCACTTAGCTCTCTTCTCTGTCTCAGTGAATGAAAGTGATTTAAGAGCGGTTTTGATACAGGTCATTGGTATAGACAAGGCAAGTAGGTAGCATTCTGCTCCCTCTCCGTGTTAAAAAGAAACAATGTAGGGGTTCTGCAAAGTTGCATCTTCCAGAATAATATAACTCCAGACTAACATTGAACAGATTAGGAATGTGAATTGTATGCAAATAGTGGAGTGTATGTACACTGTAATAATAATAGAACCTCTGTGCTTCCCCCTCTACTGGATACAAAAAGAGAAGTGCAAAGAAGCCAAAACTCTAGACAGGATAGGTTTTTTTTCATTATGGCTGAGTAGTTATCCCCCTCCATCTCTCCCTCTTTCTCTAAAGTAAAAAAATAGCCTTGGTAAATAAATAAGACACACTTTCATGGTGCAGTATACTATTACTGGGCTAAGGCAACAATATACATATTTGACCTTGCCCTAAAATGAAGAATGAATGTCTTTGGACTTTGCAAAGAAACAGTCAGCCTTCATTACACTTCATTGTGTGTGTGTGTGTGTGATTGTGTGTGTGTGTGTGTGTGTATGTGTGTGTGTGCGTGTGTGTGCGTGTGTGTGCGTGTGTGTGCGCGCATCTCCACTAATGCCAATGTCTGAAACAAATGTATGCACACATCCTAACTCCTTTTGCTCACACACACTAAGTGACCAGAACCTGAGTGACCATTTATGTAAATGCAGGTGAAGAAAATAATAGAAATGCACCCGAGCATCATATGCCTGCAGCCTAACTCACTTTACTCCCAACAGTGTCAACATTATGAGTCAACATGAGCTTCTTGTTATGCTAATGTAAGATACATGTCACAGTAGATATGCAGCATGCATGACTGGACAAACACAAGTCCAACAGAAGTAAGGTTTTCTTGTTTGTTGAGGTGCTCGAAACAATGAGCTTGTGACTCTAGAGATTTCCCAAGGTTAGTGGAATCAGGCACCAAAACAAATACAGCAACACAATGACAATTATCCTCGTCTTAGTGGCTACACAAATCTTTCAGTCCATTTCATACACTTCATACAGTTTCACACAAATTTAATATAAAAAATGTTAAATGAAGGTTGTGCTAAATATGTGTTTAAATATAAAATGTGTGTACAGTATATACATCCTAATTAATTAGGTTTAGATAGAAATAAAGAAGCAGCACGTTGTTGTGCAATACAAACTGCAAGAAATACAAACACTTCAATATTTTAAGCCAATATATGCCTACAAATGGACACCAAATTGCATTATTGAGGATGATATTAAATAGCAACGCAGACAGGATATTATGCATGACCCTCAGCTTCTCTGGTGCACATATTGGAGATGGAGCAAAAGGAAGAGATTGCATTGCTCTCTGTTACATTGCCCCAGCAGGGTGCTTGAATGATGGCACACAACAATGTAATCTCAGAGAAAAAAAAGAGGATGGCCTAAATAATAAAAGAACTGACATGACTCTATACACCTACTCTCTTTCCCTCTTCATCGCTCCATTTTGTCCTCATTATCACACTCTCATCATTTAGACAAGGACTTGGCATGAGCTGTGCCCCTAGCATGCCTCAGCACCATGTTGGGCCAGATTTATTAAATGTCTCTCCCCCATCTTTGGCTTCTAACAGATCTCATTTTCTCATCCCTTTGACCTATATGTGGTATGTTGCTATAGGAAGAACCTAATGAATGACTGACCCTGACTAATATATCTTACCTTGTTTAATATGGATGTTGGGTTCACAAGTCAATACTATGCTTGGGTTTTATTGGAATTGGGATAAGAATGGCAGGTAATTAAGTCAGTTTGTCAATGGAATATTTCTTCTTTCCCCCATTTTTCTCTCAGAGTTACATTTTGATGCCACCGTGCAGCATTGGCCGACTTAGTTATTTTCATATTCTGCCCATGAGTGTGATGCCTGGGGGATCTGACAGATTATGCAGAAAAACTGTGTGAAAAAAAAAAACATTTTTAGTATTGTAGGAGGAAAAATGAGCAGGCCATATGTGCATTTATTTCATACCACCTGAGTGCCTTTTCTCCCTCTTTTACATGCATAAGTGTCATGTGTGCGTTAGTATTACCATATATATACTACATGCAAAGCAACTGTGTGTATGTATGTAATGTGTATGCATGGTTATTCTGTGTGTGTGCTAGTGTGCATGTAAGGTGATGTGAGTGCAAATCAATTTTTACACACACACACACACACACACACACACTAATGCCACGGCCTAAGTGTTATGGCACTACTCTCCCCATAGTGCTTCAGTACATATTCCTCTATTCACTGCTACATGGTTAAAACAAAGACTCCATGAAATAAGACATATGTTTAATAATTATCCTCCATTTCATCTTTTTCCAGACTAAATATTCCTCTGCTTTAAATTGAGCAGCTAATGACTACACAGTGAGAAATGGCGACATATGTTTCAGTGTGTGTGCCTGTCACAAGGGAGGGAAGAGAAATCCCTCCACAGAGCAGTGTAATTAGCAAGACTGCTTTGGCACACACACAGACATATACACATACAAGTTATTTAATTACTGCCTGGCATTTTTGTGTCATGCCGTTTACAATATGGAGATCATTTGTTTAGAAATCCCCCGAAGAACTCCCCAACCAAATGCACACAAAATGCTATTTTTCTGACTTAGGAGGACTGTAACCATAAACACTACATTTTGAACCCCAGCCGTTACCCTAACTACAACCAAAAACTAAGTCTTACCATGTGGGGACTAGCTCCTTATCCCAAATGGGAGGAAAGTCCCTGAAATGTCACTGTGTAAAAAGATGAATGTCTCCACAACATGACTAAGACAAGAATGGACAAACCCATACACACACACTCACACAAACATACAATTTTTCATCAGTATAACTGTATCAGATAGTTGGATCGTTATTCTTTTAGGTCAGGCTCAGATAAAAATCTGTCAAAGGGGATACAATGTAAGGGAGATTGGCTTTCTCCAGGTAAGTGTGAGAATTGGGACAGGGTAATAGTTAGGGCTCTGGGGCAGTAAAATGGTATTATAATGATAGTGGGCTAAACTGTTACTGGCGGGACAGCGAAAAGAGGCTCTATCCAATGGAAGTGGATGAATAAGCCATGAAGCCATGCAGCAAAGGCATGGGTCTGAGATAATGTATTCTTGCCATGGTAAACCTCTGATGGATGCACACACATGTGCATGCGTGCACACTAACACAAGCATACAAATTCATATCAAAATCAAATCAAACTGTTGTAAAACTGGGTCATAGAGTACCTCTCCTACTGAGTGTATAAAGTTTTAGAGATAACAAGAGGAGCAAAAAGGGAGACAGGGACTGAGAGGGCAAGCGAATGAACGCAAAGCTTTCAGCAGGGCTGAAATAGCAATACTGGAGTGTGTCATTTATTTGGCAAACACATTCTTATACCCATTGTCCTATTTAGACAACTATTTTCTTCTTTGGTGGGGTGAAGGAGGCTTACCTCCCTTTTTGGAGATCATTTTTCCTCCCATGTGTATACATAACATGCATTATTGAGAGACCTCTGCAGTGCTGACATCCTTCCAGCTCCAGTAGCACAGTGGTTGTGTTGCTTGTCCCGGGTCCCCATTTAAACCATGCTAGATTTAGAAATGTGTGTGCCTGCAAAGCAAGCCAAACTCTATACCGGAGGTAGAAGCAGGTGCATCACTTCTTGAGTTATTCCTTAAAAAATGTCTACAGAGCTTGCAGAGAGGGAGGATGAAAACTTGCAAATGTATGCAAATGGTTTTCTTGCTTCAGTTTGAAATAAAAATGCAACACAATCAAGAACAAATGACAATTCATGAATAAACCAAAGCAAACCATTTAAATCACTTATTAAATGGCTACATTCTTAAAATACAAACCCAAAGACAATTAGTCAGCATGACTCTACAGTAAAAACTACAGATTATCTATTGTATGCATATATGTTTACGACCAGCAGACAATTAAGGACACAATTATGATCGTAATTAGTTATTGCATTGTAAATAAACACTTCTGACTTAGTATGGCTATGTGATGCATCACTCAGCAAAAATATGGGAGCATTTCTGAGGTACAGTAGCTCTGTCATTCTGTGTAAGTAATGGCCACACGGGAATAAGGCAAGGGGTCCAAGTCCATATAACACACAACCAGAGAGAGATTTACTACATGCTCTATGCAGGTACCAGGCAAGGGCAGCATGCTGCAGCATGTGATGGCATGAAGGAGGATTAACCATGATTACAAATATAAAAACTATCCATTTTACTATTACCGTTGGCCTGAATATAAGACTAAAAAAAGAGGTGTCATCTTATACTGGGAGTCTAGTCTTTTAAATGTCTATATACTGTACATTCACAACAGCTGTAAGTGACAAAGAGCAGGCCACCTGGTAGTAAGGATGACTGGTTGGTGAAATCATAGCATGGGACTGACGATAGTGAGAGTGAACTTGAGCTCAGGCTGCATATTTCTGTTCGAACCATATGGGTCCGAATGAGAGAATAGTAACCAAGCCGCACCAGACAGGCATTCTGTTTTTTATGTTCGAAGCTGTGCGAACACAGACTCAGATTCCTGACGGATGTTTGACAACCTCTGGTCCGTCTGGTTTTATTTTCTAAAAAAGCTTGTAAAACATCAACCATGTTGTCCACAGTCAATCTATGGACATCATTCTTTTCAGGAAAATCTGGGCTATTAGAATATGTGGGCTGCAGTGAGGTCACTTGAATATTAAACCATTTTGTAGGACCTTAAAGATAAATAAATAAATAAATAAATAAAACAGAAACAGGAATCTCACAGATATGTATTGATATGACACACAGATCAATAAAACCTAAGCCAATCTCCTGTCTAAATCACTTCTCATATGTATTAGGAGTCAAACTGTGAAGAAATTAACATTATAACTTATACAGTTGACAAAATATCTACATTTTTTCAAAAAAAGTCCAGACGCTTTTGCCCTCATGACATGCACTTATGCCAATAATCAAAATAATATATGTCATATTTATTTATATAACACTCACAGTTGTGCTACATATATATATATATTTGGAGTCACCCAGTGAAAAAATAAACATAATTAACATTATAAGACATATAAACGACAAGCTATTTACATTTCTCCATAAAAGGCCCAAATGTATCCAAAAAATCAAAACAGTGAGGCTCCCTTCTATGTAGAACGGGTTACAAAGCGAATAGACGATCTTTGTAGTCAAAGAACATCTTTTGTTCACTTCGTTGCTGGCTTGTAGTGAGCCATCACAGCCATTCCCTATCGTAGAAGATCTCTGCTCTCGAAAGACCGGTTTCCATTGGTTTGCAGACAATAACAAAGCCCCAATGCATTCTGGGAAACCAGACCACGGAAGCAAATGCCGATCGGCGGAGAAATACGGCTGAAAAATCATAAATTATGGACATAAAGTTTATCGATCTTGGATGTAAGAGTTTGGATTTATTGCTCAACCACCCCGAAAAAAAGCACAAGTTCCAGGCTGGATACAAAACCTCCTGTGAAGGCTAGAAGGACAGCAAAGAGACGCTTGTTAGCGTTAGCTTGTTAGCTGCTAGCATCAGAAAGAGGTAAGACGATCGATCTTATGGTTATTAAATGATTAAAATATGATTAAAAGGTGCCGTTTTGTAGTCGTCCACGACTCCGTAGGTATCTGAGGGTAAACTGAAGCACTGAGTTTGTGTTAAGCTGTCTAGAGTGCTGCTCGGGACGCATACAACTATTTCTGTCCATATGTCTGTCTGGGGACGCTACTGAAGCTGTGCAACGGCTGGCAGAAATCGACAGACACTATATATCTTCTATAGAAAGAACTTGAATATGGTTGTTTTCCCCTATGAGATGGATAGCCTAATTGGTATTAGAAAAAGGCATACCAATATACTACAGTTTATTTTTGTATGGTGTTTGCAGTGAATACCATGAATTGCTTAATTTACAAATGTTTTATTTATATTTCATTTCAAATATATTGAAAACATATTATTTAAAAAGATATGTTAAAAACAAAAGCCTACTTTGGTTTATCAAATATGTTATGATAATTTTCAAAAACAAATGTTTTTGGTCAAAGTATTTGTTTTACAAAAATGAGTCTTGAAAAAGAGCGGGTCATCTTATATTCCGTGTCGTCTTATATTTGGGCCAACGCGGTAAAACCTCTTAATGATTGGCCCGGCCTGGCTGACATACTGTCTTTCAGAAACACATCTCATTAGCGGTGAAGGTATTGGTAACATATGAAACAGGATGATCTAAGGAATCCATTGGTAAGGGGGCTAAATAACACTCCAAAGTTAGTTTTCAAATGGGGTTAACCTCTCACCTCAAGAATATCTGAATGAAAGTGGGTTCTACCCCTTTACAGATATACCCACTTTATGCTAATACCATGCAGTTTTTCTCATGCAGTACAAATGTGTTATTTCTGTCTATCCTAAAATGATGTATTTGAATATTTCTGCATACTGGGGTCCCTGGACAGTCTTGGAATTGCATAAATTGGGTCTGACTGGAAAGCAAATTTTATTATAGTGAGACCATTTTCAACCACAAACTAAAGACCTAGGGCATTCAGAGGATATATGGCTTTTACAGATATATTTACAATAAGGGGGTTCCTCAGCAGTTTTCAGAAGTGCTCACCATCCAATTGAAAAGAAAATGCAATTAAAAAACTTTTTTAATTTTTAGTACTAAAAAAATCTGTATCACACATGCACTTTCTAGACAACGTGTCAGTAAACATATATTTTAAATACTATTAGCCTAGGATCCGGGCCCATATTCTCAAGCTTCAGATAGCTAATCAGTGTGTCCCATTACACATATCTCCATTGTGTTTCATGATTGTACTTGTATTTTAACTGTTTCGTGAAATTGAACTGAGCTATCTAAAACCTGACCTCAGATGACAGTAACCTTCCTGATAAATGATTTCCTTTGATGTCCTCGGTGTTTATCTTCTGTTCGGACTTTTAATCTCAATCCGCACACAGCTTCCAATTTTGTTTAAATGTATTCCCATCTCCTACTACAGCCTTTCAATAAGATATTCAATATGTTGTTCTTGTGATTTTGCAGGTGGATTACTTTATCATCAGGCAAACTTGAGGTGACTTTGAGTGCTGACCAACCAAATCATCAATAATTCCCCTTCAATCATTTTCTGCTCTTTGATTTATAAAAAGTCCAGAGTTCAAAGAAATAACTCAATTCTCCAGCAAGCCTTTCTTGCTGTAGCAAGTCTGTGTTGTTTATCCGCATGTGTGTGTGTCTGCTCTGGTTCTGTTTGTATGCTGGTGAGTGAGAACCTTGGTGTTCTTTTTGGGTGAGTTACTGTAGAGCTGCAGGAAGGTAACACTTTCTTATCATTGCTTCAATGGCTTATGGGGCAAAAGAGACAGATCTTCACAAGAGCTGAGTCCATGTATCCACCACTCCCACTCATTCAACATGACTGTCAGGAACCTTAAAAAAAAGTGACCCAAATCAAACCGGTCGTGCCTCACAGGAAACAATAACAATCCGTGACTAACATCCTAAACCAGCCACACATGAAAGAGAGCGTGAGACCTGAGAGAGGAGCTGAAATGCAGAAAGAATTCATTGGAATAAGGAATGAGCTTTGAGGTGGACAGCCCTGTAGCAGAGTGAACTTTACTGAAGGGCCAAAGTAAAGCAAAGGTCACATACACACACTGGCGCTGGTCAAATACCAATTTCCTCTCTACATATGCTCAGCAACAATTTAACTCTAGAGTTTATGAAAAGAAGTTGGTCAAAGTCATATTGGTTTTGAGATTCACTGAAGGGAATCAATCCTTGGCTCGTGGAGATAAAAGCAGTCCCTCCTTCCCTCGGCTGAGTGATGTAAACTCAAATTAACCGTCTTTCTGCAACAACTAACTGGGTGGGGATTAGAACATTGTATTAAAATTACAGTAAGCATCTGTTCCTTAACAGGCCAAATTAATTGCATTCCACTCCATGTCAGTGCTGCGGCATCCGACTGCTTGGACAGAACTAATTTGAACTTTGAATCATAGGCTCGTCCACAGCCCAGAATTAATCATACATGTTCATAAAAAGCTGCTCACATTTTTAATGTTTTCTCACTTTACCAACCAACAAGCAATATCTCAACAAGCATATCATCCATATGTTACGCATGCATTGCCGACTGTTCTGTGTAATACATTCATGCTCCAACATTACACCAGCAGCAGCTCTTCAGGCCATAATAACTCTGTGTGTGTCTGTCTGTGTAAAAAGATTTTAAATATGGTACCTGTCATTTAGTACAGCACAGGTTTAAAACTAACAAACTAACGAATAATCTTTTGACGTTAAACGGCATCAGATCATTGTACTACAAAGTAATGTAATGTGCTTTTATTATATACTCATTTTATTTAAAAACTGGCTTAGTTTAGACAGTGAGTGGTTTTTGATTTCTTAATAACCCTGAAGCAGGGGTCCCCCAACCTTTTTTGGTTTATGTATAAGTATGTATGTTTAATTAAAGAAATGCCTATTTGCAAACCACCATCACTAGTTGCCTGAAGATGTTTTTTCCCCTTGTTATATTAACCATCTATTAACAAGAAAAAAAACAAAGATTTCGGCAATGTCTGAAATCCATATTTGTAAGTCAGAAATGTTTTTTCTGCTTTCCTACCTTCTTAATTTTGCAACCCTTCTTTATTTAACTATTATTATTTTATTCATTATTTATTATTTATTTCAAGATCCCCGTTTGTTCATGTTGCTGAACATGTAGCACAGATGTGTATGTGCAGAGAGCTATAGTAATAATGAACTTCTGAATACTGAAGCAAACTGTTGACATTTTGGAAAACTGATTTATTTATCTTCTTCCTGTTATGAAAAAGCATTGTAACAGCATTGTAAGTATCATGGGAGGACATTCATGTTATCCTCAGGAATAAATAGTACACCACTGGACAACAAATGGGCCAGAAACAACAGTGCTGTGTGTCTACAGGGGAGTAACTGACAAGTCTGTACTGTTCAACACCTGCATGAAAGTGTGCATGCAAACACACAAAGTGGCGGGGGGGAGCATACAATTATGGCGAATGGCATGGGATCACCAACAGGAAATGAAAAGCATAACAAAAGTATAAGAAAAAAAGAGGATTGCCAAAAGGGGAATATTTTCAGACGCAACTATGAGTGTGAAGGATAAAGGAAATTGTTTGATAATACAAACAGGACAATGCATCTCTGCACTCTGTAAATGACAACATACTAGATGATGAAATATATGTTACAATGCAGTGTTGTAGTTTTAAAGTAACACTTTATTGAGAAATACTTTCTGAATCAGCTTAAAGGGAAACTATGCAGTTTCTTTAGCTTAATTTACCTTAACTGAACAGCTTCAGAGTCATTGGAATGGTTATATGACTTTTTTCGAGTTGAATGGCGGTCGTCTCGCTTCTCCCTTGCGCCTGTGAGCGGAAAAACCACGCTTGCAACTTTCGGCCGGCGAAATCAGGTCTCGCGATGTAACAAATTGCTTCACGGCGCTGCACACATACAGGAACCGGCTAGCTATAAGAACAAGGTAGCGATGGAGTCTTTCACACTATCGGCATGACTGAGCCGCAAAAAAGAAGCAGAAAGCTAGGAAAGCGTTGTCGGAGGAACAGAGAAAGAGGAAATGGCAGACTGACCGAGCAAGGAGTCAGACACAAGTAAGCAGCAGTAGTAATGGCTTAGCTGTAGCATTAGCTTAAAAAGTTCCCAAAATACAAGCAGTGTTATACTGCCCTCAATCACCTCTGACCACATCCTACATATATGATGGGTGTGGACATGTAATTGTAAATGTAAAGTGTAATACGCTGCACCATATTAAACCACTGGAGGTCAGCAAAAACATCATTTTAAGGGGGTGTTAAGTCACTCTTTAAACGTTAATAACTCTATAAAGGGGTCAATATTACTGATTAAGCATCAGCAGTAGCAATTACATGAGTGAACAGTGAACAGACTGTTAACATTTTTTAATTGGTTATATCAAAAATTAGTTTTAATAAGTGAATATGAGTCAAGTATATGAAGGCACTGTGTTCTGTGTAGGTGTGTAGTTGATGATCTCTTGATCTGGGGGGCAACAATTACTTCACATTCCTCACTAAACATATGCTAATAGCTCAATTTCCAATGAAATGCACAGAAAGAGCACTGTCAGTTTGCACACAACAGGCCAGAGCTCTTTCCTCATTCTCTAAAGTGGCACAAAGTATTAAAACAATTATCAAGAACCCATTTTCAACCAATGATTGAATTTCACTTGGCATTGTCAAGACAGTCTATCCTCTTGACAAAAACTGCGGGGTGTAAAATGACTAAACCTACCAGCAACATATCATTTCATGCTTGTCAAGCCTTGGTGGCCATTTATTTATAGACCTGAAACCTACTTCTTAGCAATCATGTCAAGCACTTCTTATGAAGGACACACCATTAATCATGTTCAGGAGGACAGCTTATGTGTTGCCAATCTTCTGTGTGGCAAATTTACTAATTATACCCTTATAGTTCTGTCTTTAAGGAAGGGATGGCTCTAAGTTATACATCTAACTTTCTAAAAACAAAACCTCTAACTTTCCTTTTATATTTTCTTTCTGAAGGCTGCTTGATTTTATCAAGGAACTATCATACATTATCATGAGCAGCGGGCACATCCAAGCCATCCGTTTTTTTCTCTTGATTTATTACTTTGTTTAGTCTGTGGTATGTGAATACCAAACATATTAAAGGTCCCATGACATGGTGCTCTTTGGATGCTTTTATATAGGCCTTATTGGTCCCCTAATACTATATCTGATGTCTCTTTCCCGAAATTCAGCCTTGGTGCAGAATTACAGCCACTAGAGCCAGTCCCACAATGAGCTTTACTAAGGACGTGCCATTTCTGTGTCTGTAGCTATTGAGGAGGAGAGAGGGGGGGCAAGATGGAGGGTGGGGGTGTGGCCTTGACCAACTGCCACTTTGCTCGTTTGAAAGCCATAATGTCTCTCTCTCTCATGGGTTGGCCAAATTCTCTGGGCGGGTAAAGCAGAGAAAGGGGGGATAACCTTGCTTGTTATGACCTCATAAGGAGCAAGATTCCAGAACGGCTCATCTGAGCTTACTTTTTCTCAAAGGCAGAACAGGATACCCAGGGCTCGGTTTACACCTATCACCATTTCAAGCCAATTGGGAACCATAGGCAGGCTGGGGGAACTCATATGAATGTTAAAAAACCTCAAAGTGAAGTTTTCATGCCATGGGACCTTTAAAATATCCTTGAAAAATAAAATGTTTTTGGCCCACCTTTCAAACAAAGAAACACATGTATTTCTTTTCATTCCATTCATTTTACCACCTCACTTATCCACACTTCTTTCATCCTCGTTTACCACAAAAAAAACTCAAAAAGCAGACCAGACAACTGTATTCCCACATGCTAACAACATCTCTGATAAAAACAATCCTGGCAGCTACTGTTACATTCCTAAAGCTGCTGTTGCAACATCTGAGAGCAAGTTTCTTTTCCCAACTCATCTCAGTTTGATGTTTAAGTTGGTCTGTCAGTTCTTGTGTGAAGAAGCATAATCTTTGGACTCTGAAGTCTGACTTTTTTCTAGCCTGGAGGAACACAGAGAGCGATGAACAGAGTATGACAGAAACATGCACTTACCTGAGACTTAAGGTCAGTCGTTCATCTTTAGCCCTCAGCAGATCGCCTACTGAAAATGTGGCACAACCCAGGAAGCTGCTCTGTAAAACCAGACAGAGAAGAAAATCGCTGGTTGGAACAGGGCAACGTATTTCAGAAGCAAGTTAAGAGTTAAAAAAAAATATAAAACATAAAAAAATAACTACTGAATAACTGTTTTCTTCTTTCAATGTTATCATAGAGGTGTTAAAAACAGGTAGGTGTCAGACAGTGTTAGAATATACTTTGAGCCCCATGATCTTAAAATGTGATATCTTGTTGACACGAGGCACAGAGACACACAATCTCCTCTCCTCTCCCGTCTCTCTTTCTCCCCTTTCTCACTGCTCTGACAACATGTGTTTGCTGCAGGCATGATGTGAACACGGGGTGTCAGCACACGGGAACTGGGTCATGGAGAAAGAGGTATGGGACGAGGCCATCAATTACAAAGAGAGATGATCTACATTCGTACAGCGAACACACACACACACACACACACACACACACACACACACACACACACACACACACACACACACACACACCTAACATGCTAGCTTATGCTGCAGGAGGGAAGGGCTAAGACCGTGCCAAGGACACAGGCTGCTCCGAACAAAGCTAAACACAGAGTAGGTAATTAACAACAGGTACAAAGGTGACTGCATATATTTCATCATACAGGGGAAAAACGATCTTAATTAAAGTACTCACAGCATGTTCACACTCTTCTCTGAGATGTAACAGCGAGACATGTAATGTAAGTATCATTTACAGACAAATTCACATTAAATACAGTTTCTTTGTCAGTATCATTATATAATTCCGTGACTCTGCTATCAGTTACATTTATTCAGTCACAGAAGGTCACCGACTTATTTTACAGCGTCACAGGAGTCCCTGACCACATGTCACCTTACATAAAAATGACTTTAATGAGCTCTAATGAGAGCACTGGTACTGGATCAAGATCAGTATCATTAGAGACTCTGAGTAGAGGTACCAGGAGAGAAAAAGCTGGATTGGTGCATTTCTACAGTGCAATATTGTAAAAAAGCAGCACTAAGGACACGTAACAGTTTTATAGAGGTAGGGTCAAATGGCAACTGTGGTAATAAGGGAATGACTAATGAGAGTTAGCACCCCGAAAACACAGCAAAGCCCACAGCTCACAACTGTTGTATTATCTATTATAAAGTAGTTACAGACATGACTCACTGATTTTTAAATTTACAAGATCAGATATTTCCGTGTAAATATATTATGCACGGCTGTTTTGAGTTAGTTATCCTAACATGCTCTTTTCTTCTATTGTTTGGCTTAACTTTCACCTCTAATCTTGGTTCCTCCCTTTTCCGACAACTGCACTTTCTCTCCATTTTTTGGGTTTCTCTGCAGTCTTCTGTATCAGATAAAAAAGGGTATCCTGTCTACTGACCTTTCCTCTTAATCATTTCCTCACTGAGCATATGCTTTAAGCAAAACACTGCCACAAACACATTCTCTTGCCCCGGCCCACTCACAAGTAGGCAAACGCAGAGACTTACGCATGCGTGCACAGACGCACAGAAAGAGCTCAAAATACAAGGTCAGTCAACAATTCTATGAAAAAAACAAACGCAACATAACATTGAAACACCATGACATTTTAAAAAGCAGCTCAAATTTACCAAGAAAGACACACAACCCCAAGCATCACATTCAGGTTTACACAGCGTAGCGGCCTTACTGAATTAACCAGAGCTAGGGTCCACAGTAGGCATCACTTAAAGGTCCAATATGAAATATATGTACTGTAATAAATCCAAAAATGACACCAATGCCTCATCAGATATTAAGGAAACATGTTAGGCTGAAATACTATCTTTTCTGACAACAATGCTAAAGTCAGTATTTTTTCTTTTTGAAATTTACGATCCGTGATGGAATTTATGTTTATGTTTTTGTGTTGTTATCAACTGCCCAGTTTGACAGCCAGGCCGGGTTGCCAGATATACCTGTAAACAGGTAAACCAGCATGCTACAGCTATAACGTTAGTACAGCCATGAAAACAGCAAACAAACGAACGGGATCAACGGAGATAGATTCTACTGGACCTAAAAAAACAGCATGTTTCTAACAGTTGCTTGACCAGAGACGTAACAAACCCCGGGTTAATATTGGAGATGTATTTGAAAGATGGAGACATCTTAGAGCCCAAAAGGATGCTCAGTTGGCTAATTTCCTGCTGAACGGGTAAGCATTAGCTTCAGGCTAATTTATCACAGCTACTAGGGACGAGCATTTTATGTCATTTCAACATTTGTGTACTCACATTGAATTATATATCTAGAAACACGAGTTGGTTACTTGCAAAAACAATTGAGACTCAGCCAGTAACTGGTCCTGGCTAACGCCACCATGCTAACCCTGCTATCTAGCTAACGGTACTGGAGGACCATAGCTGGCCACGGCTGTTTACAACGCCGTAGCCCGCCGTAGGTGAGTTATTTTAAGCCAAGAGGGGGGCTGTAAATCCAGAAGAGAAGACCGTGAGTGTGCAGTGTGTTTAGCGATTGTTGCTGTACTTCTAAGACAATAAAGTGTGTATTTCAGTCGGGTGGAAAAGGACGTAAGCCAAGGAAGTGTGTCTGTCTGGCGTGTGGAGAGAAAGGCAAGGTTGTGGGGTTTTTGGCGGTTCCTACTGTAATTCTAAGCCGAAAAAGTGTGTCTGTCAGTTGGGTACAGAGCTCCGCATGAGCACGGGCTTCTCTGACTGTCAATAGAGAGAGTATCTAACGTTAGCTACTCCGCTGTGCTGTGAAGTATGTCTGGCTATGTGGAACAAGCATTGTTGTAGATGCTGCGCGGACTCAGCCTGGCAACCTCCGTGAACTTCAAGTCTGGGGGGGAGGGGCGGGGGAGACGACTCTCTCCAGTATTTTGAATTTGAACTGCAGTAACTATTTTAAACACCAGCTGTCAGTATTACATATTGGATCTTTAATATGCACAACGTCATATTCTCTAGCAATGACGTATCATAGCCAATCCTAACTTGCCCTGATAACCCAGAGCACAAGGTACAGAAGGCCATTACACAGCGTGGAAGAACATTATATCCCTATGTAGCCATTACTCGCAAGCCGGTACAGAACGTCTGGTAAATGGTCTTAGAAATCCATTCCTTAGCATCTTTTTATGGCCCCTCACGATGAAGGCTTTAAAAGTAATGAAGCTCTGGAGACTGTCCTCTTACGCAGGATCAAAGTGGCTGTACCACAGAAAATGAGATAAAAGATGGGGGCAAGAGGAGGAGTGGAGTGAAAAAGAAGACAAATGATGCTCTTCCAGGATCATGGAGGATTGATTATGATGGTCTCGCTCTGTTCCCTTCTTACATGCTCTGGCTCTCTCTTTTTTCTATCCATCTTTTTCGCCTGCTCTTGCTCATTCCCTTGACTGGTTATTTTGGCCATGCCGGTTGCAAGCTACAAGAGAAACGTTTGATCCATGATCTCCTTCACTAGTTTTCAAAAAAAAGAGACAGCGAGACATTTAACATGAGCCCATTGATAAATACATGTACCTAACCAAACACAAAAGTGCTCTTGAGAACACACGTGCACAAATAGAAGATCAATCACGGACCAAACTAGAAATACCGCCTTGTGGGTTGTATGTATTGTAGACTTTGAAGGACTTTAATAAAAGGTATTAAGTGTATTTTTTGGAGAAACATGGATGCTTCACACACACATCTTCAACCCTGCAGCACAGAAGATCTATATCTTCACCACAGTTTCAAGGTGGACACCCAAGATTAGTGTTATCAATTCAGTATCTGACCAAATGTCTCCCCTTCTGTTCCTGAGTAATGGCGTTGAATAATGACCTGAAGAGTATTTTTGCAGAACATTATGATGTCACAAATATCATCACTTCATAATTTTATCCTACTTGTGTGACATGTCATAATTAGCGTAGGATTTTTTTTTTCATTTTGTGAGGTCAGAGGGACCTTGACCTTTGACCTCCAAAATATAATCGGTTCATCCTTAAGTCCAAGTGGATGTTTGTGCAGAAAGTGAAGAAATTCCCCCTGGTGGGTTCTGAGATATTGCATTCACAGGAATGGGACGGATGAACAGACGGACAACCCGAAAACATAACGCCTTCAGCCACAGCTATCACCGGCGCAAAGGGATAAGAAATTAAAAACACTTGTAGAGCTGACGTATTGTACATCTAGAGGCAATCCCAAGCACTCATCTGTGGACCTGTGAAGGCCACAGTGTGTCTGTCCATCACTTGGCAGAGATCTATTGATTTTCTCCAAGCCCTGCGCGCGCACGCGCACGCGCACACACACACACACACACACACACACACACACACACACACACGCACACACACACACGCACACACACACACGCACACACACACACACACACACACACAATTACTTGAAGGAGAGGACATTCATTCATATGCTACGCCAACAAGTGACATTTTATTTAAACGGCAGCAGTAACAGTTTTGGCACTGGCTGAATGAAACACATCTGGCAAACATTTATGCATATGAACAGAATTATATCACCGAGGTCAGCGGTGTCGACATGAATACACTGCTCCTTCACTACAAATAGAGTTTTACAAATTGGCCTAATTAAGTCATCAGAGATGGCATGACATGCCATTTATACTTGCATGCAAATGTGTGCAATCGAGCACAAATTATGACCACAATAAGTTAAAATCGACACAGCGTGAGATCACTCTCACGCACGCACACACACACACACACACACACACACACACACACACACACACACACACACACACACACACACACGGAAGTCCACTTACAGTTATGTTGCACACAATCCTAGGAGTGAAATGAGGAGAGGCCAACAGAAAGGGAGAGAGACTGAAATAAAGAAGCAAGCCAGAAGAAAAGAGATGTTATGTCTTCTTTCTTCCTCTTAATGAGCTCCAGGACGGTTCTTCCTACACATCTTCCTCCAGTCTTCAGTTAGAGGATCTCCATGTGTTACACTCACTCTTTAAAGAGCAGCAGGCACACTGGCTGATACATACATTATAAACACGCAAACACATAAAACACACACACACAGTTAGACTCACACACTGCAGCCTCCGTTGTGACTGAGAACTGGCGAGAGTGAGCTACTGACGTTACCGCTGTTGCTGCTGTGGCTGGCTTGACAGTAAGCGAGACCAGAGAGAGAGAGAGAGAGAGAGAGAGAGAGAGAGAGAGAGAGAGAGAGAGAGAGAGAGAGAGAGAGAGAGAGAGAGAGAGAGAGAGAGAGAGAGAGAGAGAGAGAGAGAAGGGAGCCACAAGAGGGGAGGGAGTCGACAAATACAAGCAGCCGAGGTGGAGAGGGGGGAGAAGGAGGAGGAGGGTGGAACAACACAGAAGAGGAAGAGGCAGAAAGGAAGGAAGACAGACAATTAATGGGTAGGGAACCAATATAGCAACACAGAAAAGGGAGAGACATATAGAAGAATATATACAGAGATAGAGAGAGAGAGAGCGGAAGACAGAGACAGAGTTGTGTGTCACACCTCAGTTGCAGCCTGTGACTCAGATGGCCAACAGGAAAAGAAACACTTGTTATGGCTACTTGAATTAACATGAATTCCGACCACACAGTGCTAGGTATATGTGTAGGAGTGTGTGTTTGTGTACAACACAGATAAACACTTCAAAACACATATTGACATACTTGAAGATCACACAAAAGCCTTGTTGAAACACTCTACACATTTTGATAAAGGCCGCGCTAAATAAATACATCAATCGATCCTTTTTGAGAAATTGAGACAATAACGAACAAACCCACACAGCAACAACAGTGACACCGAGCTTAGGTTTTAACTATCTCGGTTCAATGCTTGGATTAAGCAGGGTTTAATTTACCCATGCTGACACAGGGGATGAGTAATTCTGGCAGAACAAAGGACACACTCTAACATTGGCCCCTTATCACTGAGAGCAGGTACACAAGCAAACACAAAAAGACACTTAAGCAGACGTGCACGCGCACACCAACCCAGACACCTAACATTTGTAAGCACACACAAACTGTAATGTACAAATACACTGAGCACTGAAGGTCATGGTGATGAGTCCTCAACCTTATTTAATATGGGAGGTGGGAAGTGGAATTAGGGAGTGTGGGTGGAAACACTGGATTTAGAGCGTTCTTCATTACCATGAGGATTGATGACCTGCTGGGTGCCAAGTGGAAGCTCCAGTCAGATAGCACATGAACTCCAAAAGATTACCCAAAATGCTCTCCAGTCTAACAAACTGCTTACTCTGACTATGCGACAGTATGCGTGCAGATGTATGTGCATCCCTGCTGTTTGTACATTTTTTGTTGGTTATTGCAAAAAATTTGTCAGTGATTATTGATGTGTTGTGACCTTTTTGTACTAAAAATCTGCATACAACAGGAATCTTACAGGAACAGAAATGAATGTTGAATAACATGGAAAATCCTAGATCAAAGCTTGTTCAAAATATGAATCGAGCACACTGAAAACGGGCATTTTTTAATGCCCTACTTTGAAGTTCAAAATGTTTGACATATTGTAAAAGCATTCAAACTGTGAGCTCCTGAAAAGCACACTGAGACTGGCAGGGATTGGTCTTATATTCAACATGGGGAGCACAAGCTACCATGAGCAGGGAAAAGGTTTGAGGCTCCTAGCTGTAAAAGGGAAAGCCTAAGTACTTCTTAATTCCTACTTTTTAGCATTTCTAAACCAGGACTCACAGCTGGTGGAACACCATCGTCACTGCACATGCCTGTACACATTATTTATGTACCTTATATAGGCAGTGTAGGCAGTGGATGTGTTAACCCCTGTAAAGATCACAAATGCCACTGTCAGCTTAGGTTTTTGCACGGCAACAAGGGATCTTAGACAACCAGTCACCCCCAAACCCAGACAGGCAAAGACAAAAGCAGGCGGCTGTGTTTTCCCCGGGTGAGCTGATGTTCTCATTCTTAGCTGTCTACCCTCGACATTGTCCTCCCATTCTTTCCCTGACTTATTCGTTTCATGGTTCTCTACCTTGACCTCATTCCCCTGCTCTTGATCTGTTAAAAAATAAATAAAAAGTCTGCAGACAGACAGAGATGCAGTCAGACCTGAGCTCACCCACTTTTGCCCTTTGCCATCTATTTCTTCAATGCATTGCCAACAGCTTACATGAAAGGGACAACCAAACAGCACAGATATTTTCTCTCACAAAGAATTTTACACAAGTGGTATTACACAACAGTGTTGCATTATGGGTTGTTGGTAGCCTTAATGTTGTAAGGCTAGCAATTTTCTTTAAGTCTTATTGTGTGTCTCTAGAGTCTTTAGTAAGCTCGCCTGCTTTAATGGAAATATTTCATGTTCTTTTACAAGAGAAAATGTTTCATGAATGAGAATGATATTCTACTTGGAATAATAGTATCTTGGAGAAACTTTCCCAATTTGACAAATCTGAAAGTGCTTCATATTTTAAAAAAATCTCTTCCAAAACAGGTCTTGGAAAATCATCTTTCAATCAGGGTTGTCTTATATTCTGGCCAATACGACAGGTTCTGGTTATGAGTTTTGATGTAGTGGTCCATTGGATATAATCAGTTGATTACCCGTTCCAAATTGTCCGATCCATCGGAAACGTATGCCTCCGAGCTTATCGTCCTCATGGTGGAGAGCAAGAAATGGTCCAAAGCGTGGCTTTACTTCCCAAAGAAAGATGACAACAGTGCTGCTAATGTCTGTAAAATGCTATTTTCAAATAAGGGTGAAAACACCAGAATAATGCTGAAACATCTTACTATGGAACATAGGCTTAAATTCCAGGAATGCCGTGTAGTCGTCACTATTCGCACAAGTGCAACTGCTTTCCAACTGAGCAGCATGTCCATTTACCTAGGATAAATAAACTATAACATTAGCTCTACACAGCTCAACTACAACCCCAAAAAGAAAAAGGGACAGTATGGAAAACACAAATAAAAAAAGAAAGTAGTGCTTTCTAAATGTCTAAAAGTCTTTGACTTGTATTTCATTGCAGACAATGTGAACACAAAATATTTCATGTTTTGTCTGGTCAACCTAATTTCATTTGTAAATATACATCCTTTCCTGTCATTCAGACCTGCAACAGATTCCAAAAAAGGTTGGGACAGGAGCAATTTAGGGCTAGTAATCGAAATGAAATGTTTAAAAACAATGTTCCTCAAAGGAAGACATTTGCTTATTTCACCTTCAACAGTGCATAACAAAAGATTCAAGGAATGTGGAGAAATTTCAGTGCGTAAAGGACAAGGGCGCAAGCCTAAGCTGAACAACCATGATCTCCGAGCCCTCAGGCGGCACTGCATCATGAATCGTCATTCATCTATAAGCAATATCACCACATGGGCTCAGGGCTACTTTGGCAAACCTTTGTCAAGTACCACAATGCGTAGTTACATTCACAAATGCCAGTTAAAACTGTACTGTGCCAAAAGGAAGCCCTATGTTAACAGTGTCCAGAAGCACCGTCGACTTCTCTGGGCTCAGAGGCATCTGGGATGGACCATCACACAGTGGAAACGTGTACTGTGGTCAGATGAATCAGTATTTCAGGTATTTTTTGGGAGAAATGGACGCCGTGTGCTCCGGACCAAAGAAGAAAAGGATCATCCAGACTGTTACCAGCAACAACTCCAAAAGCCAGGGTCTGTCATGGTATGGGGTTGTGTCAGTGCCCTTGGCAAAGGAAACTTGCACTTCTGTGATGGCACCATTAATGCTGAAAAGTACAAAGAGATTTTGGAGCACAATATGCTGCCTTCAAGAAGACATCTTTTCCAGGGACGTCCATGCATATTTCAACAAGATAATGCAAAACCACATTCTGCACACATTACAAAGTCCTGGCTGCGGAGGAAGAGGATACGGGTACTTGACTGGCCTGCCTGCAGTCCCGACCTGTCTCCAATAGAGAATGTGTGCCGCATTTTGAAGCGCAAAATGCGACAACGAAGACCCCGTACTGTTGCCCACAAAGACTTGTTTGCAGCAAGAATGGGACAAAATTACACCTGAAACACTTCATTACTTGGTGTCTTCAGTCCCTAAATGTCTTTTAAGTGTTGTGAAAAGGAACCAAAATAGGAATTTTGTTTATTTGAAAAAAAAAAAAACCAATAAAAATCATGAGGAACACATTAAATTATGTGCTGTTGTATTGTCTGCAATGAAATACAAGTCAAAGTACATTTAGAAATTACTACTTTCTTTTTTTATTTGTGTTTTCCATACTGTCCCAACTTTTTCTGATTTGGTGTTTACATGTGTAAGACTACTTTTTTATTGAACTGATCAGGAATCAATAATGGAATTGATGAAAAATTACATCGATAAGCAGAGTCAACAATGGCATTGTCACAAATAAAATCTTATCAATTCCCATTCCTACTGTTGATACAGGATTGTGTAGGAAAAGCATAGCAGGCTCCTGATGCTGTGTACTTCTTGTAATGATACCCTTGCTGGTCCTGAGGCGGTGTGTGTGTGTGTGTGTGTGTGTGTGTGTGTGTGTGTGTGTGTGTGTGTGTGTGTGTGTGTGTGTGTGTGTGTGTGTGTGTGTGTGTGTGTGTGTGTGTGCGCTCCAACTAATATGAGGCAGTATTATCTGAGGTTAATAATAGTGATTTGTACTTACATACAAGATACTTTGATGTGTTTTTTTAGTGTTTTGTGCCACTGCATGCCTTATTAATAGTTTGTACTATCTGTACTATCTCTGTCTGCTTCATGAATAACTTTTAAAATGTATCAAAGGCACCAAAACACACCTACTGTAAAATAAAAAGTATAACTCGTGCAAACATGAAACTGAAACAGAAGAGATGAATGCCTTCTGGGTCTGGTTTTGATTAAAAAAAAAATAAAGCTAAACTTTAATCTTTTTTAACTAGAACGATTATTGAGTGTAAAATCACTTAATTGGCATATCTTTCCATGGCTTAACTTCTGTGCTCACATAATTCAGTGATAATTCTTATCTCACTTTGGAGTCAGACAAGTGTAAATTACCATGAGAACACATGGAGGGTTTAAGAAAAATCCATATCGAAACTAAATTATAAAGTGGACTGAGTAAAACAACAAGGGATACATTACTATGCATTATGCTAAAGAACTGAATCAATAGTTTAATATCAGAGTGATGTTAAAATTGGAGCTACAATGGTGCGGTTTTGTCAATACTTGATGCATTTGGTAGTTTAATTAGCTGTTTGAGGAACACAGCTCGCTGTGATGAAGTATGAGCTCCAATGACAAACTAACTCAATCATTATCCCAGCCTGTTATGCCATCGTCATTAGTGTTGCACTGAATATGAAGTCCCCATATTTTTGGGGGCTGGAGATTTTCAACTGAATGAATTCACCAGTCTCTTTAGTCTGCTATTTTTACCACTGTATATCTGCAGTATGCCAGAACAGGAGATTTCCTGGGACTGTGAATGTTGCTTTTTAATCAGATCACAATTCATGTGCACAACCAATTCAACAAAATCACACATCAGCTAAACACTGTGTACTGAATAAGGTAAAAGAAAGAAGCATAGATGCAGTGGCTGTCATTTGTAGTTGAATATATTTAGTGTGCTGAAAATACATGTTCTGTTATGTGATATATCCTGCTTTTCAAAAACATTTAAACTGACACTTTCTGTGCTAAAACTATAGCAACCAAGAAGATATTTTTGCACCTTACTCAGACTTCATAAGCACTCAAAAGAAGGCTGGACTGAAAAGTAGATACTCACTGAAAGCTGCCTTCTGAGAGACAGAGGAAACTCCTTTAAGGATTCTTTCTCCTGCAGTTACTGTACACAAAAAGAGATCTATAAAACTATGTAACATTGCAGAGTGGTGGACAAGGTAATATCACTCTTCTCACAAAACAGTGTAAGGTTCCCAAGTAACTGTTATTCTCCATCACGGAAAGAAAGGTGATAAAAAACAGTGATGCAGACTATGTGTTCATACCTGCTCTTACAAACATTCTTTAGCTTGTCAATGCTTGTCCCCAAACAAAAAGCCTTTCCTACTACTTCATTAGTTTTCTCCCTCCCTCTAGGCCTGCTCTCGCTAGCTTAATCACATTTTGGCTGCGTCCTTTTTGGTGCCAGGCCAACCATCACGGAACCAATGTTTTCTGATAGAAACCTCCAAGTATTACACAGGGCACCAAGCATAATGCTTGAGTAACATAGAAAGTCAGATTCCGATGTCCATGTCTATCCCTATCTCACACACAAAGCTGCAGGTAGGAGAAAAAGAAACTCAACTCGTGGCAAACGCAGCCTGCCCTTGGTACACTGGAAGCTCACTACCGATGTCTTCCCCCACACTCTCGGCTTTGGTCCATAAACTTTAACAGCTAACCCCACTGCAGACTAGGTGATAAAAATCAAGGCTCCTTCACTCACAGTCTGTAAACATGACATGGTAGCAGGTCCAAATCCTGTCAAGCCCCATTCAAGTCCCCTCTATTGACTTCACGTACTATATTTTAATTGCAGCGCAGCAAACTTGAAGCTGTTTTGATCAGAGTGGCTGGTGGATGCCCAATTTTACCAGCCACTTATATTTTTTACCAGCCACTTTTTCTGGAATTCAAATTTATAAAAGAAAGTGCACTAGCATATTTTGAATTGCTTCAATGCATTATTTTGTTTTATTATTAATACATATTTTATTAATATAGGCAAATAAAAAGTGATGTGAAAAAAAAGCCTGCGAGACCATGGTAAAATTGTGTTTTGGTCACATTTTGATACATAACATAACATGAAGAGAACCAAAATTCTACAGTGACTATCTTGTATGATTATCTTTGAAGCACCTATTCTTGTTCGATATTTTCACTTTCTAACTGAAGTAATGCTATATTTTTTTTACATGTATTAGTGTGCGCAAACTCTTAAAAAACATGGAAACTCCATAATGTTAACTGGCTTTTTAACTAGATGAAGATCTCAGACTAGGAGGCAGGTCACTGAGGAGCGATGGTTAATGTCTGTGATTATGGAAACATGGTTGTAGTATGCAGCGTCCTGATTGGTGGAAAATGCTTGCAGAAAGAAAGGCTGTTGTCAGGTAAAAATGTCACAGTCAAAGAGGCTGAAGGGAAAAGTTGATGTGGAAAACCCAAGTTTTAATGATGAATGGACTGATAAGCAGGCTGATAAGCATTGCAATGAAATGATGCTGTTGCAAAATAATACAACCAGCATCATCATCAAGAATAAAATAAGATTGCGTCATTCACGTGCATATTAAGTAGCCTCATGCATGTATTTGTCTTATAATACATCCATAGATTACCGCTCCAGCGGAGAGGATGGTTTATTCAGCCAGCAGTTAAGTTTATAAGAATTTGTCGAAATTTTACAACCCCAAATCAGAAAAAGTTGTGACAGTATGAAAAACACAAATAAAAAAAGAAAGTAGTGATTTCTAAATGTACTTTGACTTGTATTTTATTGCAGACAATGTGAACACAAAATATTTCATGTTTTGTCTGGTCAACTTCATTTCATTTGTAAATATACATCCTTTCCTGTCATTCAGACCTGCAACACATTCCAAAAAAGGTTGGGACAGGAGCAATTTAGGGCTAGTAATCAGGTAAATTGATTAAATAATGATGTGATTTGAAACAGGTGATGTCAACAGGTGATTGTAATTATGATTTGGTACAAAAGCAGCATCCAAGAAAGGTCTAGTTCTTTAGGAGCAAAGATAGGCCGAGGATCGCCAGTTTGCCAACAAATGCGTGAGAAAATTATTGAAATGTTTAAAAACAATGTTCCTCAAAGAAAGATAGGAAGACATTTGCTTATTTCACCTTCAACAGTGCATAACATAATTAAAAGATTCAAGGAATGTGGAGGAATTTCAGTACGTAAAGGACAAGGGCGCAAGCCTAAGCTGAACAACCGTGATCTCCGAGCCCTCAGGCGGCACTGCATCAAGAATCGTCATTCATCTATAAGAGATATCACCACATGGGCTCAGGACTACTTTGGCAAACCTTTGTCAAGTACCACAATACGTAGTTACATCCACAAATGCCAGTTAAAACTGTACTGTGCCAAAAGGAAGCCCTATGTTAACAGTGTCCAGAAGCGCCGTCGACTTCTCTGGGCTCAGAGGCATCTGGGATGGACCATCACACAGTGGAAACGTGTACTGTGGTCAGATGAATCAGTATTTCAGGTATTTTTTGGGAGAAATGGGCACCGTGTGCTCCGGACCAAAGAAGAAAAGGATCATCCAGACTGTTACCAGCAACAAGTCCAAAAGCCAGGGTCTGTCATGGTATGGGGTTGTGTCAGTGCCCTTGGCAAAGGTAACTTGCACTTCTGTGATGGCACCATTAATGCTGAAAAGTACATAGAGATTTTGGAGCACAATATGCTGCCTTCAAGAAGACATCTTTTCCAGGGAGGTCCATGCATATTTCAACAAGATAATGCAAAACCACATTCTGCACACATTACAAAGTCCTGGCTGCGGAGGAAGAGGATACGGGTACTTGACTGGCCTGCCTGCAGTCCCGACCTGTCTCCAATAGAGAATGTGTGCCGCATTTTGAAGCACAAAATGCGACAACGAAGACCCCGTACTGTTGCCCACAAAGACTTGTTTGCAGCAAGAATGGGACAAAATTACACCTGAAACACTTCATCACTTGGTGTCGTCAGTCCCTAAACGTCTTTTAAGTGTTGTAAAAAGGAATGGCAACATTACAAAGTGGTAAATGCTTTACTGTTCCAACTTTTTTTTGAAATGTGTTGCAAGAACCAAAATAGGAATTTTGTTTTTTTGAAACAAAAACAATAAAAATCTGTCCCAACTTTTTCTGATTTGGGGTTGTAAGATTTGTGGCAAACTAAGATAAACAGTTAGACTACAAATGGACAGCTCTTGTTTTAGCTTGTTTATAAAAACAAAGTAGAGCTGTGTTTGCATAAAACAGCGCGGTGGACGAGTGGAATATCACTTCCTACATGTTTATGCCTGTAGACAGGTGAGTGCATTGATAAGTATTGATTTTTTACTCACAAAGGTTTTAATGTAGCCTACTTACAGTAACGAGACTAGCGTTAGTTCATCTGCGCCAGCGGTCGTTGGTAATCCTCTCTGTATCGTTCCCAGTCAGATAGCGCGTGTTGTAACGCACACACCTCTCAGCTCAGCTGTGCGTGTGGAGCGAGTGCATCACTTTACAGACTGTAAAGACTGACTGAAAGCTTTGCGGGCTACTACCGGGACGACACCGGAGCTCGAGCCCTGCTCGCTTTCCTGTGCGCGTCGCGGTGACCTCGCAGGACGGCCACCATAGGCCGGAACTCGTCTAACGGCTCTGTGGATGTCAACATGGGTCACTCGAGCTTCATTTCACCACGACATCTGCAGATCAACTACACCGAGGCGAGCGGTTTCTCCCTCCGGTGCTTGGGCAAGAATGGCGTGTTCGTTTCAAGTAGTAACAAATAAAAATATGTTTTATAATCCACCCGCCACTGTGGCTGGTATACAAGGCAAAGTCACCCGCCACTTTGAAAAAGTACCCGCCATTGGCTGGTGCTAATTTCCCACCCTGGTTTTGATAGTTGCATTTTAATAGATCCTTTTCTGTCTCTGTCAGCAGATGAGACCGATCCATATGATCATACTCTTACAATATGCCGGAGTTTATTATCAACTACTTATTGCAAGCTGCTATCAGCTAGACCCAGCGGAGGCTGTGGTTAGCAGCTTCCTCTTCTCTAACTCTGTGGTTCAAGTTTAGGCCCAGAAATGCAGCAACAGACAGAAGTTGCACATAGAGTGGAGAATGAATGCACTTTGTCATTTTATCACCCACAAAACATGTTGCAAAACTCAACATCCTGTTTGTCACATCATCTCTATTATCCTGGCTGTGGCATTAGTATGAAGCTTTTGGTGTTTGGCACCAGGGCAACATTTCTCAGAAAAACAATAGCTGAGTGAAACTTTTGTGCACAGCAGACAACATAGGGTTTCCTTACATACCCATAGATAGATAACAGGGAATGTGCAGGTTGCAACAATTCCCAGCCCTTATGTAACAGCAGAAAGCTGCTAGCTCACCCCCAGGCCTGTAAAGCTACAGGCTATGCTTTCTCTCTCTACCTTGCTTTCTTTTCCTCTCTCTCTCTCTCTCTCTCTCACACACACACACACACACACACACACACACACACAATAATAGTACTATAATATGCTAGCTCATGCCTGAAGTGGTTGATAGCCCTCTTCTTCAGAGAGCAGGGCTATAGGGGCTGTGAAAGTAAACAGCTCGGATCAAACCAACTCTCAGCCTTTTGAAGAGTGGGAGACAATTACGGAGATCAATGGTGCAGCCCAGAGGTGGTTAACAGCCTAGACAGGCAGACAGACAGGGATTGATGCACCGTAATAGCTAGAGAGGCTGCTCCTCAATGACTTCACTGTACAGCTAAATCTACGGTGCACTTTATTCCTCACTGAACATACACGTAGAAACACACTGAGCTCTGCCAATAGACTGTATGAAATAGGCTCTGACCTTGAAACGTCAGCGGCAACAAGATTAAAGCTTAAATAATTTGAACTTTGAGTGCAGCGCTTGGCGGCAATTCCAAGCGGTGTGTGACGCTATGCGGTGCGTGACGCTATGCGGTGCGTGACACCAAGGGTGGTGCTCCACCTAGTTGGGAGGCACCACTCTCCCCATTGGAAAACAATGGAGCGGCCAGCGGCTGTGTAGGCGGCTTTAGGGCCCTGACACACTAACCCATTAATCGGCCGTCGGACAGTCTGGCGAGGTCGGTGACTCGAGTCTGTTTGGTGTGTTCCGTGCCGTCGTCGGAGGGGCCGTTGGCCTTCATTTTGGCCGACCTGACATGCTCGGACGGAAGGCGGGCAATGCCGTCAGTCGGACTCAAATGACCAATCTAATTGGTGGAGTACTAACCCGGAAATGATGAGCGGGATGAGCATGACGAAGGCCTCTCAAAATCTGATGAAAATCTTTTTAAATGACCTTTGTCGATCTGAAATGAAGACAGATTTAGCAACTGCATGGCCTATTTCTCTTTTAAAATGTTTTCAGAAACACGTTTCAGTGAACTATTTTAGTAAAATATGAGATTGTATTCTGAACAAGCCACCATGACAGTCTGGCTTTGAATTTCTGGAGAAACCAGAACCACGTGACGCATTCGTCCAATCAGCTGCCGTTGGCTGTCGGCATCGCTTGGTGTGTTCCAAGGCACTTTTTTTGGCCAACTCGGGGAGGCAGTCAGTCAGACTGCCTTTTCTGCCGAAGGTCAGCCGCCGGGTTATTGTGTCACGGCCTTTAGGCTACATGCACACTACTACGTTTTCATTATTAAACGGCATTTTCAAACAAAAACAATCTCTGTCCACACAAGTGTTTAGGCCCTGTATCCGAAATAATCTCTGATCCATATTAACACGTCTAAAAACGCATATAACATGACCATTCGCATACACTGGGCATGTGCGTGCCGTAGTTAACAGGAAGCAGATTGTCTACATTACTCTACGGTAATGGATGTATAAGTTGAAAATACAAAAATTACTTTGGAAAAAGAAAAACAATGGCGAAAAGTAGGACCAGGGATTTATTTGCATGGGCCAACGAGGAAGTGGAAGAGTTACTGAAAGGTATGTAAGCCTACCTAACAGATAAGACTGACGTGGGTGTCTGCGTCATTTCCAAAAGGTACACAACACGATGCAGGAATCACTGGGCTAAGTGCAACAGCTGCTACCTATTTTTGTTCCTCAGCAAACCGCAGCCATATTAGTTGCCTAAATGACATATTTGCCAGCTGATGTGGAACAACATCAACAAAAGAGCCTTTTGAACTAAATATACTGCTTATGTGAAAGTAGAATTTGTCCTTGGTGGCTATGATAGCAGATGAATACATTCAGTGTTTTTTGTTGTTGTGTACACTCATGAATAGCACATAAGATTCTTCAAACAAAAAAGAGATAACATCAAAACAAATATATTTGTTTTATCTGGGGAGGGTAAAAAATGCCTCTTTGAGATATGTAAAGGCTTCCCACCCTCTTTGGGTGTGCAGAGGGAGAAACAATGTTGGCTGATTTCTGATTATCATATAATTCCATCTGCGCTAACAGAACGGAACACCAAAGCAGCGACAAGAACCCTTTTGCCCGACACTCATTTACTTTTCTGTCCCCCTGGGTGAGGAGAGGAGGAGAAAAGCAATGTGCCATATCTTCATCAACAAAGTTAGAGCAGGCTGCTGTGTGGTGATATACTTTAAAGTCCCAATCCACTCAAATATGTTTTTTTTTTATGTTTATGTCCCCTAAAATGTTTGACCCTGACTATACTGACTTGTATCTGTGCAATGTTTTCCATTAGAGAGGTGTTTTACATTCCTCTACTAAAGGGGGAGATGTCTGTGCACTTACCTAAAAAGTGAGATTCAAACGTGCCCCCGGGTAAGCTTGATTTGTTACGTCACAAAGTCGAAAGCCAATCACTGTCTAATATGCAAAAGCTGGAAAAGAAACCTGAAACCTCCAGCGCAGAGTGGACTTGTATAGAGAGCGAAAAACACACCGTGCTAGTTACAAAGTAACAAGCTAACAAACAACATAAACAAATAAAAGATGCTATTGCTAACTAAACTTACTAGTCTGCTAGTCGCCAATTTTGGTGCACAACAGACCCCAAATCTGACGTTGGGGTGTTTCACCCGTCAACCTAGCACAAGCAGCAGTGGGGGAGCGAGGTGCAAGGCCAGATTCTAACTTTTGATGTGGAAAACCCATTTTAAAACAAAATATTAATTATAGGAAAGTATTTTTACATGCTTTAAAATGTCTGGAGGGGAACTCAAAAGTTTGCACACAGCGATGCTCGGAAAGATAGGGAAAGTCATAAAATGCTGTATTACATCTATTTCAAATTGACCAACTGTGGGGTTTGTATTGCATGCAGAATGACTATACAGTAGCCTGGCATACACATACACAGGATTAAGAATGCTGTTTGCCCACAGGCTTACATGTGCAGACACACACAAACTCACACACACTGTACCCTGGCTGGCAAGCTCATCAGTGGCTCAGTTAGCCATGGAAAATAGCTGCACACACACACACACACACACACACACACACACACACACACACACACACACACACACACACACACACACACACACACACACACACACACACACACACACACACACACACACACACACACACACACACACACACACACACACACACACACACACACACACACGCCAACAAGCATCAGCACTTTCCACCAGTGCCTCTCAAAGGAAACCATTACACTGCAGAAACCCACGGGAAGCCAGGCAGAAAGGGGATTTTCTCAAGCACTTTTTCTCTCTTCCTCTCTCTCAAAAAAAAGAAAAGAAAAAATAACTAACTTACACTAAGCTACTTTTGCCAGAGAAAAAAGATTACAGTCAGCCAAGCGTCTAACTCACCTGTGACCCAGTAATTCATTTGGCTGATAATCTGCTATTGCAGGTGACATTAACAATCACTGATATGATGGGTAGAGAGGCGAGGGAGGGTTAGAAGAGGTATGGGTTGGGATGATTGGTGGAGGAGATATTTGATTAAATTCTCAAATGAATAATGCATTATGAAATTGATCCAGACAAATCCCATCTTGAGGAGATTGAAGTAAGATTTACGGGAAAGGTTTTGGGCAAGGTAATGACAAAGAGGAGGTTTCCTGGGAAGGTGCACTTCAGCATCAAGTGTTTACCTGGTGCTCGATAAGACAATTAGCAATTCTCCTTTTAACGCATGTCAGCTGCATGCAGAGGGAACATAGTGCGAGTTATATGCACAGGCATAGATCATAGGCTCGTTTGAGATGAACTGCGCCTCGCCTGTAAAGTGGACGAGAGCAGGCGGCAGCAGCCGGGGGCGGTGACAAAAATCTGCTGTCAAGTCGGACAGTTTTCCAGCCGATTCCAGCAGCCTTCAGGCTGAACAAGAAGTCACAGAAACACTGTGGTCCAATTCTGATTCAATAAAATGTTATCAGACCCATATATCAGCTTGTACACAGTCTCCAGTTTTTATTATGACAAAATGCTCTACATGCGATCTGTTGCTGATTTTAATTTACAACACAATGTAGATGATCCGTAATCTGAACGGATTTAGTCTCTCTGACTGACTTCTAAACGTCACTATCAGCCACACAACATGTGGTTTGTACAGACTACGCCTTTAAAGCAGACAAATAGCAGTTAAAATCCCTCCAATTCAAAATCTATAAAAAGTTTATATAAAACGTCATCATGTTGAGTCAATTCTGAACCAATCAGCTGTTAGATCAGCTGAGAGGCCGGCGTTTCCCAGCATGCCCCTGGGTCCGCCTGGGTCTTGCAGTCGGTGAAAAACAGAACTGCGACCGCCTTGATCTCGTGAGATTATCGTTGCCCATGTGTGCATGACGTCAGAGCAAGTCGGGATCAAGTCGGACACAAATCTAACCGGCATGCAACGGGCGGCGATCGCCGGTGATCGATTCTGCGCAAATCTGGCTCATCTCGAACAAGTCTCATGTGAGAAATCGCCTCAATTCTGTATTGCACATGTCCATACATTTTCTATCCGATGGCCATGAGAAAACAAGTGCAAGCAGTTTCCTCTTTATTTCTTTGTGCACAGACAGTTTTTACAATTAATGGCATTCTGAAGTATATACCAAGTTAAAAATACCAAGTTATTAAGTTATAATCTATATAAAATTAGTTATGTCTTAAAAGAAATAGCTGGGCATTTTGGGAAATATACTTATTTACTTTCTTGCTGAGAGCTAGAGCCTGCAGCCTGTTAGGTTAGCTTAGCATAGAGACACCCGCAATGTGTTGTTTTTACACTTTGGTTTTTGCACTGGTTTAACAAACAAGACCTAACAGCAGATTTAACTACCTTTGCTTTTCAGTCATTATGCTAAGCTAAGCAGCTGCTAGTTCCACCTTCATATCGAACAGACCAATAGGAGAGTGGTATTGATCTTCTCACCTAACTAAAAAAAGTATTTCTTTAATTTGTTCTTTGTTTTGTTCTCTCCATCTCTCCATATTTTCTGTATGCTTTTATATTTACCCTACTGTACATATGAATATTGACAGTGCTTCTGTTTTATTATGCATGCATGTGCACATATGTACATCAAAATGGTTTAGATTTTTTTCTCCACTTTGTCACTGACAGTATGTAAAATGATTACACAAGCATGCTTGGCGCCCACGCTCCATCTAAAGTTCTCTAAATCACCTGTGTCTTTTTTACAGTGTTACAAAATGCACCTCAGTAAATACTAATGGAAACGCACTTAATTAATTGGCACTGAACCTAGTTTAGCCAGTGTGGCTTCCTTATAAGACATGTGTATAAATCAGACATGGGGGACTCGAGTCACATGACTTGACTTGAGTTAGACTCGAGTCGCAAATTTTAGGACTTGAGACTTGCTTGATAAACATTCATAAAAGACTCAACTTGACTTTGGCTTGATATTCATGACTTGAGACTTGACTTAGACTTGAGTCAAATGACTTGAAATGACTTGACTTTCTGTTTAATAAATATATTTTTTTCCCTCTCTGATATTGAGGAGGAGTTAAGGTTACGATTTTAGTGCTGTTGCGTGCGCGGGAACCCGTTGATATGATGACGCGCCACACGGCGGCAGACCTGCAGTAAACGAGACTGGCTACGGCTGTGATTACACATCTGACCAGGGCAAAGAAAGATTCAGGTTCCAGTCCCCATATTCAGCTGAACCACTATTTGGACGCTTGTGATGAACAGAACTCCCTTCAGTTTTGGGCCATGAATAAGCACACCCTCCCCTCTTTGTTCAAGGTGGCGGTAAGAACGAATACAACTAGGCACACTGTATACATACACACAACAAACTGCTCTCTCTCTCTCCGTCTCTCTCTCTCTCTCACACACATGCAGACACACACACACTTGCGCAGATTAAATATGTGAATGAAGCTAGGCTCACATACACACACAACACACTGCACTCTCTCACACACACCACATGCACACATTCACTCACCAATATTAATAACTTTTCATTCACTCTCTCTCTCTCAAACACGCACACATTCACTCACAAATACACTGACAAATATTAACATATAGCCTACTATTCAATCTCTCCAAATTATGCAAAGGTGGTGGGATTCAGCTACTCTTAAAGAATGTTTTTTTTTTCTTTAAGAGAAGGAAAGGTTAAATGTGTTTCTGTCCCATAAAAGTGAGGCATGTTTGAACAATATTATTGGACTTAGAAACCATTATACTTGAATTGTTTGAATGAATTTCATGATTTGATGTCATGTTTGAGGCATATTGAACAAATATGTATGTTGATTTTTTTTGTTGGCCTAATATCAGTTTTAGGCTATGCTTTTTTAAATCTTTATACATTTAAACTGTTCAGATATATGTGGCTTGGACGCAATGTCTTTTGAATATTGAGTAGGAAAAAATGCAAATAAAACTCCAGCAGTTCATAACCACTGTCTTTAGCTTGTTTAAAAATGGAAACTTTTGTATGACTTGACTTGCTTGACCAAAGCTATGACTTGACTTGACTTGCTTGACTGTCACACAAAATGACTTAGACTTGCTTGAGACTTGAAGGTTAAGACTTGAGACTTGCTTGAGACTTGAAGGTTAAGACTTGAGACTTGCTTGTGACTTGCCCGTGTGTGACTTACTCCCATCTCTGGTATAAATAGACTTGTTTCCTGGTGCACTTCACTTGTGTTAACTTAACCCGGGGAAAAAGGGCGTCTCCTCGTGGCAACAGCACCAGACATCTGCTCAGCAGTTTTTTCAAGTAATTAGCCTCTATGCTTAGATTTAGTTGGCTGCTTTTACTGAGCGCGCACTATTCCAACAACTGCACTTATTTTCCAACAATTGTAAAAATGCATTGGCACAATGAGTCACTTTATTGAAGTGCATGTCAACACAGTGGGGGGAACAATGTGGGAAAACAAAGTAATTATCTGGTGCCTTTCTAAATACAGTAAACAGGAGTTCAAAGTATTGTCAGCCAATGAAAATGATATAATTCCTGCGAGAGAGCATGCACTTCAGAAGCTCAGGCTTTGGAAAGAGCTTGAAATGTTTTCCAACACATCGCTCCAGCGTGAAATGTTACTCTACTAAAAGTCTGTCCATGGGGCTTTTCAGATGCCTTGTGAGACATATGTACTGTTAACCTGACATGGCGGAGTAAGTGCTCATTTGTCAATAAACATGCTTTAGAGTGTTTAAACTTTCTATTCTCTGGGGCCAGGGACGGATCATTTATTCCCCCTCAATTGTCATCTGTCTGGCTCCAACACTTTTACAAGTGTGCTAAAGTTAACAGGATTTTCTTTTTAATAAAAAAAAAATAAAAGGCAGACAGAGCAGGGCAATGTTGCCCTATCTGTACAGTATTTCATGTTGAAGAATTACTTTAATTCATTATACAGTAACTATGTTAAATGCATCTGTCTTATAAAAGGCAAATCCCATTCAGGTTTTGGAGGCTTGCCATAAGTATTTATTCTGAATCCATAATATTAAAAGCTGCCACATTGTCCTTAATGGTGAGCTTGAGTTGCATACTGTGTTAACAAACAAGACAGATCTATCCATCCTATCCATACATTTTCAGTGCAACTGGCCTCCACTATTCCACGAACACTAGGGGTGTTTTGCATCTTCCAAAGAGAAAGCTTCACTAATCATCATACAGCTTAGCTATCTTCTTTCTTTGTCTGATGTTTTATCCTCTCACTTTTGCTTTTAATGGGGCATAAAACACTGTTGCCATTGAGCAGTGTTAACAAAATCAGAGGATCAGTAATTAAGTGAAGAATTAGCAAAGCTGTCAAAGCACAGAAATTTCAACTTAGAAAAAGAAGTTAAAATCAAGAAGAATTCATGAAAGAGGATTTACAAAAGACACTGTGTGATGCCTGATGGATATGTGGGAGATAAAAGAGGCACTTTCTCCATTTGGAAGAAGTGTAATTGTGCAATCCATCAAATGCACTCTTTGTTGCCTGCCTGGTTGGAATGTGAAATTAAATGCACATAAATGAACATAATTTATGGCCAGTAGGAATGGGTAGAATGTGAGACTCTTCTCTGTACAGTATATCGTATCATATAATCACTGAGACTGCAGCACTTTTCCCTGGCGAACGTGAGGGTGTTCCTAGACATCATACTGTAGCTGTATGCTGAAAACTCTCACACACACCCACAAGTGATGCTCGTGAGCCACCCCTCAAGTTCCCACTGTTATGATTTGTCCCAATCTGTTTGGCTTACTTGCCATTGTCATGATTGACAGATGTCAAACCTGTCACACATCCATGGAGCTCACTCATCTCGGTTGTGAGTGGCAGAAGTCACACCTCAGCTAACTTTCTTACAAATGATTGCGTTTGAAGGTCAGGCAATTCAAACAGCTTGCAGATGAAAGCCTTGGTAGAATCTGTTATCATGCACCTACTACCATCTTTAACCTGAAGCTAAATTTGACTTGCTTATTACTAGGATTGTTGCATAGCTCCTTCATGTCTCAGCCTGGCATGCAGTATATATTGTTAGTCTATGGAAGGCATCTGACTTAATCCTTGAACCCAGCAGGCAGAATCTGCAGGAAAGGTTAAAGAGCAGTGCCTCTGCCCTCCCTCACTTTCATCACTGTGGTGCTCTTGGTCAAGACCCTTAATCGCAAACTCTTAGTCCTTAACTGCACCAATGGAGCTTCTCAGTGGCCAACAGATCAGACTATCAGACTAATGCAGCAGGCAGTTGTGGCTAAGGAGGTCTAACGGGTCATCTATTAATCACAGGGTCGGTGGTTTAATCCCCTTCAGCAAGACAGTGAACCCCAAGTTGCTCCTGATGGTCAGGACTGGTGAATGAGAGGTAAATTGAAAAGCACTTTGTCCATTAAACTAGTAAAGCACTATATAATGCAAGTCCAGTCCATTTATCATGGACTGGACTGTGGTTGTACTGGGCTGGTTACAGGTGTGAAAGTGTTACTGTGCAACTGTAATTAACATGACAAAGATTATTAGAAAAAACATTGCTCTGAGATTACAAAGACAATTACATTATCCTAGAGGAGGTTCTGAATATGCTCGTTTCTGCTGGGAACAAGTTAAATAAGGCAGGACACACCTATGTAGTGATTATCTTTGTGACATCTTAATATACGGTGTTGAA
This sequence comes from Gymnocephalus cernua, assembly GCA_023631565.1. NCBI lineage: Eukaryota > Metazoa > Chordata > Actinopteri > Perciformes > Percidae > Gymnocephalus > Gymnocephalus cernua. The sequence goes on along the minus strand of CM042427.1, from coordinate 18,589,199 downwards.
AGAACACTAATTGGACAAGAAAATATGCATCCATCAGCATGGAATGCATCCATTACAGCAGTAGACCTACCACTAAAATAGAGGAAAATGGTTTTATACTGCTCACATCCAAAGTAGAAATACCATTAAACTAACTGCTATTTCTGCCAGGCAAGACTGCCAGCAAGCAAGAAAGAAACAGGTCACTAGTTTGACTAATTTTAGTAATGTCGACTTGTACTTTAGCAGTACTATTCAGCACTTGTGACATTGCCTGACATTGCCACAGTGATGGTGAGGGAAGCAAAGTGGCCATCAGACAAGAGACAGTCCTTATCTGAGGACTGTTACTCTCGTAGGTTATCATTGCTCAGTTGTCCACCCAATCACTACCAAGACCTTTCTTGGATATCTCTGAGATTGGAAGTGTGTGTGTGTGTGTGTGTGTGTGTGTGTGTGTGTGTGTGTGTGTGTGTGTGTGTGTGTGTGTGTGTGTGTGTGTGTGTGTGTGTGTGTGTCTCACTGTCTGCTTCAATTCCCCCCCCCCCGCCCCCTCTCTCTTTCTGGCAGTAAACTTGTGCACTTACAGAAAATTCCCACCACACTGACACTTATCCAGCTAAAAGCAAGTGGCTACGCCAAAAATATGTCAAGTCACTGCCTTTTACACATCGTGATTATTGACAGGGCAGGATTAACTGAGGCTGGGATTCTCCATACTTCAGCAGTTCATAATTGGAGCGACAATTCACCATGAAACAGTGGCTGCTCAAACTGCCTCCTGAGATGCAGCTAATATCTGCTGGTCGAATAGTTTTTAAATCAGGTAGACAGCAGAATAAGAAAATCTGCAATGGTCACAACAATGCAACATCACAATGCTAATACAATGTAAAATCAGTTTATATCTGTACAGGTTATTTTTGATTTTTTTTTTTTCAGGCCCGCTACTTGCCCCCAAACCATGTTAACAAAAAGGAGTAAGCCTGCATTGCTCAGGAAAGATAATAAAGACAGTAGTAACAAATGGTAATAATTATGAGTGGTGACAGTATTATTACTAGCAACAATCATGATGATAAAAAGCAAAAAAAAGGTTCCAGTCAAGCTCAGCAAAGTCAGGAAGTTAAGGCACCAGTAGTGGCAGGGTGAAGTGGGTTACTTCCGTGCCTATTGTAACACCAATGGAAGAGGTTGCCCAGCAGGCTGAAGTGTATTTTTAAGGTACCGCCTAAAGTCCTTCCAGCAATTTACAAATAAATGAGGTTTCTTTTTGAGATTGAACATAATTTTTTCTGAGGCCATATATGAGGTAACCTCTTTCAACCATAAGGAGACAAGAGGGGGAAGTTCACTTTTCCACATGATAGCAATACACTTGTTTCCAGCGATCAAGGCTAGTTTGATAAAACGTATTTTCCCTCTTATCAGCTGACAGAGCTGTTGTGTCCCCTAACAAAACAAGTCTTGGCGAATGAGGGATTTCGACTCCTATGACCTTTTTAAGTGTATGCAGAATGGTGCCCCAATCAGGTTACCTGTGTCTGTCTTGCATCTAGGGCAGGTTTATGAGATAGCACTGTTCATTCTATGAAGTCTTTCCAGTGTGTAATAAATTCGATAGGGGTGTAACGATACACCAGCTAAGATAGAGCTTTAGAAGTTGAAGAGGATCTGTCCATAACAGGGTCCAAAACCAGATTTAAGTATCCTACAATGTTAAGTTCAGTAGGAAAAGAAGAATTTTGGCTCATACTGATTAGGTCTGTAGACATTTATCATGGAGATTGGCACGTTATCCAGGAAACCACTGACCCAAACATATCGGCCCCCTTTATCCTTCACAGTGTGTTTTAAGTAAAAGGGAACCCCTTTTTTAATTAAGATAACCAACCCTTGGGCCTGAGAGCTAAATGAAGAGAAGTACTGTATTTGGCCTTGCCCAGTTTACCCAGTTTGCGGTGCTCTGCCTCGGTTAGATGAGATTCTTGCAGAAATACAACATCAATATTATGATTCCTCAGGAATTTTAGGACTTTTCTGCGCTTTATTTGTTGGTTCATTTCATTGGTGTTCCAACTCAAGAATTTATAAGTAGTGGTAGTAGACATGGTTTACACCATGCAGTAGTAGGATATAAAGGATAATGTTCTGTATTAGAATGAAAGTAAAAAGAACCTTTTACAATAAAGATACAATACAAAAAATGTGCTGCTCTGAAAAGTCACAGCGGAGAGATGAGTTCAGGTGACCATGTCCGGGTGATATTTGGTCAGGTAGTGTTCTGCCAACACCGGGGAGGTGAAGGTACGTCTGCCCTCTGGGAGGTCCAGGACCAGATGAAGCAGCCTGAAGGAGATGGTTTTCTCATGCAGCTTCTTCTTCAGTGGCGTGAAGGCTTTTCTTTTTTGGTAGAGAGTTGTGGACATAGCCCTGAAAATCATGATAGTAGAGTTGCCATATTGCAGTGATCTTTTCTTCCGTGCTGCGTCTAGGATTTTCATCACGTTGGTGAAGCTGAGTAACCGGACCACCAGAGCCCAGGGAAGGCTGCCCTCATCAGCCCGCTCAATCTCGATCAACTCCCCGGTCTCTACACCCAGTATTTTTGGGAGCCACTTTTGTAGGAAGGCCATGGTGTTTTTCCCTTCAACTCCCTCTGGAAAACCGACCAACCTCAGGTTTTGTCTTCTTGCTCAATTCTCCAGATCAAGTTTGTCTTTCAGGCCGCTGCTTTCTAATTCCGTCTTCTTTTTGTGATCTCCGAGGTCTTCATGCAAGAAGTCGAGGCTTTCAGTGTGACCCGACTGCCTATCTTCAAATCTCTTTGACCCGCTGCCCCAGGGTGCGATTCTCAGTAATAAGTTCCTCTACTGAGGGCTAGCGCTAACAATGCTAGTGCCCGTGTTAGCACTGGGTGTTGTGGTGGTCTTTCCGCTCCTATCTTCCTTTGTGGCTGCTTCATTCGTTTTCGGAGGCATTTTCTGTTTAGCAACGCTTAACTTAATTAGCTTGGAGTCTTATTCTTGTCTTATTTTGCGCAGGATAAAGGTAAAATCAGAAGTCTTTACGGGAGCTGGTTTTACTACGTCTATCCTCTACTCCGCCATCTTGCCCCTCAAGAGTGGCATACTTTATGAGTGGCTGTATTCAGTGGTGTTTGCTCAACCCCTGTCTATCTGTAGTAAAATGTGTTTAGAACTGTGTTGCTAATCTGAGTAAAAGATTTTTAGCGATACTGACCAATATTTCAGCTGCAAGAACACTGTGCTAGCAAAGCAGATGTGACTTACAAATTTGGAACAAGGGCTGCGAAGACAGAATAACAGCTGTACAGCTAACTTTGCTTGGTGTGGCTGTATAGTAGATATATTCGTCCTTACAATGCATTGGGTGAATGTCATGAGGTTATTTAGATTAGTACAGGGCTGTAATAACTTCCCCTGCTGGATCTTGCTGCACATCATTTGGACTCTGTATATTCCAGAGGACAAAACTTAAGTGAGGCCTTTTTCAGATTTTTGACCAAAAGTCACTGCTGTAATTACATAAAAAAACCATAGACTACATTAATTATTCCTCAGGTGTCAACATTTGTCTACAGTCATATGATATAAAAACATAATTCTACATGTAAAGGTTAAGCCATCGCAATGTAAAATGCATTTAAAAGCAAGATTACAATTACTCAATGTAGTCATCCTATGTACCAAAAGTCAACTGAGAATGATCTTATTTGATTTTAACAAAAGAGCATTTTTTCCCCCACCAGGGAAATGTTTCAAAATCATATCTGAACTAGTGTGAAAAGTTCAAGAAACAAAATTAAACAATACCTCATCCTACCCTTGCTTTGGGACTCCTGTCATACAACCTTTATCCTGTGTGTGTGTTTTGTGTGTGTGTCAAAGGGGCCAGCAGTTTGAGATGAAACTTTGATCAGTTATTTCTCCATTGCCCTCTGAATCAAACACATCTTGCTCTATCCCTTTAGTGTGTGGCGCGTGTGTGTGGCGCGTGTGTGTGTGTGTGTGTGTGTGTGTGTGTGTGTGCATGTGTTTTATCAGACTGCTTGTGGCGGCCAGAGGAAGAAATGGCCATTATAGTAACCCAGTAAAATCCCCTCTGCTTGTGTTTTATTTGATTGAATACATTTTATGGTAGCTTTATGGAAATGACCAGACATGCATGCGCCATTTTACTCAGATGAGGTCTTTTGTTTGTCACACTACGGTGCACATCACAGAAACCAATATCTCTCCATGGCCAGTAATAGGAATGCAAACTGAAAACTGCATTACACGTTCATTCCTGATTGCAGAGAGCAGAGGCAGGATAAACGAGGCTGTGATTAGAGAAGAGCTCTTCCAGAGGCAGCTGTCCTATCTCTTTATACCACAAGAACACTCGGTAATAGGTTTGTACTGACAACAAACTACAGGTCTGTCATTAGCAGGGTGTCTTCAAGCCTCTTCACAGAGGTAAGTGAGCACAAACCTGATGCAGACAATCTTATTTGCCTCTTTCATAAACTCCTGAACAAAATCTTAAGACCGGGGGAAGCATTGCAAGTCTTACGCATTTCGCACTAGTGGATCATAACTGGGTTGTAAGTGCTGCTTAAAATTGCCAAAAGAAGAAACGGGAGCAAGAGACAAAAAATAGAGAGTAGGCAATTTATTGAAAACTGCATTTAAACTCAAACAAGCTGTTCATCAGCTGATCAAAAGTTTAAGACCATAGCCATAAAAAGGTCAAATCTACACAAAAATATGGCTTTCATGTCATTGTTCTTCAAGCAGTCATACTGTCATGATCTCCTCAAAAAGGCTTTCTCTCTTTGAACGTAGCAGGATTGTTGAGCTGCATAAGCAAGGCCTCTCACAACGCGCCATCGCTGCCGAGGTTGGACGCAGTAAGACAGTCATTTTACATTTCTTAAAAGATCCTGAGAGTTATGGGACAAAAAAAGTCAAGTGGTAGACCCAAAAAGATTTCACCTGCACTGAGCCACAGGATCCGACGGGTTGTCCGTGAAGACACAGATTGATCTTCGACCCAAATTAAGGCCGTTACTGATGCTGAGTGCAGCCCAATAACCATAAGACGTTATCTGCGAGAGAAGGGCTTCAACAACAAAAAACGTCTTCAAAGGCCACGTCTCCTCCCACGCCACAAACATGTCCGTTTGGAATTCGCAAGGGAGATCCAAACATGGGACAATGAAAGGTGGAAGAAATTTTTTTTCTCTGACGAGAATAAATGTGACCTGGACGGTCCTGATGGCTTCCAACGTTACTGGCATGACAAGGAGATCCCACCAGAGATGTTTTCTACGTGGCACAGTGGAGGAGGCTCCATCATGATCTGGAGTGCTTTTTCCTTCAATGGGAAAATGGAGCTTCAGGTTGTGCAGGGGCGTCAAACGGCGACTGGCTATGTGGACCTGTTGCAGCGGGCATCCCTCTTGACTGAGGGCCCCCGTCTGCGCGGTAATGACTGGGTCTTTGAACAGGACAATGCTGCAATTCACAACGCCCACCTGATGAAGGACTTCTTTCAGGAGAATAACGTTGCTCTTTTGGACCATCCTGCGTGTTCCCCTGATCTAAATCCCATTGAGAACATTTGGGGATGGATGGCAAGGGGAGTTTACAAAAACGAACGTCAGTTCCAGACCGCGGATGCCCTTCGTGAAGTCATCTTCAACACATGGATCAACGTTCCCACCAGCCTCCTGGAAACAGTCGCATCAAGCATGCCGAAACGAGTGTTTGAAGTGATCAACAAGAACGGTGGGGCTACTCACTACCGAGTCCTTTTTTGACACTTTTAGTTCTGTTGTGGGTTTATTTTTGGGCTATGGTCTTAAACTTTTGATCAGCTGATGAACAGCCTGTTTGAGTTTAAATGCAGTTTTCAATAAATTGCCTACTCTCTATTTTTTGTCTCTTGCTCCTGTTTCTTCTTTTGGCAATTTGAAGCAGCACTTATAACCCAGTTATGATCCACTAGTGCGAAATGCGTAAAACTTGCAATGCTTCCCCCGGTCTTAAGATTTTGTTCAGGTATACTTTTAACTCAAGGCTTTTTATTTATCTCACTTCTCAGATGACCCTTGCTCTTGTTGCTGATGAACTTTAAAAGATAATGCCTGGATACTAAGATTCAATCAAAGAGCCCTAAATATTTCACTCCAATCTTAAATGCAGGTTAAGGCTGTTTTATACTTGGAAACTTACTGGAGAAAAAAAAAAACCAATGTGCTCGTCTCTAGACTATACTTAAAATGTAATTATAATTTTGTGCTTTCAACCATGACAGCCAGATATGGTTTTCTCTCATTTCTCATTTAAACAATTTTTGAGACAAGATGCAACAAATCAGTTATACTTTGAAATTTGAACTTATGGTCAAATTGAGTAATCTCTGAAGTATACCTCTTTTCAGCCAGAGTGACTATTTCTTGATTCAGTGATCAGAATGCAAGCTAAAAGGGAGTTTATTGCCCCTGGGAGCCGTTCGAAGTGGTGATGCAGGTAAGACATCAGTGACACAGTAAGGCTAGCCTGTCATCCTTTGACATCTTGGGCTTTGTGGGGGGGGGGGGGGGGGGGGGGGGGGGGGGGGGGGGGGGTGTAAGATCACTTACACCTGAGAGATATCTAACCGGCCGTACTCTTCTCACACCTCCACTTCCTCACTTACTTCATCGTTCTCTCAGCCTTGTGCATGTTCTCAAATATTCATGATAATGCAGCAAGTGTCATCTTAGAATATCTAAATGGGAAGCCCAAGGCAGAAGGAAATCATCCTACTATGAAATTCTCCAGTCCTCGACGAATGTTAAAGCAGTCATCTATAAACCTCGCTCCATCCGTTCCCTCCCCCTCACTGTTACAATTTCTTCCCTTCTTATTTCCACTCCACAACTCGTATGGTGAATAGACATGGCATATCACACAAAATGGAAAATTTGCAAAGTTTCTTTTAATAAATATTCAGTGGTTGCCATGTGTGATACAGTATCTGCTTTCCATTGCAGTGAATCAGCTCGTGGCACAACATCTGCTACCGGAGCTGAAAGTGATATGTAAAACTTTTGACAGCTGATTTGTAAAACACATACACATGCAAATAGCAAATTGCCCCCATGCTCACACTCTCTCTCGCTCTAAAAAAAAGCAACTTTAAATGACTGAACCTTGGCTGAGTGATTCCCGATCTGCCACTTAAGTGGCTGGGGGCTGACGCATTGTGCCAGCTCATGTTCAGGGTCATGCCTGTGTCACTTAAAGACTCTCTAATGAGACCCAGACAAGCACACTGTGCCCAGCTGAGCGGAACCAAAAATCTAAAAGCCTACCACAGCACAAGAGCACTGGGGGAAAAGAATATTACAAGGCCACTACATAAGGTCCACTAAGAGAAAGGAAGAGGTTGTTTGCTTGGCTACAAAAAAATCTTGATACCAAATTGTCACAAGAAGTTTGGATGCAGCTCGCCATTCAAAACTGGAGATGAGTGAAGAGTCTGAATGGCTCAACAGGACCTGTCCTATAAGGCAGTAGGTTTAAGCTCTTAAAGCCAAACTTGAGTGAAATGCTGTGTTGTGTATCAGTGATATTATTGACAAATATCACTCACAGAGAGACAGAGTGAGGGACATTTAAAAACCCAAATTCTAAATCAGTTAATCAAATAAAATATTTTATCCAGTGCCTGTATATTACAGTACACTTAGAGAGCACATACCTAGGAAAACTGACTTTATTTAACTTGAATTTAGATGTTAAATATTTTACCAGGCAGTAAAATCCTGACTCCCAAATGGTGGAACGAGCTCCTCACCGATATCAGGATGGCCGAAAGCCTACACACATTCCGCCGAAGGCTAAAAACACATCTCTTCTGACTACACCTCGGATAAAAAAAAAAAAAAATAATCTTGAACCTGCACTTTCATATGTCTCTTTGTAGCTTTACTTACTTAAAGCTATGTACTTGCACTTTCATATGTCTCTTTGTAGCTTACTTATTTAAAGCTAATGTACTTGCACTTACTACTTGTTGTCTGGAGTTTGTACCTTCACAATTGAAAGTCGCTTTGGATAAAAGCGTCAGCTAAATGACATGTAATGTAATGTAAAATATATTATCAGTACAATATCTTTACAGTATATATCCAGGCAGTAGCTTGCCTGGCCACATTTTGTTTAGTAAAACCTCTGGTGGTAACACACTGCACAACACAAGAAATACCCCTAGGAAGGAGATGAGGAATGAATGGAGAGTTTATACAGTGTTGAGCTCACATTGGTGTTGTTCAACATGAATATTCAATACACACCTTAGAATAAACCATTGTGTTCCCATTTCAAGTTAATTCCATCTGGGATTATGTTTCAAGGCTGAATACAAAGAGGTAAATGACTATACAATAGACACACAAGTCCATGCAGGTAAATAGTGTTCTACATGATACAATTAAAATAAAAGTTAAGATAAACTGTAAGCAAGTACTGTACAAGTAAGAATAGAAGTTTTGGCTATGTTTTCCATTTTATGTTTTCTCCTCTTTTCTACATTTGTGTTTCTCAAACTGCATTAATATTTGTGTTATCAATGAATTTCAAATGTCAATGAATTTCAATAAACACCAGCAAACTCAGGGAACATGCTCAGAACCAAGTTTTGCACATTTCCGATCCTATGTGTATCAAAAAATTATTTATCTTTCGGTGCCAAATTTCGGTTCCAAAAGCGTCTGAGCGCGTAAGCGCAAGCTTATCTGTGTCTCTGCATAGTGACACAGAGCGGAGCTCCGACCGACACACACGCGTGGAGTAACTACGTCAGCTCTGCAGTTTTGTTGAAGTCACAGCGAGTCACGGCAATGCCGATAAACTAGTTTCATGTGTGGTTACAGTTTTTCAAAACTTCACGCAGACTGCGTTTGCATGATATTAATGGCGAGCCGAAAGCGGTCGCGTGCTGTTGTTTCACACTTTCTCTGAGACGAGCAGGCACAACAGTGGTTTCTGTGCCCTGGTGACTGACTGACAGGCTGAGGTTGTAAAGCAAGGCAACTTTACTTCTACAGCAGCTTTCAGCAACAAAGCAATTCAATTACATTCCTTTGCACTTAAGTTAGTTCTTCATTAGTTCAATGTTGACAACAGGGCAGTCACCAAGTGTATTGTTAAAGGTTTGTGTCATTATGCAGTTTGCACTAAAAAGTCTTTGTTCTTTACATTCCTTTGCATTTTAGTGGCAAAAAGGTTTCTCTTTTTTTGTTAATTTTGGCCAAGTTCGGATTGATACCAATCCTGAGTATTTGACTGGCGCACCCCTATCCAAAAGCACAACCAGTTTTATTAATAATGTTACTCTTGAGTGAGCAGTGTTACCTGCAGTGTTATGTTGAAATGGATTTTAAAACATATGGTATCAATAAAAGTATCGTTAGGAACCGGTATCGAAACTGAGGTATCGAAATTGGCACCGGATCGAAAACCTTTGAATGATACCCAGCCCTATACGTGTGTGTATATTGCCGCCCCTAATACTAAAATGCGGCACACCGAAAATGCATGCAAGAGCAGATGATGTCTCTGTTTTCAGTTGAAATTATATCTCAGGAGTCAGAAATATATGTTTTATATAATTAAAAGAAAATCATACGGGCGTTTCCTGAAGGAACAGCAAAGGTCTGGGTGTTTATGTGACTGCATGAACTGACAGCCAACCATAATAACCCCACTCACACAAATGAAAATATTTTTTTCAATATCCAGAGGAAATGTTTGGACTTGCTTCAAGAAAAAATGTCCCAAGATGTTTGAAGATGTGTCCTGTATTCCAAATGATTTCATTGTATAACAAGGAAGAGTGGTACTGTACACCAGTCTGCTGTTTAGAAAAACACAGAACCTGTCTTCCTAGTTTAGTAAAGCTTGGTGCGATATCCAAAAAGATTAAACGTACAATATGTAACTTTCTGCCGCTAGGGGTCTCTCAACCAAAACAATGTATTGTAAACACGGACTTTTCATGACGTTGGTAAGTTGCGTGGAATTATGGGAGTTGTAAACAACTTTGCTGATTAGAATGCATCTGTTCACAGACAAGTTTAGCCACCCATTCAAATGTATTCACTTTATTACACTTTATTCATGTCATTCCAATAACATAGCGGTATTTTTCCAACATAATTACGTTTTTCTTGATTCTATCTGTATTGGAAGCTGACCAGTTAGCTAGCAAGTGAGCCAGCAATCTAACGTTAGCCAGCAGCTAAAATCACAGTGACTATCACAATATATTTCACATGTCACTGTCACCTTTTGGATAGTTTCACGGGGTTTGTTGTAACGCTAGCTAGCAACTCAACGAGGCTGAGAGACTGGTGTGGGTGGGGATTGCCGGGGGAATCTCCCGGGACGGCGAGCCGAGGACGGCCGATGGCCGATGTTCAGCAGCAGGACATCTCCAAGCTGCCCGGAACGATCTCCCCCTTCACTTTTCTTTAATCTTAACTATTCGTTTTGGTGCTTGTCGGGTTAATTTAGCTAACTGTAAAGACAGCTAAACGCGAAGGGGTGAGAAATTCGGCAGGGAGGAGATTTTCGGCACAAACACCGGTAGCTAGCGCTAACGGAGACGCAGCTAATTCGGATCTGGGTCTGGGTCTGATATGGTCCGTTTCCCGACGCTTCATTAAACTGCCGTTAGTGTCGTAAGCACCCGGCACCGGAGTTAAGTGCTGTATAGTACTTATACTGTATGGATTGCTGTAATGGTGGCTGGCTGTTGGCTGGCTATGGGCTAAGCTACATATCCCGGCTGTGTTGCAGCTGTCCCAGGCAGACAGACCGGGTGCTAGCTGGCTAAATTAGCATTAGATTAGTCGTCGATATATAGCTACAGCTAACGTTAACATTACTGGTAAACTCATTCGTGGGTTAGCCCAGCGCTGCTTTTATCCGTGGTGAAAACAATCATGCTGCCAATAACTTTATGAGCGTGTTGAACAATGTGGTAACCCTATAATGTTATCCACCAAGCATTAGCTAGCTAGCATTAAGTTAGCTACTTGTCAACCAACACATTGTAGTAATGTTAAACCGGATCGATATTGATATGTATCAATAAATAAGATCTCTGCTGTATTACTGTGTTGCAAAGTGGCATGTTATCAATCACAAAATGATGCTGTGTGGCAGAAAAAGCAGTATTATGGTTAGGAGTATTTTTTTCTGTGACATTGTATGATTTACAATTACGCTCAAACGTATCATCTGGGTTCTGTGTTTTGAAGGAAGTTACGAGCAACTAGATGGTGAAAGGTTATATGACGGCACTGACGGTTGACTAGGAAGGAAAGGAAACGTGACGTGTCTGAAAATAAAATAACAGATTTCTCTGGGTTTGAAGTTTGGTGGAAACATTTGGGAGAGTGTAACTATACATCTCAAAAAAATATATAACATAGGTATGGTCGTTTTTAGACATTTTAATGCAGAAATGTTACATATTGTACCTTTAAGGCAGACTGTTCTTAACTACAACCACCTCAGTGTTGGGTTTGCAATTAAAGCCCCAGTATGTAACATTTGTAGTTGTTCATTATCAAAATCTGTATTACCCTTCACAAACTTGTCCTTTTTTATGAATATTGACCACCACCCTCAATTCCAAGTATTCCTATAAATTTTACATTTGCGCTTGTATGAACTGGGGTAGACGCTGCATATTCATGCGCCATCTTGAAATACGTTAGCCGGTAAGGGACATACAGGACATACTGCTCCGACTAGCGACAAATACATTAACCAGGTATTAACCATCGAGGGCAAGGTATTTCTCTCCTGTGGCTGCCAAAACAGTGTTCTGTAGGCGGGAGCGGGCAGCGGCGGACCGAGCAGGCGATCAGACCGGCCGGAGCCGGCAGCTGGAGCCATCAGCGGCGAACAGACTGGCCGGAGCGGCCTCAAAACACTACCGGCCCACCGGGAAAAGTCCAGACTCTCCTGATTGCCACTCTGCCTCATGCACATATTCAAAATCCAAATTTCAGGAACAGGAGTCCTCTTCTTCACCCAGTAAAAGAAAAAGGATATGGAAAAAAGCAAAGGACAGGCTTTTGGAAGCGCGAAGGCTACCGTAGCTGTAATACGTCATTTGAAGTGCATGGTTCGAGAGAGGTGACTGCAATATATGATCTCAACGCTAGATGGGGGAAATTCCTACACAATGTAGCTTTAAGAAACTGTCTCAGCATGAGGAAAAACAACAGTTTCAGGCCAAAAGAAACAACAAATTGCACAACCCACCCACCTTGGTTCAAGGCGATTAGTTTCAAGCAACAATACAACTTAAAAGTCATACTATAAGTGCAAAAAAACTGACTTATGCTAAACAAAAAAGTTACATTGGAACCATGTTTGTGACCCTGCTGGCTTTATGCCAGTGCAAAATCAGAGGCCTTACTGTGATACATTTGCAAATAACCACAGCAATGATGGAGTCCTTATTCATACTAAAGCCCATGAATGTTTCATAGTACTGTAAGTGACGCCAAATAAGATCTTGGCACCCAGGGTTGAGTGGGGTGCTTGCTTGATTATCTTGTACACACCCACACTGGAGAGCCTGTTGTGAAGTCTGTTTAAAATGTTTGAATCAGACGGCCCAGCCCATTCAGAATTCTATGTCTGGCTTTCTTTCCCATTCCCACTGATGTGCTGGCTGGTTTTCCCATGGGATCATTGCCCAAAGGAAGGGCTACCATGCTCAGATGCTCATCGAAGGCTGCACACCCTTTTCCTTCTCAATGCTAAGGTCTTAGCTTCAAATCTGTGGTTACTAAGATAGTTCTATAATTCACTGCCTGCTATCAATCAGCACACAACTTGTTGCACCTCCAGGTCTGTTCAAATTCTGCTGCAGATTTTCATGTTCATCCTCTGTAAAGTTTAAAGCTCAGTGCTGCACAACCAACACATGAAGGATGACTGCTCCACAGCTGGCTTTAACCACATTCTCATTATCAGCTCTCACTCACACACACACACACACACACACACACACACACGAGAACAGAATTTTCAACATGCAAACATACAACAAACACAGAGAAACACAGAAACGGTTTACTCACTGATTCCTGGCTCTTGTCTTTTGCGTCATACACGCTTAGCTTGACCAGTGTCTCCGGGCTACCAGGATACTCTGAAGGGAAGGTCACCCCTGTCAGAAACAGCGGGTCTTTGTTCGCCTGTCAGAGAGAGGGACAACACAGAAAAAGGGTGAGACACTGTGTGTGTCTGTGTGTGTGTGTGTGTGTGTGTGTGTGTGTGTGTGTGTGTGTGTGTGTGCGTGCGTGTGTGGGTGCTTGTGTGGTGTACACATATATGGTGGTGTGTACCCTTATATGCACATTTGTACTGCAACACACTTGTTCAAAAAAAAGGCAGGGTAAACCAAAGGGATACAAGGATGGCGGGAGGGAGACTTGGGTGGGTAAATGAGCAAACAGCTGGCCTCAGTCTGTCCTCAACCTCGTCCTATCAGCGTTTCTCCCCACTCTCCTCGCCTCCCTTGCTGCCTCTTCTGGGCACAACGAAAGAGAAGATAGAGCTCTCCCTGGTATGTCTACCTGGAGCTCTGGCATAACTGTAGTCTTCCAACTGAGACTTCAGGCCAGGAGCAACAAATGTTGACAGGTAAATTGGCACAGTGGCAGGGTGGCAATGGAACCAAACCAGTGTCCACAGCAGCCAGTGTTGGGTCTTTAAACATACCAGAGGGCTGCATGGCATTAGCTAATATTCACTCACAGCTCCCTGAAACCACAGTACCCAGTCATCACCTTTAACTTCCATTGCACTGCAGGGCTTGCTTTGCTTTCATTACACTGTAAAAATGGTTTAACAAGGTTGTTACTGGTATTTAGATTAGTGCTGTCAAGCGATTAAAATATTTAATCGCGATTAATCGTATTAATGTCATAGTTAACTCACGATTAATCACAATTAATCGCACATTTTTATCTATTCTAAATGTCCCTTGATTTCCTTTTGTCCCATTATATTTTTTCATTGTAATGCTCTTAACATGGAAAAGTGGATCGGCTTGCTTTGTGCAAATGTTTTTTGATTGAAAACATCATTGTCATAGGCTGTGTCTCAAACCGCCTACTTCGGTCAGTACACTGCTAATGTACACTGACCACTTACTGCCGTAGTGCCCACTGTCGATGGTTAGTATTGTCCCAAATGGAACACTTATGATAAAGCACTTACCGGAAAGGACGAGCAGTCGGCTCGGCTCGCCGCCTCTCAAAATCTGATGAAAATCTTCTAAACTGACCTTAGTTGATCTGAAATGAAGACAGATTCAGCAACTGCATGGCCTATTTCTCGCTTAAAATGTCTTCAGAAACACGTTTCGGTGAACTATTTTCGTAAAATTCGAGATCGTATTCCAAACGAGCCGCCATCTGGCCGCCATTAAGCTCGGATGTAAAATCTGCGAGAGCTAATATGCACGTGACGCGTTCGTCCAATTAGCTGCCGGTCGACGTCCCTGGTCCCTCCCCTTTCCGCTTTGTAGTCAAGATGGCGCAGGTTTAGTGTGCGTAGTGTCCATCGTTCTACACTGAACTTTTTGACTTTTTTTAGGGGGTCATCCGGGTACTTTCAGTGCACTGACTTTTTCGTTATCTACACTATATACTTAAAACTAAGTGTGTGAAGTTTGCAAGTAGGCGATTTGAGACACAGCCATAGTGTTCAATTTCACACTAACATTCACACTTGGAACTAATAATCTGCCACATAATGTAACGCTGTTACCTCGATTTTCCATTGCAGGTAGTACTGCCTCATGCCTGAGGCGAGCGTGGCTCGTCCTACTGTCTATGGGCTCAAAGCGTCGTCAGCGGCATAGCCGTCGTCATAGCGACTGGTTTCCCGTGACTCATTTCCTGGTTCTCGTTCTCGTTCATAACCAACGTAAAATCAAGGAGAGGGTTTTCCTGCTCCAGGTTTCCCACCGTGGTCAGAAAGAACAGAGGAGACACTTTGTTTCTCTCACTGACTGTAGAGTCACTACCCGCTCGCTCCGAAGCTAATCGCCGTGACGAATTTAATTTATCTAGCTACATGGCTAGCAAGCTAGCAAGCCCAAACAGCGGCCAGTTTCCGGTCTGCGAAACCCGTCCTTCAATCAATACTATTGGCCAAGCGTCCAAGGTAACGTAACCCCATTTGTTCAGGTCCTATCCCCTGACCAATCCGCTATCCTAACTACTCCCTAACCCCAACCAATCGAGCTGCTTCGTAGGGCGGGTCTTGGCGTGGCCATAGTGGGATTCGTAATTTTACTTCCCTTTCTAGCTAACTGTCTATGCGTTAATCGCCCTATAAAAGAATTATCGGCGTTAAAATGGGTTTGCGTTAACGTCGTTAATAGCGCGTTAAACTGACAGCCCTACTTTAGATACAAAAATAAAATGAAAAAAAAACTCAATAAGACCACTGCAGTGCCAGCCGAGGAAAGGCATGTATGTCACTTGTTTCACCTGCACAGTTTTATCTATTTGAGAAATGTTCTTCAAACAAGAGAGAGCATCATGAAATAAGCTCTCTGCCACTATCTAGATTATGACCGTAGTTTCAAGAACATTCTGACAAAATAGACATTTTCACAGTATCATGGAAGTCTTGGCCAACGGAAATACATTTTAGGATAAAGCCTGACATCCAGTGTGTGGCTTTGCCCTTCACCTTCAGCTCTCTGTGTATTGCCGTTCTCAAAATCCCTTCGCAACTTCGAGCTAGCAAGCTACACGCTAAAAATGGCAAGTTCGGATCGTGCAACCATGCAGGCCTGCTTGGTTCTTTCTGGGAATGACCATAAAGATTTACAAATAATATGTTTACAGCATTTACATTCTAACTGGAACGCTTTGGGACCGATTGGTGGGGATCGTTGTGGATAAAGTACACACGGCGATACACTGGTAAGAGCAGATTAGGTTTAACCATGTATCCAGCTAATTAAATAGCTCATGTTACTGTATTGTGTAAACAGTTAACTTCATTTAATATTGTATGTGGCACTTTCCAAAACAAGTTCCTTCCCGAGACTGTTTTGCAGAGCCACAGCCTCTGCGCCTGGAACCTGTGGTCCAGAACTTGGCACCACCAAAAACAATTGTGACTTGTTTAAAGAAATGCAAAAAAAAAAAAAAGTATTCTATCCCAGATGGGGATGTGTGGAGTAGCCAGACCTTACTCAATGCGCTGTGGAGATAGGTCTAGCAATGCGAGACTAGAAAATCAAATCGTTGATTTTATTTGGAAAAACGGCCAAGTGGAACTGAACCAACTAGTAATTTGAAAAGATGTGTTATGATTTTAAGTGTAGTGAGCGATTCAGCTGACTCAGGTGCATACCATAGCTCAGTTCACCTCTCTCACATTAACTTTTTTTAATTTAATCTGATACTGCATTGTCAAAATGCCCTCCAAAATAAAGTCTTAGAAATGATGTAATTATTTTACAGTGCATATAATCTGCAATAAATCATAATACAGTGAATTTTATTGCACCAGGAGCTGAGGGGATTTTCTCGGAAGACTCAAGGATTGTTTAGTAATTTGGTGTTGTCTACTTGAACCAATTCAAAGCACTTTGTGTTTACACTGGGGGCTTCCTCATCCTCTGCTACACTCTGATGGGCGTCTCTAGAAAGCAACCCCTGGGACCATGTGGGAACAGGCTGGGGAGTGGTAATGAGACTGACACAGACAGACTGGCAGACACGTATGAATGTATGGTCACACCCTTGAATTAAAATAAATAAATAAATAAATAAAATCACTAGCACAGAAAGCAATGAAATTAACTAATTAAAATAAAAATATCATGGTAAATTTTCGTTTTGCATTGACTCTTCACGCTGGCGCAAGCATGCAACATACAACCGTCAATAACTGTATCGCAATTCTTTGATTGTCCCTCACTCTCCACCGTCGCTCAGTTTATGCTTACTTTATTTAGCTTGCTACCTAACTCGATTACCAGTATCCAATGCAATGAGCAGCAGTGTTTGCTGCAGGTAATCGGCGAATAGGACCTGCTCGTTTGTTTGTGTTCGTTTTTTTTATCTTATGCAGTTTTATGGCCGGTAAAAAAATATTTTGGGCGGTCATTTTTTTCAGTTTACGAGCCATTGGCGGATAGAGCCCTGACTGCAGTTAAGGTAAGACTGATGGCAACAAGTCTTGAGTTCTTCGCTGCAATAACGGGTGTTGGGAAGATTGGTAGCCAAAGCATGAAGCGCCCTAAAAACAACAACAATGTACTTAGCGCGCGCACACACACACACACACACACACGGTGGGAACATGCACACACACATACAAGGTGGGAACATGCACACACACCTCCTCGCCACACCACTAACCCCGCTGATCCTTCAGAAATCTTCCACGCGCTGACAGAGGGGAAATAAAGCAAGTCTATTGCTTCGTGTTTCAGCCTCTCTAGACATGGTAAAACCAGTCTTGATGCCATTTTGCCGCCCAACCATGAAGCTTTGTGGTTTGTACACTAACATCCTAAACACACAGTCCGATTCAGCACAGCGGGTACAGGCACACTGGAACCAGTGCTCTGCTTTGAGCTAAGTGCAAAGCTGGATATATATCAGTACTGTACACTAACAAAAAGACAGACAGAGCCATTATACTCAAGAATGTGCAGGTACACACACACACACACACACACACACACACACACACACACACACACACACACACACACACACAAGCCCTTACACCTCCCTCACCGGCAACCTGAATAGGCCTCATTCAGACTTACCAGCATGGTTGGCAGCCTCAGCTGCAGCTAAATCTTCTTAGTGCTACTGATGGGCTGAGATGAGCTGAAGTGGTAAGCCTGTCTCCATTTACACAGCGATATAAGTCTGTCATACAAGTGGTCAATATATGCTATGGGCGACAGCTGCCCCTCTCTTGTCTTTTTGTTCGTTTGGAGTTCCAAACCTCGGTGGAATGACCAATTTAGGCTATTAGAGGGAGGGTGTGTGAGATTAGGAGTACAGAGAGAAAGACAGTACAGTAGGAGTATTCTGGCTTTAGTCGCGCTACACTGGAGGTTTTTCTCCCTCCCTTGACCACTCATAATTACACACAAACACACAGACTAGACTTTTTGGGCTTGTTCCAGGAAGGGGTTTCGCTTGACTAGCATGACATCAAAGGCAGTTTTATCCCTAGGCTTTGCATGACATCAAATCCCCTCAAGTACCATCACCCCTGGACCCACTGTCCATGTATTAGGAATGGGATTTTCCTACGAGATACTAGATAGCATTCTTGCTTCTCCACCTTCAAATACAATTTGTCGAAGACGTTTCGTATTGCACTTTAAAGAGATTTAGAGGGTTTTAGATTTTCTACTTAGGTTGTCACTGGTCCTTTCTGTTTAACCAAAAGTAGATTAAGATACAGTACCATCATTGAGTCATACACTTGCTCCGTAGAGATAAAATGGGTCTGCCTTTTGTGGGAATATGGCACTGTGCCCCAGTTCGATATGATACAGGGTATTATTACTATGAAGTATTAACTATGTGATGATGTTGATAGTGCGCTATTTGGGAAATGATGTAGTATTTAAGAAAGGAATAGCCCAATCAGAGCCTCAAACCTGCCCAGTCTTTAGAAAAAAGTAGTCACATTTCTTATTTTCACACATTAAAATAAATGTAAAAAGTCTTCACTTACTGTATGTGAACAGGGTTTGTAAACAAACTTCTTTCCAATAAACTACGTTGTTTGGTTCTGCCAATTTCACATTTGAAGACTTAAACACCAAGTCAATGTTTTTCCAAGGATTAATTACTTTAAGATTTTGTTTTCTGTGTTAACCTGAGGCTGTCGCACAGCCATCTACAATTCTCACTCTTTCCTTTTTGGTACAGTAGCAGTTACTTAAGGCAGTGCATTCTATAAAACTGCCTTTTTCAATAAATAACACCTGGAGAGGTCATTTATTTAAACTAAAGAGAAGTCAAGTCCAGATCCAACATGATTAACTGCTACCCTTTTTATCTGACCCCTGTCTAGTGATTCATGGATAAGACTAGAGAGGGCTATAGCAGCTGGCTTGTTCCATCATTTATCTTCTAAATTAAACCCTTATATCATATACCATGGATTCCTGATAATACACCCACCACATGAGTAGGACTAAGGCTGAAGCTTTCATGCAACCAAGACTCCAATCAGTGTCTAGCAAAGCCGGCGGCAGCTGTTGGGAGCAGGCATCCCGGGAATGCGACAACAGGAGAAACACAAGTGGCTTTCTTCAGAGTCCACACACACACGCACACACACACACACACACACACACACACACACACACACACACACACACACACACCTCGCTTTGGCCACAAAGGTTAATGAACATCTGCTGCATGTTGGAAGGCAATGTATGAGTGGGAAACCTACTGGTTACCACTGTCCTGACAAGTGACCTCTGTTCCTCTACACACCATTCAAAGAGGATTTCAAAGTCACATTGATTTTCTTTCAATGCTGTGCCTCTGGGTCAAAATAATATTAATATTACTAATCGGATTGATCTGTTTTCTGTGTGAATGGCTAAATATACAGGTCTATGTTACATCTTCACTTATTGTCAGACTAATAAAATGAATATATGCCAGAGAAAACTCCTCAGACTATCTTAAACACCTCTTATGAGGCTTAGGCTGCAAACCTCTCTTAAAACACACAAAACACACATCACACAGAATGCGCACATACCCGGTTTTTGTGAAGACGAAAGCAGTCCATATCCTTAGGTCCTACTCCAAATCCTCAACATTACAGCCATGAAATCAAAACTCCAACGGCACTCTGAGTGTCTGCAGAGCTGGCTGAGCCAGCATACAGTATCCTACCACATCCTGTGTTTTTACACACATATGCTCAAACACACACATACACACACACACACTGCTGTTCCCTTGACAGGACTGAGGGGAAAAGCAGTTGAAATGCAGTCTCTGAAAGAGACGGTTATGCTCATTTAGCTTTACTGGATTAGCAGGAAAATAATATGCGTCAGGAAACTTTGCCCTCATATGAGGAGAGAAAAAAAAATGTGTGGGTGTGTGTGTGTATATATATGTGTGTGTGTAAGTGGGTGTTCCATAGTGGGACATGGGGCAGCTGTTGCCGCCCCAAAAAAACACTTGTGTGACTGTTGCCCTGGCAACAGCACTGTCACACTGAAGTCAATAAAAAAAGCATTTAAAGAGGTTAAAGACCACAAAAACACTCTCACTGTATGGAACTCCCACACAGTTGAACCCACAAACACATACTGACGGTACATACTGAGAGATAATTCTGATTAAGAGCCACACACCAACTCTTTCAGATGTCTGGACTTACTGTAGGTGTTACAGGAAATGAAAAAGTTAATTGTTGCTCATTGTCTGTTCCACTTCGATGATTTAGATGCGGGGAAAAAAGGTTGAGAGAGAGAGAGAGATGGAGAGAACATCACCCAAGACCCAGTGAACCAGAGACACAGCAAAGCAACAAACATCAAAGGTCAGAAAGAGGCAGTTGCGCGAGCGTGCGTGCGTGTGCGTGTGCTCGTGCGTGTGTGCGTCCTTACCTCCACTATCTCTGTGCAGGCATGAGAGACGAGATGCTGCTTGTGGGGATCTATGACAGCCACCTGGACCAACGCATTGGGCTTCCTGTCTCTGCCTGAGGCCACCAGATCATTACAGGCTACAGAGAGGGAGAGACGATGGAGGGAGGAGAGGATGGAGGGAGGAAGGAGAAGGAAAGGACAAAAATCAAGATGAGAGGGGGAGATAATCCTTTACAGTAACACACAAGTGACACAAATCACACGACACTGAGTCACAAATGCAGAATGTGACAATAAATGAGAGAGAAACACAGTAAATACACATGGGAGAATAAAGAGAAGAAAACAGCAAAGGTGGAGGATGATTTATAATTATCTTCTGTCAGATTACATGTCACATGCCAAAACACTAAAGAGCTGAATCACCACAAAGGAACAATTGAGTTTAATCTACTGTCCTCACTTCTCTGAGGCCCCTCCTCAAAACACAATAAAAGTTTGAGGAAATGATATATATATATATATATATACACAGGGATGTAGTGGAGGCTAAGCGCACGTAAACGCCGTTTACGCACCTCCCAAAATTCGGAAATAGCGTTTACCCACCTCCAAAGTGCGTTTATCCACCTCTAAATTGTGTTTATCCACCTCTAAATAGCCTATAGTTCCTAAGCCATTTTAAATCAAGCTTATGTCGTTTTAGTTTCATATTTTTCATTATTAGTTTCATAGATTGTTATGAAGACGAAGTCTTTCATATTGCGCTGCTTACTGTCAGTGTTGACCAATCTCTTGCGGTGTTTGTTTGTTATAGCCCACAACGTTGCCTTCCAGGCACTAGGATTAGACCAAACAACTAATCGATTAATCGAGAAAATATTCAACAGATTAATCGCCTATGAAAATAATCCCAAATCCCTAATCATTATGTACAAGTGCATTGCATTGGCAGCCCTGGATATAAGCCTCCCTCTCTAGTCTATCTCTTAAATATGTTTGTTCTCTCTGTTTTGTCATTTAGTAAACTTTATAGATTTCAACCCTATTATTCCTTCTCGAGTCTCTTTAACAAGAGCTTAGATTAATGTATGAATTGAATAGTGATTGTGTGACCTATGATGAGGAAACAACCAGTGATACCCTTGGTAGTACCATCAAATGATAGCCTATAGCGATGTCATCAGGATACACATACACCGGTAGGCCGTGGCCCACCTTAAAAGGTGACCACGTCGTGGTCTACCAGAATTTATAGTTTACCCACCTCTTTTTTTACCACTACACCTCTGTATATATATATATATATATATATATATATATATATATATATATATATATATATATATATATATATATATATATATATATATATATATATATATATATATAGAAACACACACACACACACACACACACACACACAGAGATATAGAATTGTTGCCTCAGTAGTTGATTAAAATGGCAGTAGAATCTCCCTCTGGGTGTGAGATATCAGTTTTATTAGGGCTTTCATTTCCGTCAACAAAAGCAGCTTGTCACTCAGCCACGCTGGCTTCCAAGGACAGGAAAGACTTTGCATCCCACAATTCCTTTATAGGAAACCAACGCTTCCTGGTTACGAATAGAAACCTCCCCCTCACAAGATAGCACTTGCTGATCCCATCACAGCTAAACGGATGCATCATTCTTTGATAAACACTACTGTACTAAGGCATTCTTATTATCTCTTAAAAGTCACATATACAGTGGTAAAGTTGCACTTTTGATTGAGTCAAAAAGCAACAAAACAGCTTGATTTTTCCTGAACCTTGTGCAGGAAAAATGCTTATTTCTGTGGTTAGTTTTCAGGATGTGACTCTTCTGTTCACATCTGCTTCAAGTAGCAGGCCTATAAAGAAAAGTTCAGCCTGATACCAAGTAAACTACACCATATGGCTCTGAATGCATGTATTAATGAACATTTGTAAACACTTGAGTACAGTAACGACAAATCTGTGTTCAGTAACCTCCTTGGATCCTGTCCAAGAGCTGCATTTTATCTACCGAGCACAATTCTGGCATGTAAATAGCAATTGATCTACTCGCAATGCCTGGTCAGTTTCACACAATACTCTGCAAAAAAAAAAAAAAAAAAAAAAATAAATAAAAAAGCCTAAATAATATAATTTTATATTTCATTAAAAAAACAGCAAGAGCAGAAGGTTGCTTTTTTATGTGCAGCTCCATCTTCGTGGGCATTATTTTAATGTTGAAGCAACTGAACAGCAACTAAAGATGAAGAGCTCTCTTGTGGGAGGCACTTTAAAGGCAGTGAAGAGCAAGAATAAAGTTGCCGAAAGAAATTAAGGGTTCAGTATTTACATTTTTTTACATTTACATGTCATTTAGCTGACGCTTTTATCCAAAGCGACTTACAATTGCTATATATATCAGAGGCTGCACAACTCTGGAGCAACTAGGGGTTAAGTGTCTTGCTCAAGGACACATTGGTTGATGTATCGCAGTGGGATAGTAGCAGTTTCTTAGGTTTAGAGGTGGTTTATCTGACACTCTCTGATGTGTTAAAACTGCAAGCCAACGAAAAAAAAACCAGAAATCCATCCCAGATCGTCGCAGAGCCAGATCGCTGATCAGTTGGGTGATAAATCAGGGATTTTGATACCCTTCGACCAACAGCTGAAATTTAGCCCAATTCGTGTAAAATGTATCAGGGGTGATCAAATTAGGGTTAAAATCTGGCTTCAGTATTGCACATGCACACCATTTTTTTTTGTTGCAAGAAAGCAAGGGAATAAAAGCATACACAATTCAAAGCTTTTTGTAATCTGTGACTTTACTCTTCTTTTCAACCTATTTCATGTGAAACTGAAAACACTTAATCAAAACAGCTGACACATATTTGGTTTTAGGTTGGCTGACATTGTAAAATATTTAAAAGGGTTCATTTGAAGCGAGTGTTTGTATAGTCTGTTTAATTATAGTAGTATAGTATGTGTGCAAATGTGTTGTATCACAGAGAATAACTATAGTACAATAAAATCTTAAGATTTAGAATAAATAAACTGAGCTTTTAACTTTAAAACGGAATAAAAATCAAACAAAGTCAAACAAGTCAAGTGGTCATAAATATATATGAAACTAACCTTGGAGTGACTAAATTGATTTCTTTCATTGGTCAGGATCTTAACTAGATATGGAGTCTGAAAAGTCTGCATGATGGACACTGATAAAAGTTCCCATCCATTACATTCAAACCATATGAAATCAATTCTGAAATAAGACGTTTGACTGCATTTAGACCCTCCTCCAAAGCGTGCTAAAAGAAAACTCAGATTGGACAGATAGTCTAGCTAGCTGTCTGGATTTACCCTGCAGAGATCTGAGGAGCAGTTAACCATAGTCCTCATTAATCCACCAAATTTAAAATTCCAAAACAAAAGGAAGCAGAAAGAAACAGAAAATACTTGCATCCGGCGGAATTTCCTGCGGCACCGGAGCAATCCTGGAAGTGGAACATCAAGGATATAGACTAGACCAGACTAAACCACATTCACTAATTTCTCCAATTCTCAAGGATATGTCTTGTCGTGAGACGCATTTAAGAATATTCAAAATACAACACCAAATTCTGTGATATTAAATTGAAAAGTGCTATTGAAGCCATTAACAAATGTGTCTCTACATTCTTGAGATGACACACTTAGTCTTAGTTTTGTTGGGAATTGGTAAAGGGAGTAAGGTGCACCACCATAGCAGGGGAGCATAGAGTGAATCATGTAGCAAATAACTTGGTTCAAATGGACTTCAGTGCATGTAGCCATTACAAGGCAACCCTAGAAACATGTATTACTGATGCTGTTCTGCTACGGATATAAAATAGGGGAATGCTGTTAACGTGTCTATAGTTTAGGTATTGTAGGTTTATACATTTTATGGCTTTATTGCTAAACAATTTTTACAGCAAAAATAAAAGTACTTCAGTAATTTGTCATACTGTATTATATGTATAAGATTATGATCTATGATCATTAGATTTGACATTAAGGGTTTCTAAAACAAAATTTAAAACCCTTTTTGAAATTTGAATAGTGGCCATATAATCATAATGAATTTACCTTTGGTGCCAAGGCTATAATGAAGCATGAATGCACCTTGTAAGATTTAAAAGTCCTCAGAACTTGGACTGAAAAGCATTGATAAACATCTCATGTTTCCCCCCAAAACCAGAGGAAGTAATGAAAGAGAATAAATTAAACATGGTAATGGTTGATGTGACCCAGGGTCTCAATTTCAGTATGTGTGTTTAACACATGCTTGAGGGTGGTCAAACAGTATGCATCACTGAGCAAAGAGACAAATGCCCTTTGCATTTCTTAATCACACTCACGCTACAGCTCCTACCACATCTATGCTCACAGTGTATGGATCAATGGACCCGTCATAAAGTGGGGTGTTTACACTGATAAAGTTTTATTCAAACAATCTAGCTGCTCCAAAAAAGGAGAAAGGCAGAATAACTTTGAACAGTATACATTGAACAAAAAGCAATTATAAGAAAAAGCAATATAGGCCTGCAGGTGGCTGAGAAGATGCGGACAATATTGTTTTGTTTTTCTATCACAGCACAGTCAACCACAACATATGCAATACTACTCCCAATTATATCAACATATCTTAGTACAGCTTGTAATGAACCCTTTGACAGCAGTAATGTAGCTGACCTTGGAACTGCTCCAAATTCAACCAGACCAAAATTTCCCAAATGCCAGAAAACCAAGCAAACGTCCAAGAGCCAGATTGTGGATCGTTTGGGCAATACAGCAGGCATTTTGACCCCTTACAAAAAAACTGATTTTTGTGAAATTTAGCCCAATTGTAAAATAAATCAGGGGTGAGCAAAGTAAAGTAAATATCAGCTTAATTCATGCGGTGTCTGTCCAGCTTAAAAGACTGACTTGAGGGACAGGGAAAATTACACACCCAAACATAATCGCTAGAGGCCACAAAGGTCTCCAAATATCTTGATCTTTTTCTTTAAGTCTGTCTTTTCAAGACCTAAGATGGGATACTGCAGATACGCTGCCGACTGTCCCCATCAGTCGCCTCAGGGGACGTATATTTGACTGGCCAGAGGGATCTGTCCTACCCCGCTGCAGTTAACCACAGCCAGAGCAGTGATTGAAATGGGACTGGGTGCCCAACAATGCATCACCAGACTGGCTCTCTTACAGGGATATGACACTTCAACTGACCCTCTAAGGTCAGAGCTATTATGATGCTGGGTGGGGTTGGCAGGAAAGGAAAATAAAGAGGGCGACAAAGGGTAAAGATAAGGGAGTCCCTTAGAGAGGCATTTTGAGTTTGAGGAAGAAAGCCTGAGTGAGAGGGGAGATTAATAAGGGGGAGACATGGAAGCAGGAAAGAGGAGCATGGTCTATTAAAGTGAGAGAGATTCAAATAATGGATTGAGCGTAGGATAGAGTGCCTTAAAAAACATTTGTAGATTTTGGTCATTTATTATTGACTTACTTGCTTTAGCTTAGGTGAGAATTAATTCAACAATGACGTGATTTGCAATTTTAGTCAAGCGACTCAACTACCAAAGTATACTGAGAGTGATTCGTAAATTACCATAACAATTGAGCAATTGGAGTAATAATGTTTGCCCATCCGTGGAGGCTTCAATTACTATACTGTATTTATTTTGTGTGATTGGAGTATGCTGAGCTATTTCAAAATGAATTTGCTGGAAATTAGTTGCGATGCAGTGGGCCTCTGAGACCCCACAATGAATCTAAATTCCATTTAATCGTGAGGGGAGACCTGGGAGTTGCCACAGGAGACAGGAATAAATGCTCATCTCCAGAAGACGCTTATTCATCATGATAATTATTTCAATGCTTCAGTTAATTTGACAACATTATTTGCATGTGCCGCCATTTGCACACCTGTTGCTGCAAATGGGTCTGGGGAAAACTGGAGGGAAAAAGGGGCTGCTCGTGATAAATGTCCTTCTTATCAATCATGTAAATTTATAAGGATATTGACAAGCATATGAGAATGCCTGTAATTTGTCGTTGCATATGTGAATGGGGCCTCAAATTTGAAATGAATTGTGTACAATTCCAAGTGCATCTGTCAAGCAGATATCACAGCACATTTGCATCTGTTACTTCTGGATATCTTTGCAAAAACAAAAAAACGCACAGAAATGACCTGATATTCACATGTAACGTCTGTCATTTACACTGACATTCTGATAAACGAACACAAAACGTAATACAAGGAGAGACAAGTGTATGAAATGTTTCAAATTAAAATATGCTACAGTTAATGTCTTGTCTGTGTGGGCATTAGTGTGTGAATATGCGTAACTGTATATACACTACCAACCACTGTTTCAGGGCACTATTTACTCTACTTTTACTCTAGTGAGGTGCTTGGGGGTCTAAACAAGATAAATACATAATTAACTATTGGTTTATATGCTGCAGCATATCGCTCCGCCCAAGTCGCTCAGCAGAGCTGCAAGCATATCACTCCGCCCAAGTAGCACTGCTTCCCTTTCTGAGAATATAGTTCCCAGTTTGTATACAGTTAGAAGATGGCTGTGACTCAAGTGACGTTATTTGTACACGCTGTGACTATACAAATCACAACATGTAAATAGGAACACGTTGGCGTTATTTGGTCACTTATTGGGAGCAGTAGGCTAGTTGGAGCCGGTTACCTCCAGGATCTGTGCTAGGCTAAGCTACCGGTCGAGCCGTCAGACAGAGTTACGACACGCACGGAGATGAGAAGGGTATGTATCGACTTGTCTAACTGTCAGGGTTACGGTCATCCATCCATCGTCGTCCGCTTATCCGTGGTCGGGTCGCGGGGGGAGCAGCTCCAGCAGGGGACCCCAAACTTCCCTTTCCCGAGCCACATTAATCAGCTCTGACTGGGGGATCCCGAGGCGTTCCCAGGCCAGGTTGGAGATGTAATCCCTCCACCTAGTCCTGGGTCTTCCTCGAGGTCTCCTCCCAGCTGGACGGGGGCATCCTTACCAGATGCCCGAACCACCTCAACTGGCTCCTTTCGACGTGAAGGAGCAGCGGCTCTACTCCGAGCTCCTCACGGATGACTGAGCTTCTCACCCTATCTCTAAGGGAGACGCCAGCCACCCTCCTGAGGAAACCCATTTTGGCCGCTTGTACCCTGGATCTCGTTCTTTCGGTCATGACCCAGCCTTCATGACCATAGGTGAGGGTAGGAACGAAAACTGACCGGTAGATCGAGAGCTTTGCCTTCTGGCTTAGCTCTCTTTTCGTCACAACGGTGCGATAAACTGAATGTAATACCGCCCCCGCTGCGCCGATTCTCCGACCAATCTCCCGCTCCATTGTCCCATCACTCGCAAACAAGACCCCAAGGTAATTAAACTCCTTCACTT
This sequence comes from Gymnocephalus cernua, assembly GCA_023631565.1. Lineage (NCBI taxonomy): Eukaryota > Metazoa > Chordata > Actinopteri > Perciformes > Percidae > Gymnocephalus > Gymnocephalus cernua. The sequence goes on along the minus strand of CM042427.1, from coordinate 18,561,067 downwards.
GGGGTAAGGACTCATTCCCTACCTGGAGAAGGCACTCCATCGGTTTCCTGCTGAGAACCATGGCCTCAGATTTAGAGGTGCTGATCCTCATCCCAGCCGCTTCACACTCGGCTGCAAACCGATCCAGTGAGTGCTGAAGGTCACAGGCCGATGATGCCATCAGGACCACATCATCTGCAAAGAGCAGCGATGAGATCCCCAGCCCACCGAACTGCAACCCCTCCCTACCACGACTACGCCTCGATATCCTGTCCATAAATACTACGAACAGGATTGGTGACAAAGCGCAGCCCTGGCGGAGGCCAACCCTCACCTGGAACGTGTCCGACTTACTGCCGAGAACCCGGACACAGCTCTCGCTTTGGTCATACAGAGATTGGATGGCCCTGAGAAGGGACCCCCTCACCCCATACTCCCACAGCACCTCCCACAATATCTCCCGGGGGACCCGGTCATATGCCTTCTCCAGATCCACAAAACACATGTAGACTGGATGGGCATACTCCCAGGCTCCCTCCAGGATCCTTGCTAGAGTAAAGAGCTGATCCGTTGTTCCACGACCAGGACGGAATCCGCATTGTTCCTCTTCAACCTGAGGTTCGACTATCGGCCGAACCCTCCTTTCCAGCACCTTGGAGTAGACTTTACCAGGGAGGCTGAGAAGTGTGATACCCCTGTAATTGGTACACACCCTCTGGTCCCCCTTTTTGAACAGGGGAACCACCACCCCGGTCTGCCACTCCTTTGGCACTGTCCCAGACTTCCACGCAATGTTGACTGGGCGTGTCAACCAAGACAGCCCCTCCACACCCAGAGCTTTAAGCATTTCTGGACGGATCTCATCAATCCCTGGGGCTTTGCCACTGTGGAGTTGTTTGACTACCTCGGTGTCCACCACGGTGTTCGAGGGTTACCGCCCCTTGAGGCACCTAAGACCCTAAGACCACAGCTCCCTGCCGCAGCTTCAGCAATGGAAACTTTGAACATTGTCCACTCAGGTTCAATGCCCCCAGCCTCCACAGGGATGCACGAAAAGCTCCGCCGGAGGTGTGAGTTGAAGGTCTGTCGGACAGGAGCTTCCTCCAGACGTTCCCAATTTACCCGCACCACCCGTTTGGGCTTACCAGGTCTGTCCAGAGTCTTCCCCCACCCCCTGACCCAACTCACCACCAGATGGTGATCAGTTGACAGCTCCGCCCCTCTCTTCACCCGAGTGTCCAATACATACGGCCTCAGATCAGATGAAACGATTATAAAATTGATCATTGACATTCGGTCTAAGGTGCTCTGGTACCAAGTACACTTATGAGCATCCCTATGTTCGAACATGGTGTTTGTTATAGACAATCCATGACTAGCACAGAAGTCCAATAACAGACAACCACTGTGGTTTAGATCAAGGAGGTCAGGGTTACGGTGAATAAGCTAATGTGATACCCCTGTAATTGGTACACAAATTGTTTTCTCCGTCTGTGTTAATAGTCCATGTAAGCTGAGTGGCTTTATATAGTTTGTAATTTAACAACTGGTCATATTGTTAAACTTTATTTGATTACTTTGAAATTCAGTTTGTTTTAAAGAGCTACTCCAATGATTAACGATTGTGCTTCAATATAATTGGGGGACAAACAAGAGACAGATTGAAAAAAGAATGATGCTGAGCTATCCTGACTTGTAGTCTGTACTTTGGGTCAGACTCCAACTAGAATTACCGCCTCGCAGTCGTCTGCCTCTGCCAACAAAGTTGTAGTTTACATCCATGTCTGTCCAGACCCATATAATATATGTAGTGAAGAGTACACATGAACATGCGCAAAAGCCACAAATCACCCAGACCTCTGGGGTCATCTGGCACTGGTCTATACGGAGGGTGCTTGTGAATGGTTTTTTGTCGTTTATAGTTTTCATTTAAACCACACTGAGCTTCCTCTTGTGTATGAAATGTGTTTCATGATTTAAGTTTGACTTGCCTTGCTCTAGATCTACTGTTGGTACCTACTTTTCAATATTTCTTTTATCAAATATGCACATATCTTACAATACAAAATTATAGAAATTAAACAATGTCATTGAGGGTTTGACAGATGTACTGTACATTGTGCACACATTCAACCAGGGCAATTAAAGAGGAAAATTGTATTTCTCTGTGCCAGCTTACAGCTGTATTTTCTACCATGACAGATCATTTACATCTGTCATGGTCATTTACAATAGTTTCTATTGAAGTGCAAAATCTCTACAGTATAATTTGAGTAGAAATTCAAATAGAATGAACCTTTATAAACCAAAACCATTACAAAGGCTTATTTGATTTTTTATGCCTGTGTCTACTTTGTGTGCACATACACCCAATTGTGTGCACTTGTGTGTGCATGTTTTAATAATGACTGTTATTGAGCCCCACAATGAACTCTGATTACATGTCTTTATGGCTCACTGTAATTTTGCCCTCAGTGGCAACTTTTCAGTTCATGATGTATCAACATGCAGTTGCAGTTTAAACACATTGAAAACTGTTTTGATGGTCATAAGACACTGAGCACTGCCCAGGCCTGGAGGTCATTATGTGACACTAGGGAGGATACATCTGTGGAAAAATTATCTTTGATTATACCATTGAGATGAAATAATAATTGTAGCCACATTCCGGAAATATCTGTATTCAGTCATTCTTTGTTTATTGTGAACACAACAGTGGGAAACCTTTGTTGCAGTCGCCTCAAAAAGATAGAAACAAGGACGCCAGTCTTTGATGCTGTCAATCTCTTCTGTCAAAGACCATAAGAATATTTCTGTCTGGATTTTCACTTTAGGAAACTTGACCTGAGCCACAATGAATTGTCTAGAAATAGAATTCCAACATCTCAGTTGCATAAAAAATGAATGAGGCCACCTCCATCAAAGGTTCAAAAGAACCCTCTCGCCATTCTGACTGTTTTCTCCACGTCTTTTTTGTTTGTTTTCTCCCTTCTAACCATACTTGGGGTATGTGTTTGTGTCAGCATTGAGAAAAGATTAAGGATGTCGGCAGATATGCCACTAATTCTGACTGACTTCTGCATTAGTGTAACTGTCAGCATGTGACTGTTTGTTGGTGTGTGTTCACAATGGTTGCAATTGGATTTTAGCCAAGAGGGCCTGATGGGCCACACACCTTCACTGTGTTTCTGGACCAGGGAAGAGGGATTTGACATTACATTACAAGTGTGCAACCACACAAGTGATTTTACTGTATCTAATGTGCTTACAAAGATGTCAGAAAAGCATGGGGTATTCTCAAAATGATTCTTGAATCACAGAGTAAACACAGGACTTACCAAGGCTGAACTCCACCTGAGGCAGCTTGGGTGTTAGAAAAATACCTGAGAGACAGAGACAGAGACAGAGAAAGAGGAGTTGATATAGAAGTAGAGGGAGTAGGAGATAAAAGTAAACATTAGAACAATGGAAAAACAACATGGTAATGGTAAAAAACAAGAAAATAACATACACTAAAAGTGAATCAGAATGTTGACTATTGCATTTGGACTTTACTAAGGTTTAAGACTTGTGGGTGTACCATTAATTAGTACTTTATTATTCAATGACCTGACAATTACTATTATAATTAATCAATTCATCTTTTAGGGTATAGAATGTCAGAAAGTAGTGATTAACTAGTTATCACAATTTCCCAGCTGTCATCTTCAAATAACCAGTATGACTAGTCTGAAACCCAAAGACATTCACTTTACAAAACAAGCCATATATTACACATATTTTGCTTGCAGTAACCTGTGAATGTTTAGCATGTTTTCTTTCCTGACCAAAAATATTAGTCAACAATTACTATAATCTACTACTTGATTAATTGCCTAATTGTTTCAGCACAGAAGATGTGTTCCTCTTTTTCAAATGAAAAGGGATAACCACAGTGCCCATAGATGCAGAATATAAAATAGACTAAGGGGTTGAAATCGGATCCGTTTTCCCCAATGCAGCACCACTGTGGAGACAGAAACTATTTTATTTATCAGCACAAACACAAATCTTTAGGAGATAGTATTTTAACATGCTAGGGGCATGACAGTGATAGGTGTAACTGTTCATTTCAGATTATGCAAACACTCTGCATTCTTTGTAAGTGTCAGAACAAGAGAATCTAGGTATTCATTGTCCTTGAGGGCTTATGCCACGATGATGAGTAGAGGACTGACTGCTTGTATCATCCATCACCAACGATGTCTCGCATTTATCACTCTGCCAGTCCGACACACACAACCACTCAAACACCTAACAGATGAAACACCTGCATGATGGTGCAACACGTAAAGGGGCCCTAAACCACTAAATGATGCTTTCCTCTTCCTGGGGTGCTTGGACACAATTGGCCTCACTAAGGCTCATCAACCCCACTAATGGGCCATGGCTACTCGATGCCAACTGATGTATGGGAGCCACGCAGCTTTAGGTAATAGTCATTTTATATAATGAGGATCCTTCACCAAAAATGATTTACTTGCATTTTATTATATTAACTACTTCAGTCACACTTTCTTGGCAGCGTTTATGTCAAGTCGGTGGGTCAGTTTATTTGTAAAGCCTTCTCATCACACTTCAAGGTCTTTGCAAAGAACAAGTCTACTTAGGTCCAATGAAAAACCAGTCCCACAACAAATTGATGCAATAATGAGGTAAGAAACAGAGACATAAAACCTGCCTATCCTAAGATACCACCAGCAACCACTGACCCACTGTATCATCTGTATAGTTGTATTCCTGGGATCTTCCATTGACAAAGAAAGGTTTTGCACTCAAAGAAAAACAACTTTTAATAATGTGAATGCCAATACAGTATATAACTCTTTGGAATGTTTAATTAAAAGTCATGCAAAACAAACAATGATACGGAGATTGCTAATTAATAACAAGCATACTCAATTATGGGAATCATTAGCATTACCCGGTGCCCCCTCTTGAGAGTCACTTGCCAACTGAGGCTGAGAAATGCACAGAAAATCTAAATTCAGCAAATATGTTGACTAAATTGTGAATAACCAATTTGCCAGTGTTTTCTCGAGTGTCAGAGAATTTAGCTTGTCAGCTGCTATCAGAATAGGCTACATTTGAATAAACAGGCTTATGCAAACTTGGTGCAATATCTCTTATGCATACAAGTACAGTAACGGTCTAATTAATTAAGTGCATGCATAGTTGAAGTATGTGAGTGAGTAAACACACAAACACATAGGCCAATTATGTATGTAAATATACTTTCGTTTGCACATTACTCTCATCATCATCCTATTCCTCAGGGGTCATGTCTCCTTATGTTGTCACCACTAAGGCTTCCTTGTGAACGCTGATGAAACTTTAATAAGCCTGGATGACACGTTGTGTGGTGGCAACAGAGAGCCCTTTAGCTTGGTGGGCTGAGACGGTGCCAGCTGTTGGGTCTTGTCTCTGGTGCCATCATAAGGGACTGTCACTTGAACAGCCCAGCTACTTTGGAGGACTCCATTTATGCTGGACACCAACTTATCTTGAGTGGTAGGAAGCGGTGAAAAATATCTGTCATTGCAGAACTAATTGAATACAGATAAGAGGTAAAGCTGAGTCTGGGTCTGATATGGGTTTGGGATACTGATCATGAGACATACACACATGGCAAAGCAACTAGATATGCTTGATAGTGAAGCAGGAGGAGGATTGGTGTTAAAAGATGTCAGAATTTCAGAGCACAGCTTGTCAGTGTGTCAAGTATTTATAGAAGGATCATGCCAGATGCTTTGATTATGACATCATATGATTATTGCATCTTTGAGAACGAAACATGACGTTAAATAGTGTAGCTCTGGAAAATGTTCACGTGTTCACAGGGATTTAATATCTACAGTTTTAAAACCATAGACAAATTACGCGTACACAACCTGAGGACAGAACACAGGTTATGTACGTTTTGACACCATTCTTGTCTTCGAGCACTGAACGTCCCGCATGTCATTAACCTCTTGGTGAGAATCAGGCTGACCAAAACAAATACACCAATCCAATTACAATAATTACCCATCACACGGGTGATAAGGCTACAATATGTGGATAAGTATGTGGCGAAAAATGGAACAGGTGTGGTATTTAAAATCGATATCCGCTGGCATTATGAATATGGTAATAAGCTCCGCAAGGCAGCAGGCGGCACATGCAGATGTGTCTCCCAGAGGGGCCCAAAGCAAATGAGGTGTGCCCGCCTGCTATACTGCAGTTTCATCTGGCTCTAGAAATAACAGCACAGCCCCACTGTACCTCCAATCTATCACATCAGTGGGGAAAAAGGCATGCTGAAGGGAGAAGAGAGGGTAATTTATTAGGATGTGAGCAGACTAGGTGATTTCTCTGGAATGACAAAGTTAATTAATGTACAGGGACTTAAATTGTCCGTCTTGCAGAAGATCATTTAACCCTCTACCCTTCTCATTGCCCTGCTTCCTCACCCACTACACAGTGGGATAACCACTCACTAGCTTCTAGCAGATCCTCTGAAAGGAGGAATGGAAGTAGGAAATGTGGGGGGAGAGCACATACAGATTTCACTTGGGATTGCTCCCTTATTCCTGACTCCACAAAAAATAATTGTGGAAAAGCTCCAAAATACTGCCTCTCGCTGCTCCGGTCCCCATCATGCGCTTCCAGCTCAACTAAGAAAATCAAGCAATTTCCAAAAAGAGCTCTGATAAAGCCCCTCGCAGTGGGTATAGCACACATTCTTAATCACTCTTGCTTATCCTCTTCATGAATAGATATTACATGTAAGAGCCCGTGCCTAAGAACAAATCCTGTTTATATTTTGAATATCATTTACGTTGGATTTTGAGAAGATATTAATAATTCACTTATGTAGCTGGCTCAACATGGGATTTCATATTTTCGGGGATATAACTGTCTCTCAATAAACCGTTCCTCCTCAAACATCACCACCAACTCCACATCACACGCACACAAATTGCAATCTTTCTTTCTTCTAACTCTTTTTGTCCTATCTTTCCCTCCTCCGTTCTTCTCTATTCTGTAGTTTAAATTGCCTAAACAACACCTGCACATCCTCCTCATCAGCCAGGCTAACATACCGCTAAGACGACTGATGTTTGCACAAACAGGCATCCTACTAGGACAAGTGGTGCTGAATGGGAGAGTGAGTTATCGTCACATTACTGCCCTGGGAGATTGAGAGGGGACAGATGGTTTTGTTGCCAGCGTTTAATGAAGTGTTGTGAATCAGTTGGGTGTGCTGAGGAGGTCTTGACTGTTGCGTCGACGGGAGACGGAGTGTAGAGGGTTAACAAGGGCACAGAGTGAGACATGCTCTACAATAGTTTTGTGATGTCAAGCACTGTGCAATGAAAACTCCATCAATTGCATTGCAGCTTTCATTAAAAACTCACATGCCTGTATGCAAATTCAGTTATGAATAGTTAATAGGTAAAATAACATAATTTTACCCGTGGTGGTGGGGATCTTGTAAAATGCCAATTCAGCCCCACCTTAATAAGTAGTGAGCAGCACCCACTTTTCTCTCGTGTCAAGAAAGAGGAGATAAACTATTTCACCTTGCGACTGAGGACTAATGCGAGGTTGTCAACTTGTCTTTTTCGTGCCAAACATGGTAATTACGTGCTTTGTGCTTCCCTTTTGTCTCACAGGATGCTTGGGAAAAACAAAGCAGAGGTACAGTGAGGTGTCTGCCATTACTGTTAAACTCCCACACCTGTCAGATGTCATCTCCAAACTGTGACTGTGTGATTTTATAGTGGCGCATATCTAGGGTTTGCAATCAGATCATAACTGTAACGGAGTATAAGCATGTGTGTGGCGGTGTGTGAGTGTGATTGCCTGCCTATATCTGTGCATGTGTGTATTTATGTAAGGATGTACTGGTGTGTACATGTTTTGTTTTTTTCCTCGTGTGTGTTTGCATGTGTGTAATTGTGCACGTGAGCTGGTTCAGCAGGTATCTGTGTGGTTCGAAGGCAAAAGAGACAAGGCAACATGCATTGTGCTTTCATTCCTTTTTCTACTCCTCCAATCACTTATCCCCACGGGGAAGATGATGGTGTTGAGCTTGCATGCCAATGTAAGTGCTAAGCGGCGCCTGCATGCAGTGTCTGTCCTTTTGGTGAGCAAAGGTATTAAACTTGGAGAGCAGGATTTGTGGCATCACTGATATGGCTAATCTCTTTAGCATTCTCCTGTTGTGATGGGCACTGATACATCTAGTTTGCCTCTGCCAGTGCTCATTAGTGACAACACATTCAGGCTGGATGGAATATGACTGCATGAAAAAAAAGCAAAGCACACACACGTGCATGCATGTAGGAACACACGCAGACAGACACATGCATGCACACACAGGCACAAATGTACAAACAGACATGTGAATGTGTAGACATGTCAACAAACAGTGTCTTTCAAACTTCAAACTCTGCAGCTCCACTAAATCAAATTTAGCGTTGCCCAAAATTAGGTAAGGCAAGCCTCTGGCATAATTGCCATAATTTGAGACAAACAATTTCTAATTTGAATTCAACCAAACTTCCAGAACCTAACCATTAATTGGAAACCTGTAGAAGGGCAGCCACTACGTTTTAAAATCTATTCTCTGTAATCATTTGTGGAGACACTTGACTATTAAGTTATCAACATGACATTGCAAAAAATAATCATCAGTACTCTAGTATCAACTGGCTGGTAAAACAGTGTGCTCATTTTTCATTTAAAAAATTTAAAATAATTTTCAGGATTCACCTGAAAACACCTTCTGTTAATGGGATGTCAAATTAATGTTCTTTTGTAATAAGAGCAAAAATGTGACCCTGTCATTCAGTGATTATTGATAATTGTGCATTTAGAACAGTTTCCCTCTCTCTCTTTATTAATATACACATACACACACACAAAAAAATGCAAAAAACAGACTTCATTGAGACGCGTATTTATAGAAATAGTGGGATACTGTAGAGGAGACAGAATCAATACTAATAGCAGACAAGGTGTTCCAGAGTTTAACTGTATGGGGAAGGACAGAGGAGAGAGGTAAAGGAGACCGATTAAGAGACAGACAGGGAAACACAGTGCAGTCAGCTCACCGGCAGCGGTCAGTCCTTCAGGGTTAGCACTCAGCTCCTTCATGTCAACCATGCAGTGTCCCAGTTGTTGGGTGCCGTCCTCCATCTGTCCAGCTGTTCCCTCAGTTCTCCCTCCTCCACCTCTTCTCCCACCTCCTCCACGAAACACCACAGTCCAGTCCAGTTCCCTGGCTCACACGCAGCCTGCCAAGCGGAAAAGCTGTCACAAAGATAGCAATCCGCTCGCCTCGCTTTCTTGCTGCCTCACAGCGCGCTCTCTGGCAGCAATTAAGATGCCTTTTGGAAACTAATACGGAAAAGAGGGACCGGCGAGGGACCTGGAGCAGCAGCAAGAGGGAGAGAGGGAGGGAGAGAGGAAGAGCAGGAAAGAGAGAGGGGAAGGGAGGAGTGATGGGGGAGTGAGAATGAAAGAGAAAGCAGGACAGAATTGATGTTATGTGCGATACACAGTTCTATCCATCAATCTTTGGGCTGTCAGTAGGGCACCTCGATCCAGACTGCACAGCGCAACACAGCCAGAGAGAGACCACTCTGCCCGGATCTTTCCTTTTCTCTTCTCACTATGCAGCCAATGCTACATTCAGACATGGCAGCAGGGGTTCCTCTGATTTCTGACATCCGTCTGCCTCCCCCTCTCAACACTCCACCACCCCTTCTTTTCTGTTTCTAGCAGCATCACAATTAACAAGCATCTGACTGCTCAGCTGCAAATGGAGAAGCCAACATCATGCAGCATGTGATTTTGGAAGTTACATATGGTAGACAGGGAGAGGAGGGGAAAAAGGTGTGTGTGTGGGGGGGACAGTTTTTAGAGCAGTTTAATGTAATTGCAGTTAGGGTTAGTATTACTAGATTGATATTATTAGATTGAGTATTACTCAAAATGGCAACTTCACTACAGGGTAAATCAACAGGTTAAACGGAGAAAGTGACAGAGATAATAGAATTTGCTTGTGTTATTTAGACAACATGTATCTGCATCAAAGTGCACATCTGGGCTGGACATCTGCTAGTTTTTGGAAAATGAGGCGTGAAAAGATTTTGCTTTAATCCGCAATCATATGTAATGAAGAGCAAAATAATACAGCTCTCTTCCTCTCTATTCCACTGTGTCTTTATTTGTTGCCCTCGCCGGCTCTCCACCCACTCATACTGTGAAGGTTATTGTTTGTTATTTGGCCACCAAGGCCATGATGCTACAGTAACTAAAATCAATGTTAATTTATACCCTGCTGAATGGAGACGGTGTTGTGGTTTAAACTAAAGCTCAATAAAGACACAGAGGGCAGCAGCCTCAAACTCCTAAAGGAGGTAAGCTTATAAAATGTATTATGGAACATGAAGCATCACCCTGAACTGTAAACACTGAAATATCTGACAAACATATAAACAAATATCATTCCTAACTAGTGGCTTTTAATCTGTTAAAAAGGGGCTAAAAGCAAGTACTATTTTTAGATTTATTGGGCTTTTCTGCCTTTATTTGACAGGACAAGTAGGTGAGAAAGGGGGGGGGAGACATGCAGGAAATCGTCATAGGTCGGATTCGAATCCTGGACCTCTGCGTCGAGGCATAAGCCTCAAAGTATATGTGCACCTGCTCTACCCACTGACCCAACACGGCCACAGCAAGTACTACTTTTTATGCTACTTGCATATCTGTAATCATTTTCGTTTGATGAGCTACAAAGAAACTTTGCACAATCTTAAATGGATGTGACCCTTTAAATTATTAGCATGAGTTATGCGGGAATACAAACAATTAATTCAATGGGAGGGATGTTGAAAATATATTACAAAATGTTTGCTACATCATTCATACCATCTCTATTGATAATTCATAAATTCTTTAGATTCCTTTTCTACCTTTTTTAGGCAGCCGCTGGTCTGTCTGTCGACTGTCAGAAATATCAAACAATATAATCAGCCTATGAAAGGCAGTGCTGGTCAAGCCCTAGATGCAAGCCACATGGGCCAAAGAGCCACACTGAGCTCCTGCTTTCTTGAGGCTGGACTGGGGTTGGAGCCAAAAACCTAAATGAAGATAAATTGGTCCCTGCAGGAGCAATAAGACAGAAGATGAATCCACTTTGCACAAGGAGGTTTCTTCTTCACTTTCTACTACTCCCTCCTCCCCTTCATCCTTCTAGTGCCACATTCTCCTTGTTTTCCACCCCTTTACCCTAAAACCATCAAGATGAATGTTGTCGTCTAAACGCACATTCACACTCACACACACACACACACACACACACACACACACAACCAGCATAGAGGCAATTGGGTCTGTGGAGTGATCCATTAACATTCTAATGCATTTCTTTTAAAGGCGACATGTGTTGTCTTATTAAAGCCTGACTGATAGAGAGGGCTGAAGAAAATCAATAGACAATGCACTACAGATGGAGAATACTACAAGTACACAGAAAAGAAAATAAACATGCCCTTTTTAGCTATTCGGCCCCAAAACCTGCAGAATATATCCTCACATTTACCCATTCCAATAGCACTTGAGGCCCATTAGAATTTGTGATACACTCCTTTATAGTATTAACTGCAGAGAGCCAATAGCTTGATTCACGGCTAAGTCTGTGGTGCATGGTACCTCCGCCAGGGTTACACAACTCAAGTGCAGTAAAAGCTACAGCATAAGACATCCCATGGTGTAAATACACACTGTGGCCAAAAATGAGCAGGGACCTGCACATACAATTATACATATATTGATTATACATATATTGATATTTAGCCTACATGTGTACTACAGGGATTTGTAGTTTGTTTTGCTTTTCTATTTTGCATTAATGCTTTATTTGTGGTTACATAAAAACAACATGCTGAATATGGCAACCACAAGAACTAACATCATCAAAGTATTGACCTTCTAGACCGCTACCCCTGCTGAGTGCCCTTTCTTTGATTTTAAATGGTTTGTGCCATTCATTTCTCAAACCGCAAAGACAAAAGCCACCGCACACCTAGGGAGCCAGCACAAGCCAAAACAAAGAAAATTTGGTGTGCAAAAGGTCTAGGTAGACTGAAAGATCAAATATATTACAATATTTAGTAAATATTTTGGTTTTAATGTGGATACAAACCAATGAATACAACTTTATAGCTTTGAGTTTTACCTACTTGTAAATGCTTCGCAAATAATGAAACAATAAAATAATGAAACAATCCTGCTCTTGCAGATATCTCACACACAAACAAGGTTAACAAAACAAGTGTTTAGTGTATATACAGAATCAATCAATCAATCAATCAATCAATCAATCAATCTATCCATCTATCTATATGCAGTGTTTATCTTTATATGTTATCTGTATTCAGCTGTGTCATCTGGTTTAATGTCTGTAAAGGTCCACATGAATCACATTAAAAATAGACCCCCACACACTTCCCTTTTCACTCCTATTTCTTTCAGAAAATGTGGAGAGATGAGGCTATTGATTTCTCATCATGTGTTGTCATGTCAGGTTGCAACATCCTCTTTCACTGTGCCACTACTGACATCCCAGTGGTTCACTTCCAGTGTCCTGTAAGAAGGATTCACTCACTTGCCTCGGGAAGGAGTCTGCAAAAAATCTCTCTTGCACAATTAGGTACTGAAAGTCTGCATTCTTATGTGGACATATATTAGTATAGATTTTTTTTGTGCGTCCTAAAGCAATACTCATATGTACAGTACAAAGAGCTATCGATGGTGGTATCATTTCTCCTGTCCATGCTGGCTGTGAAGCCCTTGTGCAACTCCAGAAAAAGTGATGGAAGACAAAACCCAGTCCTTGTTCTCTACAAAAATGCTTCCTAAAGCATTTTCCAGCTGAAACTAGCATGATGTTTGAGCATTCTGAGTTAGCCAAATCTAGTGGGTATCTGCTAAAGTTAGTCTTTTGAGTACAAAATTGTTTCCTCAGACAGTATTTCCTTGCTGAGCTGCTGCAAAGAACACACAAAGAGGGACTTTTGTACTGAAATAACTTTACCTGGAAGATGGTAACCCACTTAATGTGAGTAACACGCTGTTCTCCTAGCAGAACTTAATGCATTTTTGCACAGAACAAGGATGGTTGATCTTGTTGCACTATGAAAAGATCACTTCATGGGCAATATAAACAGGGGGAACAATACAGCAACCAATAGCAATATATGTATAATATGTACTGTAAATGTGGACATGTGAGTATTGTTAACTCGTATCTGATGTTTTCATCTACTGCTATTTTCCATCTCTGCAGTGGAGCAAAAAGCCTCAGTGAACATTTAAGCCACATGCTTCATATATGTATATAAGGATTTATCCGGTAGGTCTGTATCCATTGCACTATTTCCACTCAGGTTTTTTAAATTCATGAAAAACAAGTGGATGGAAATGCACTTATGGTACTGTAAATATGCCACCTGCAGAAGTTTGTGTATGGGAGAAAATAAAGTGAGAAAAAGTATTTACAAAAAACAATTTCATGTTCACTATTAATAAGGTCTGTGCTGTGCATACCAAACTAACACTTTAGAGTCCAGACTATCACTATAAAACATGCTCACTCACTTAGCCTAGGCTAGGCTAATTGTTAACCTGTAGTTGTGATTACAAATATATGCTCCTAAATGAGCCTTTATAGGAACGCTACAGAAAAGGTTGTACAGTGATATTTTTCTTTCCTTACAATAGTCTCTCTGACAAAGAAGAAAGAGTAGGACTCCAGCTAGCTAGCAGTGGCTCTGATATAGTGGAAACAAAATGGCTTTGGGCACTCAATCTCCCCGGGAGGACCAGCAATGTTGAAAGTACAGGATAGATATGGATTAGCTGTTTCTACTATGTTTCTGAATGACTTGGCTGCCAGACACACAAAGAGACACACACAAAGAGACACAGACACACACACACACACACACACACAAAGAGACACAGACACACACACACAAAGAGACACAGACACACACAGAAACAAACACACAAAGAGACACAGACACACACACAGACACACACACACAGAGACACAGACACACACACACACACACACACACACACACACACACACACACACACACACACACACACAAAGAGACACAGACACACACTTACTGAAGCTGCAGGAGTATTTTCATTACCTAAGGCTGATTCTCTAGACGATTCTTTAGCATCATGATTGTTCCACTATAAGTAACTTTATGTTCATCAGGAAAGGTCAATACAGATCTAACCACCAACTGTTACATAACTCTCTGTATAGCCAGGTTTTCTGCATGCTTGAATTGCCTTCATTTCATCCTCTTTTTGACTTCTAAGACAAACAATTACAATCCAGGAACACAGAAAGCCAAGGAACAACTGTGAGATGTGTTGCCTGATTTTCTAATATAACCAGCCAAGTAATGAAGCCCTAAATCACTTGGTGTGGATAAACCCTCTTTAGACAACACTGTTAGCGATTGGCTGAGATATCAACTTTAAGAAAATGGTCAATATGAACTTTAACAGATGGGACAATTACAAGCCAAGCCAGGCCTAAATTGAACATAAACCACATGTGAGATGCATAATGATGCTTTTTCATGACTCCTGTTTGTTTTCCACTCCACAGGTCTATCTAAGAAGACGATAACACTGAGGACAGTAGGCAAGCAGTTGGGATTAACGGCAACATTGCCCTTTGCTCTGCCAGCTTCAGACACAGAAATCAAAACTGTTCTGTGTTTTAGTAATCACTTAAAATGCATAGCTTGTTCTTGATGCAACTGAGTCAATGACTTGCTATGAGAGGACAGTTGAGAAATACCAGCAGAGCTTAGACGTTTAGTTTTTCAGCCTCAAGTCTTGTAGCTGGACATCTTAAAAACATGGGATTCAACCATACACAGTCCTAAGAAGAAAATGTGCATATCAGAGTATGTACATTTTGACTGAGATTTTTATACTGTAAATCAAACTACTACCAAAGACCAAGCTATCAAACCAATAGTGTATCAATGCTTTTAATCAGAAAACAAGTCTATCGCCTTGCTAGCAGTCCCATAAAGTGGTTATGCTCTCAATGAAACAAAATTGTTGGATGAAAAATCACAACAAAACGTTTCTATTTTAACATTCTTACCAATAGTGGGGAAAAAATTAAAAGTAGTAACAATTAACATTTGGATTTGAGCATCCAATAGTTGCTGACAATGTTAGCATGTTGGCATGCAAATTAACTTTTAGATGTTAGTATGTTAATAAACTGGTATTTCATCAGAGGCGTCATTAGGCCAGGGCATCCCCGGCTACAGTCCCGAATGTTTTATGAATAGCCCAGGATCTCTCACCCTCTCTTATTTATTCTTTTACAAAAATAAGTATAATGGAATAAAAAAAAAGCCTCAGAATGGCACATGCAAATAAAGAAAACAAGTATTTTCCAAGGCACTCATAGTTCCTACATTTTTATTTGTAGAACTAATGTTAGAACTGTAACTTTGTCCAGTTTATTTTTCCGAAGCGAATAGAACAGGCAGCTATGTGCGGGGTCTGACCAACATGTTGTTGTTGCCATCACCTAGCATCTGTCTCTACGTGAGGAAAGCTGTGAAAGGTGTAATTTTCGGAGGAATCATAGCCAAATCAGTCTAATACATTGATGCCATTAACACAAAGTTTAGGAGCGCAATACTAATGGTTTTGTTTGAAGAGTTCAGCTCTGAAGTAGACCTGTGCATCGCTTAGTTTCCACTCTCACTGTAAAAATAGAGATGAGCAGCGCACCTTCCGTGGTCTGTGCAGCTTCAGGTTTATAATACGCGCTCTGCTGTGCGCGTGCTGCGCCAGATGTGTCACATTTGTGCTCCGTGTATTTCTGCTGTAGTTTTTGTTTTCAACCTCCGATGTAGAGCAGCGAACAGCCACTTACCGAAACTTTGTCTCATTCAGAGACCAGAGACCCAAACGGGGCTGCGTGTCTGTCAGAAGGTCTGAGATCTAACATATCAGCAGAGCAATCAAGTAATGCACAGCAGACTATGGTGCAGGTGGATTATTTTCTGAAATATAGTGACTTTATTCTTGTAATAGCCTATTAAACATGAGCAGAAATCTTGCTCAAACACTAAATATTACAGTCCAGGGGTTTATTAATGCATTAAAACATCATCAGTCACCACACAAATCTGGAAACAAACGATAAGGAAAATTCACTGCATAAACACAAGATGGGGCATGCTTTGGCAAAGATCTTCGCTCTCCGAGTGCCCTTCTAGTTAGCTAATGTTACCCAGTCCCTCCAGAAAAACGCAGAGTTTTTTTGTGATTGTTGCGGGCAAAAATCCTTGATTATGCGGCACGTTTTCTTAAAAAATGCGATGGAATATGCGGGATATTTATGCCATTTTATGCAATGAAAATGCGGGAACTTGCAAAAACTGCGGTTTGATGAAAAAGAGAAAAAAAGTGATTCCCCAACACTGTGTTCTCAGTAGGTGAAATTACATCACTTCATAACGTTCCCATGGCAACAGGGGAAAATGGCAGCTCGTGTGAAGTAAACGCAACATTTTTCAACTTTCTGCTGAGATATATGTGACTTTTTTGCAACGAAAATGCGGGGATTATGAAATCATGCAAGCCCCGCATATTTTGCGCGGAAATCGGCAATGTATGCGGCGAAAGTGCGGCGTATTTGAAAAAATGCGGCCCCCGCATAAATATGCGGACTTTGGCTGATTATGCATTGAATTCTGCAATCGCATAATCGCGTTTTTCTGGAGGGACTGGTTACCCTGCAAACAGTAGCAATTTAACATGGCTTATTATAGTTAGCATGTTACGAAAATGTATGCACACCAAAACGTATGATAACCTACAAAATTAGGAGAACGGCGGCTTATCAGGTGACGCCGGCTGGTCACGTGACGCCGGCTGGCTACGAGCACCATGGCGCCGAGCGGCAGTTGCTAGTTGTTTAAGCCGCTACAGAGCTTTGTGACACCAGCTACAGACCTCCATTGTATCAGCGGTAGTTGGCGGTTCAGTTACCCGAAAATAGGTGACTTTGAGCCGGGCGCAAAGCACCGCGAGCTGCAGGTTGTTTCGGCGGACATTACGATTGAATTTAGTCCACCTGCACCTGCAGGACAGGGAGGGAAGCGAGGATAAGGGGAGGAGTAAGAATATTGTAGATACTATAGAAACTATAGAAACAGGTACTATAGAAACATGGTTGATTCATCTAAGGTACAGTGGTGATGCTGCAATATGAGAGCCTCAAACTAGACCAGCAGGATGTCTTCTAAACATTAACACATTTTCAGTACATTCCCTTACGATAAAAAAAAGAAGGATGTGTTTAAATGCATGGCACCCATTTACATTGGGATCTGCCGAATCTTAGCTTGTGCCAGCCTGGTGCTGTGGGTAGGGCACAGAGACAGCTGAGAAGAGTAGCCCCCTGATCCTGCGCTCTGTCGGCTGTGTATGCCTGCTGTCATTCTCCGACAGCAGGCATACATAGCTCCATGTGCTCCTGTTATTTGTCTGGCCAAGTCTTAGGGTAGGGCATGTCTCTCACTGCAGCCAGCTCACAGAAGCATTACACAATGCAATCCAGATTAGTCAGGCCACTAAAGGGTAATTACAGACTGGCAGCATGCAGGTTTGCCCCTGCTAGACTACATGAGGATAAAACTGTTAATTTATTTTGTTGTTGTAAAAATGGACTGAATCGTGAATGCTAATGGTACTCATGGCAGATGGGTTGCTGATGCTGGGCAGTGTTTTGAATCCTCTTTATGGCATGGGTAAAAGAGCACCAGCATGCAGACAAACAAACCCAGAAGTATCACTGAGATCCAAATTGAGAAAAAGATTTCAGTACATCAGTTTGCCTAAAGTATAAACAATTATTAAGCAATCACTCATTAGTTTGGTCCCTAATTCTTGGTTTTGACATTTATTTATACATTGAACTAGCCCATTTTGCTAGACAAGCTGGGGATGAAAAAGAAATTAGAGCACAAGATTTTACTCAAATACTGTGAGATGCCATAATTAACTTTAAAGACCCTTTGCAATCGCTGGCCAGATATGCGTTTGCGCTGCGCTTTTCATACAATTTGCGCTCATAATCTGCGTGTAATTAGCATCTGATTTACCAAGGCTGCAGCTAATTATTATGCTATCAGTGACTATGACAGCCTTTTGGGATTTGTCTAAAATTAACTAGATCAGAAAAAGAAATCAAACTGAACAGTTACGCATAAATAGATACAGTATACTCATTAAATTAAAACATTTCAAAATATTTGCTACAGTAAGCCTATAATTAATATAATTTATAGAACTGTATAGAATGGTTTGTAAAACTAAAACAATTCAGTGAGTAATTCAACTTCTAAGGAGATAAAAAGATATGGAATGACAACAAGATGCAAAATAAAAGATTGCTTCTACAAAATACACAAGGCAATTAAAAATGTCGAAAAACTGCAGTCATCATTCAGTCATCTCTCCAACTTTCCACTCTCTCAATCGTTTTACTTGACTGTGAGTTATTGCAAAAAAAATTATCTTACTGTTCTCCTTGTTGAAGAAACCTTTTGTTTTGAACCAATTTAGAGGTAAGGTTGTGTGATGGAGTTATTCATGGATACTATGACGTGTGTATATATATATATATATATATATATATATATATATATATATATGTGTGTGTAAAATTTAAAAAAAAGTGGTAATTTTTTTATTTAGTGAGTAATATGTGGAAAAAAATGCCTTTTTTCTAAGAATACACAGAAACGATACTTGTCCTCTGCATTTAGGCTAACCCATCCTATACAAAATAGCAGTGGGCAGCTGCAGGTGCCCAGGGAACATCTCCAGTTCTTTTTGCCAGTGCCATTTGGTCACGGGGCACTGATGGGAGCACATGTTTTTGGTCAATTGCTTGCTGCTTCATCAATTTCTTGATTGTTTTAGGGTCTACTTCATCAATGGGGGACATAGTATTTGTAAAGGTATGTGTGATAGCTGGCTTAGTAATGCTTTGTGAGAGCTTTATTACTCACCGTTTACATCTTAACTATATAAACGTCATATCCTGGTTTCAGAAACCAGGATAAACTAGCTGGAGTACCTGAAGAGAAATTAGGATACTGTCAGATCAGAACTTATTCAGCTTGCTAATGATGCTCTTCCATTCTGGTAGGTGCACAGGGAGTGACATACAAGTTTGTCAATAAGACAACAAATTAAGATAAATGATGTTATGATGACCTACTGTACATGCTGAAATGACAGTAGTAATCTGATACTGGTAATGCAGAGGATACATTTTAATTGTCACCATCATTGTCTTCCATTACTGGCAATCAGATGGAGAAGCTACATCCAGCAGAATCGTGAACGCTGCAGTGTCCAGGAAGTCAAAAACTACTTAATTCCCAACTGCTGAGGTAACTCAGTTGGTAAAGAAATGACTGATCTGCAGGATGGCTGGAGAATTAAAATAATGTATAAAGCAAAATGAATAATCAGGTTTCTATATGTTCAATGCAAATGTCACATCCCAAATATGATAAACAGCTAGGATAAGAATCAGAATACTAGAGTGCACTTAAATGTACGAGCTGGGCAATATATCGATATTATATCGATATCATGATGTGAGACTAGATAGCGTCTTAGATTTTGGATATCATAATATCGTAATATGGCTTAAGTGTTGTCTTTTCCTGGTTTTAAAGGCTGCATTACAGTAAAGTGATGTAATTTTCTGAACTTACCAGACTGTTGAAAACTGTTCTATTATTTGCCTTTACCCATTTAGTCATTATATCCACATTACTGATAATTTTTTATCAAAAATCTCATTGTGTAAATATTTTGTGAAAGCACCAATAGTCATCACTACAATATCGTTGCGGTATCGATAGAGGTATTTGGTCAAAAATATCGTGATATTTGATTTTCTCCATATCGCACAGCCCTAATGTACGTACTGTAAATTTTACAATCATTGCTGTACCCTGCGATCCTACACTTTGCTCAAGTCTGATCCAATGATCCAATGGTCATTTCCGACATTTTTATACGAAAACTGTCCCTCCCAGAACGCATGGCAATCTATCGTTTCCAGCAGAAGGGAGAGATGAAGAGATCAGAGGAGGTCTAGGCTGCTGTGACTCTGTGGGAGATATGTGATATTGCTCAAATCTTCAGGCTAGCACTCAGCCATTACTCTTCACACTTCGACGTCAAAGAAACTTTGAAAACTAAAGTATAAACATATAAATAACTGCTTTTAAGAATGTGTCATATTGCCTTGCATGGGCACTCAAAAGGCGGGCCAGATTCAAAGTAAAGTTTTCTTCCATGTGACTCAGTTTTCTAATTGAAAAAAACATGCTCCGCCAAAGGCAGCTCTTTACGAGGCTGCAGAGGATAAAATGTAAAAGGGAATTTTCGTTACATAAGATTCCAAAGGCTGAGCATGAAATGAGTTTGGTTGACTCCCTATGATTTGCAAATTACTGTGAATTGTTTTAATGGCCATTAAACTCTTCATGCCATTTACCATAGGCCAATGCAGACACATAGTAGTTAATCACCATCTCTTTACTGTATATCACCCCCAACACCAGTAAGGACCGACAAGGTGTACTAGTCAAACCTTGGTTATTACTCGCATGATGCGAGTCCTCTGTGTCGGCTCAGCTTACATGTTCAACACAGCATATATCTTCACACACTTTAAACTGCATATATGTGGGTTACTCTTAAGTAGGGCTGGGCGATATGGCTGAAAACTGTATCACGATATAAGTGTTTCATATCAGTCGATATCGATAATTATTGATATTTTTTATGACCTATTTAAAATAAGGACCAGGAGAAAAAAAATGTATTCAATTTAAACGTTTTTATTTTAAGCTTAACCTTCCTCCGATTATAATCCTCTCAGTTATAAAAGCAGAAAATGTCAACACAACCATGGAAAACACTCAAATAATTCAAATGTAAACATAAGTCTAAAATCACAATGAACACTTCTGGTGAATGAAGTGTTTTAAAATATGTGCAGTGTTTTGTAAACATAGGAGAAATTTAAATAAAACTGAGGTAGACTTTACATCTGTAACATAAAAAACAAACCTGATTCAGTACAGTAACAGTTATTATTTTTCTCCGTCTAACAGTCACGGTACAGCCTAAACCGTACATGGTGGAGGGGTGGTAACCTGGCTTCTCAACAGTGCTCAGCGGAAGCATGTCTTTGCCTATATAATATGCCACTGCCTCCGTTATTTATTTGTACCGTTTAGCTTTTACAGTCATAAGGCACTGAGAGTACCTCTCCGTGGTGCTCTGCTGCTTGTGCGGGGTTCCAGCTGCAGATGTTGTTGGACGTTGCTGGCGAACACGGCTGTGCTCCAAAGGGTGAGCGCGGACGATGGTCTTGCATAATTTGCAGACGACATTGGTCTGACTACGGTAAGACTTATAAAATCCAAAAAACTGCCATACTGGCGAGCTGACGTTTCCCGTTTCATCAAGATTGTGGACAACTGTTTTGAAGCCTCGAGTTTGGCATCTTTCTTTTTTTATTACAGGTGTGAAACCCCCCCCCGGACCACGATCCGGACCAAAGAGCCGAACCTTGGTCTGACAAAAAGAGGTGTTCTCGGTCCCGATCAAACTGAGCCTTGGTCCGGTTCGTTTGGACTTTTGGACCATACAGGAAGTTCTGGCAGGCTATCGTCGTGTTATAAGAGAAGCGTAGCTCCTTTTAGAAATAGCTCAGTGCTTAGCATGTACGTTGTGTGGGGTTGAGCAAGAGAGTGATAGTGGTTGCGCTCAGAGCAGACAGCTGTCAGCAATCACAGCAGAGAATAAATTAGCAGTTTACTTGTTAAGTGATAGTAAATGTACAGCGTAGGTTTCAGTTTGTCTCTAAATAAATGTTGCAACAACGCAACTAAACGAAGAGAGCATGGGGAGAGGAGGACTCAGTTGGAAAAAAAAAAACACTAGAGAGAGAATATGAGGGGACAGGGAAGCCCATCTACAAACAAATTAATGTTAAGTATCGGGAGACGCAGAGCAGTATGTGACGACGACGACGACGACAGGACATAGTTATGACATGTAGTCATGTATAGTCCTTTAGTGTGGTCGCATTACTGAAATGTGAAACCAAAACTATTTGGATCAAATGTATACAATTTAACAAAAAAACATTGACACTGGTTTGGACTTTCAGGTGTGAAAAGGCCCTTAGAGTGATATTCCAGGGAAAATCTGTATTTTAAGTATTATACCCATATCCCTTAAAAGTTGGGCTGGACATAAAGGTATTTTTGTTTTAAGTTTATGGACAATTCATGATTTTTAATTTATTTTTGCAAATACAAAATTCAAAAACGTTGCTGCGTTCTGAAAAAATCTATGAATGACTTCTTACTGAGGCAGGAATGAAGAGCTGCTGCAGACTTCATGAGATGGGATTAAGCTCTTCAGGTATGGAGAGGACACGGGAGGATGTGTGTTCTTCAAGTCTAACATGTGAGGTTTCTATCTATGGTCCCGTTCAAATTCAAAGGAGCTACTCTTTAAGACGTTTGCATTATGATACATGTACTGTCATTTAAAGAATAATGATTGAGAATTGACACTACAAAATTATTTTCCTCTTTCTTGAATTTTGTAAGAACCTGCATGACCTTTCTCCTTTTCATGGGCTAAGTTGTATAATTACCTCAGAGAACATGGCAGTGCCCATAGTATTTCATTGAATTAAAAATTGTCATTTTTTCAAATAATTTCTCCATGTTTATAGCTATTATTGCAGGAGATTTACACAAACTAAGTACATTTGTGAAATTCATTAATAATTTTGGGATTCATATCAGTTTTATATGTATGTATGTATGTATGCATGTATGTATGTATGTATGTACAAGAATATATATTTTGTTAGCGTAAGCTAGCATGCAGAAATACTTTTCTTATTTTGTTGCAAGTTTTAGGCATTGCCCTCTGAAGTGGAAGCCACCGTCACAGAACAAAGAAACATTTGATAAGAATAGAATTAATGAGAAATGTTGCTGTTTGTGAGATGTGTGAATCTTCACTGATCTCCCGATTCGATTACGATTATCATGACAGTGATTCAATTCAATATCTCGATGCATCACGATGCTTCAAATACATTTTTCCTATTAAAGCCATATAGGATATTTAATTCATAGCTTTTCAAGCTTCAAAAACAACACATCTGCAGTGCTCCAATACTAAATAAATTGGATACATAAAACTACAGCACTGAGCACATGGCACTTCCTGAATGTGCAAAACATAACATAATATATAAACAGAAATGTTGTTAAGCCTACATTAAATTGTAAATAGGAATAATCGATTATGGCCCGGTCGATAATCGATGTAGCATCGTCCATGTCCACGATTCGATGCAGCGATTACTTGATTAATTTCAACACCTCTAGTTTGTGGTCATTCAAAATTGTTCTAATTTATCCATCCTAAAAGGAAATGAAGTCCAGTTTCCCACAGAATCTCAGTGCACTTCTTACCTATTAACTAAACTGAATTGCATTACTGTGTTTGTCTACTAACACAAACGCATATCCTGCCATCCTGCCATCCTCTCCCTGATACCATTTTGGTGCTGTTTTCTAAAGTGAGTAACATTTGGCCCATTGTTATACCAGAGTGCTGAGATGCACAGTGAACCTCTCTCCTCTACATTGCCAGCTCCAGCTCTGAACCTTTGGCTCTGCCTGATAAAATATTTAAGATCTGCCATGATTAAAGTGCATCCTCCTCACCTTGGCAGCAAAATCCATTAACCCCAGGAGGATCAATTCCATTGATTTCAATGATAGAGGCTAGAAATGTTCGTGTGGCGGGATGAGCACGAGGTGAAGGTAGAGGTTGTGAGGAGGTGAAACATACAGTGTGGTGGTGAGGAGGTGGGAGCTGATGGGAAGGGAAAACACTTTGTACTCATTGCTCACACAGTCAAGCTCTTGTATGAAAAATGCATGGGACATCAGTCAGGAACAATTATTTGCATGACTCAGAGGATTGAAGCAATGCGTGCAAGCCTCCTTGACACAAGCACTCGGGATGCTCCAACAGTACAATACAGCTTAACACAACATAGTTAGGGCCGGAAATATTTGGACAGTGACACCATTTTCATAATTTAACACAGTGGATTTGAAATAAAATCATTGAGATTAAATTGTAGTGCAGACTTTCAGCTTTATTTTGAGGGTATTTACATCAACGTTGGATTTAGGAATTGCAAACATTTTCATACACAGTACCCTAATTTCAAGGGACCTAAAGTAATTGGACAATTAAGTCAAAAGCTGTTTTATGCACAGGTATGGGCTATTCCCTCACACAGTGACACTGTCATGACTATGACGTGACACTGTCATGACTGCATCCATTAGGCAGATAAAAGGTCTGGAGATGATTTCACGTGTGGCATTTAGAAGCTGTTGCTGCGAATCCACAACATGCGATCAAAGGACCTCTCAATGCAAGTAAAGCTAGGGCTGGGTATCGTTCAAAATGTTTCGATCCGGTGCCAATTTGACACAACCTTTAACCAGTGTTTCCCCTAGGATTTTTTTTATTGTCAACCAACAGTTCATTTTATAAGAATTTGTCCAAATTTCTAGATTCCCGCCAAGCTAAGCTAAGACTACAACCGACAGCTTTATTTGTTTTGTTGTTGTTGGTAAAAATTGGCTATTTGCAGAGTTTAGCTGTGTTTGCCTAAAATAGCGTGGTGGACGAGAGTGGACAGAGCAGATTAAAATATCGCTTTACATGTTTATGCCGGTCTATACAGGTGAGTGCATTGATAAGTATTGACATTTTACTCATGAAGGTTTTATTGTAGCCTACTTACAGTAACGAGACTAGCGTGAGTTCATCTGCCCCCCCCCCCCACCCCCCAGCGGCCGTTGGTAATCCTCTGTATCGTTCCCAGTCAGGTGCTGTGTGTTTTAATGCACACACACACATCTCGGCTCAGGTGTGTGTGTGTGTGGCATGCAGGCAAGAATCCCGGCATGTGAATAGAGATGCATATGCAGGGGGCTGGGTTTGTGCTCTACCTGTGAAGCGCCTGTCCACGCTATTCTCCGACAATCACTGCTGATAGGCCGGCGTTTTGTACATTGATACCGTGGCGTGGCGGCAGAAATTTAACTGTGGCAGTGCGCCACTTGCCAATCAACATAGGGGAAACATTGCCTTTAACAATACACTTGGTGACTGCCCTGTTGTCAACATTGAACTAATGAATTACTAACTTAAGTGCAAAGGAATGTAATTGAATTGCCTTGTTGCTGAAAGCTGCTGTAGAAGTAAAGTTGCCTTGCTTTACAACCTCAGCCTGTCAGTCAGTCACCAGGGCACAAAAACCACTGTTGTGCCTGCTCGTCTCAGAGGAAGTGTGAAACAACAGCACACGACCGCTTTCGGCTCGCCATTAATATATCACAGCAAACGCAGTTCTGAAAAATTGTAACCACACATGAAACTACTTTATCGGCATTGCCGTGACTTCAACAAAACTGCAGAGCCGACGTAGTTTAGTCTCCGTCTGCACCTCTGTGTGTGTGTGTGTGTGTGTGTGTGTGTGTGTGTGTGTGTGTGTGTGTGTGTGTGTGTGTCAGTCGGAGCTCCGCTCTGTGTCAATATGCAGAGAGGACAGATAAGCTTGCGCTTGCACGCTCAGACGCTTTTGGAACCGAAATTTGGCACCGAAAGATAAATAATTTTTCAATACTCATAGGATCGGAGTATTTTTGCCGGTGCCGTAAAAGTATCGACGTTCGGTGCCCAGCCTTAAGTAAAGCAGGCCATCTTTAGGCTGCGGAAAAAGGAAAAATCCATCAGAGAGATGGCAGCAACATTAGGAGTGGCCAAATCAACAGTTTGGTACATTCTGAGAAAAAAAAGCAACGCACCGGTGAGCTCAGCAATACAAAAAGGCCGGGACGTCCACGGAAGACAACAGTGGTTGATGATCGCATGATCCTTTCCACGGTAAAGAAGAACCCCTTCACAACATCTAGTGAAGTGAAGAAGACTCTCCAGGAAGTAGGCGTATCATTATCCAAGTCTACCATAAAGAGAAGACTTCACGAGAGCAAATACAGAGGGTTCACCACAACCCTCGGTGCAAACCGTTCATAAGCCTCAAGAATAGAAAGACCAGATTAGAGTTTGCCAGAAGACATCTTAAAAAGCCAGCCCAGTTCTGGAACAGCATTCTTTGGACTGATGAAACTAAGATAAACCTGTACCAGAATGATGGGAAGAGAAAAGTATGGAGAAGGCTTGGGACGGCTCTTGATTCGAAGCACACCACATTGTCTATAAAACATGGTGGAGGCAGTGTAATGGCATGGACATGCACAGCTTCCAGTGGCACTGGGTCACTAGTGTTTACTGATGATATCACAGAAGATGGAAGGAGCCACATGAATTCTGAAGTCAATAGGAACATTTTGTCTGTTCATATTCAGCCAAATTCAACAAAGTTGATTGGACGGCACTTCACAGTACAGATGGACAATGACCCAAAATATACTGCAAAAGCAACCCAGGCGTTTTTCAAGGCAAAGAAGTGGAATATTCTACAATGGCCAAGTCAATTACCTGATCTCAATCCGATCCGAGCATGCATTCCACTTGCTTAAGACAAAAACAAACAGCTGAAGACAGCTGCAAATTGAAACTGTAGCTTAGTGCAAAAGGAAGACATGACATAGAAATAAAAAGGACACACCACACACAACAAACTCAGAGAAAAGGCATGTGCGAGTGTGTGATGAATTATCTAGGTCATTGTCATCTTCACCATCATCGCAATCACATTAATATGTAACACAGACCACATCCCATACACACACACAGACCACACACACACACACACACACAGACACCACACCCACACACACACACACACACACACACACACACACACACAGACACAGACAGCATTAAAAACCCGATGACCGTAAGCATCCACTAGCACTCTAGTTCACCTGCAGAACTGATCATTTCTATCACAGCCAATCATTTTTCTTTTAATGTACTTAATAACATGCAGGAAAGCATTTTAATCCGTGGTGAAGAGGGATAATTACACTGATGGAGTAAGTGAGTGTTTTAAACAATGACAGTTCTGTGTACTGTGAACATTATTAGAGATAAAACAGTCAGGGTGTCAGCGTGCTGCAAAATTGCCATGCCCCTACTAAGAGGCAGGGGGTTGAACTTTTCAAGTGTTTTAATCCAGAGCTGTCAAACCAAATAATGAAAGCCAAGTCCATACGGGCTTTCACTGCTCCTTTTTAATTAGCCCAGAAGAAGCAGAGGGCAGATCATCAAGTTGATTACAGAAACCAGACTTAGACAAGACACAGTTACAAGACTTAACCATTCCACTGCATGGACGTACTACATTATTTCACTCAAGACAACATTGAGTCTTCATCTGTTGGGCAATTAATAAAAAGTCACAAAATTATTATTGGGGCAGTGCAGCATACGACCAAGTACCAATAGCTAAACTTTCACAAATCAGCACACTGCTTTCATTGAAACCTAACTAAGGCCTACCATATGAACACTGGCAATGCAATTTTTTGCACATTTTTGTTTTGTTAAGCAAATTGAAGTTTTCTTGGAGTGTATTGGGAGTTTTCTTATGTATAGAATTTCTCCTAATGATAAGTAATACCAAATATTCGGGATGTGCAGATCAAAGATGTTGGCCCTGATCCTGATCTGGGTCATTTAACATTGGGTATCTACCAATTCAGAGTTCGATCCTTTACTTACATTTACCTAAATGTTGGTTTAATATGTATCCGACACAGTACAGACACAAACCTGACAACAGCCATGTTTAATGTTGGTCTGCCATCAAGTTACTAAGGGAATTAACCTCAATAAGTGACAACTGATCTCTGACCTGCTGTTTGGCTACGCTCGTCATTTTAACCGCGAAATGGTGTAGAGCCAGCTGTGGTAAAGGAGAGCAGCGCTGCAACACCAGCAGGCTGAGGTGGACAACACACACTAGAGTTCAGTAAACAAAGGAGGGGATTTTTATCTGTGTTATTCCAGCCAATAGTGATCCTTTAAAATATGCCCGGATCGGCCCCAATACCCAGCCTTAGAATCAGCTCGGGACATCTCTCTCAAAATGAGATCGGTAAATGTTGATCTCTTAAAACCATTTTCACAATTCACGTCCACACTGCTCTGTTCTGGGAACCACCTTGGAGCCGTTAGGGGTGGTGGTGGAGGAAAGGATACTGCACAAACTGTTGTGCATCATGGGAAACACCTCACAGCCACTTTATGACCTCCTGGTCAAACAGCACTTTCAGTAAGAGCCTGATCTAGCTCTGCTTTGACCGTTACAGGAGGTCCTTCCTGCCAGCTGCCATCTGTGCCACCCTGTACAACCAGTCCCCTCTGTGTCAGGACGGACGGACGGGAGGTGGGGGGGGGGGGGTCAGGCGGCGACGCCTCACACTTCCTCGCTAACGGAATAAAGTCTGACACAGACACTCTAGAGTAGACCCATACACCTTTCATCTCATTTAATTTTGTGATCCATAACTGCACTACAAGCTTACTTTGCATTGAATTTGGCACTACTTGTACTATGTGTATCTCACCTGTATACAGTATATGTACAGTATAATGTTAAGTATATACATATGTGTGTGTGTGTGTATGTGTATATATATATATATATATATATATATATATATATATATATATATATATATATATATATATATATATATATATTAGGGCTGTCAGTTTAACGCGTTATTAACGGCGTTAACGCAAACCCATTTTAATGCCGATAATTTTTTTAACGCACGAGTAACGCATAGAGAGAGCAACGGGATCTGTTAGTCCACTTCTTTAACTGTCTATGGCCACGCCATGTCCCGCCCTACGAAGCAGCTGATTGGTTTGGTTTAGGCATTTCACCGCGAGTGGTGAGGATAGTGGATTGGTCATGGGATAGGACCTGAACAAATAGAGTTACGTTACCTTCGACGCCTGGCCAATAGTAGTGATTGAAGGGCGGGTCTTGTAATTTCGCAGACCGCAAACAAAACAGACACAAGCCTCGGCCGGTTTTAGCTTGCTAGCCGCGTAGCTTGTAGGCTCGTGACGGCGATTATCTTCAGAGCGAGCGAGTAGTGACTCTACAGTCAGAGAGAGAAACAAAGTGTCTCCTCTGTTCTTTCTGACCACGGTGGGAAACCTGGAGCAGGAAAACCCTCTCCTTGATTTTACGTTGGTTATGAAAGAGAACGAGAACCAGGAAATGAGTCATGGGAAACCAGTTGCTATGACGACGGCTATGCCGCTGACGACGCTATGAGCCCATAGACAGTAGGACGAGCCACGCTCGCCTCAGGCATGAGGCAGTACTACCTGTAGTACTATCTGCAGGACTATCTACAGTACTATCTGCAATGGAACATCGAGGTAACAGCGTTACATTATGTGACAGATTATTAGATCCAAGTGTGAATGTTAGTGTGAAATTGAACATAACGTATATGACAATGTTGTTTTCAATTAAAAAAAAGTCACAAAGCAAGCCAATCTACTTTTCCATGCTGATAAGAGAATTAAAATGAGAAAATATAATGGGACAAAAAGAAATCAAGGAACATTTAGAATAGATAAAAATGTGCGATTAATTGCGAGTTAACTATGACATTAATGCGATTAAATATTTTAATTGCTTGACAGCACTAGTATCTTTTGGTATGCATTTCAGAAAAAAAATGGTTAGGATTCAGGTGTAATTGCAAATAGTGATTAATCATGATTAATCCACTGAAAATTCTGTTTAATTTGATTAAAAATTTTAATCATTTGACAGCCCTAATATATATATATATATATATATATATATATATATATATATAATTCTTTTTTTTCCCTTAAGGCTCTAACCTGCGGTAACAAACATGTTATGATTAATCTATATGTCTGTCTATTACAATATATCAATATGTTAGATGTTTTGACTTCACTACTAGGATATACTTAATTATAATTACTCACCAGTGTTGTGACTACCATGTATTTGTCACAAGTACAAATATAAAGGCTTTTATCTTCAAAAGACAGATGTGAAAATATTAAAAAACTGAGAAAGTGTTGGAAGTCAGTCAGCATATCAGAACAAAATCTTTCTCCACGACTGAGCCACAGTGGGGCTGTTAGCCACAGTAGGGTTTATTTTCCAAGCTGCAACCCTCTTGTCATTGACTGGCTGTTCTAATGAAGGACGGCCACAGGGTTTCCCCAGCTGACCAGAGAATGAGGTCCCCCTTCCATGAAGGAGCTTAGCTGTGGCTTATCAGACCTCAATCGCAGCCTTAACAGGAGGACTCTTGTAAAGTTCAGTGCAGCAAAAGACAAAGGTTAATTAAGGTTAGCTCTTTCTCTTGCCATCCTACTGTTTAAGTCTATTATATTTTTAAATTATCTCCTAACAAACCTTGAATGTGTGTATGTTTACTATAAAAAACAACAAGCATCTGGAGCAACAAAAAAATAATAAAGTGCACCAAAGAGGAAAGCTCACATCGTGTGTAACATGCTAATTGTTCATTCTCATGTGGAGCATCAACTTGCTTAATAACTAAAAAGGAGTCTGTTGATTATATTTTATATTTGGCAATTTCTTGTAAAGCAGCAGACATTTTTGCCTGATGGCGATGCTAGAGTTGAGTTTGTCTGTTACGTTCGTTTTGAATCACCTGTAATCATGCATTAAATCTGCCGGAGACGGCAGATAAAGCAAGCGATATACAGCCGAAATGAGGTTGGTGAGACACTGGAGTATAATGTGTAGGACACCATGCGTCATAACATAGACCCAATTAATCGATGATTAGTTGAATCGTCTCTTTTTTTGTAATAGATTTTTATCGATTTAATCCATTTTAATTGATTAGTTGTTGCAGCCTGAAAACAAGGTTACAGTAGCAAGCACTAGAAAGCGATATGAAGCCCAGTAAAAATGTTACGATGGCAACTTCTTTTTTATATCTACTTATTCGGTCTCGCTTTCAAACTCGGTGCCGACTAATTTGGAACAATGTTCGAGCGCTGCTTGCACAGAGACGGACAGAACTTGTGGCTGACATGACAAACAGTTGCAGAAGTTACTGACGGAGGCAACAAGTGTCATAGCATGAGAGTCATGTTCCCATCACTGCCGATCACAGCTGGAACAGAGAAATACCTGTACCTACTGCAGAGTCTTTGTTCAGGGAATGAATGTCAATTTAATCGTTTCCACTAAAGACAGAAGCCAGATGTTAGTGGGATTTTGTCCAGTGGGAAAGGGAAAATTCTTAACACAAGAAAAAAAATTCTCATAAATTGCTACTATGTGCCACTTACGAACATATATCTGTTTATACAAGTGGTTCTTGCATGAGGCCTAATGTTTCACATATATTGAACTGCATTTATTTACCCTCTGATATTACACAGAACATCCACAGTGGCTATAAAGACTTGAAGCATACTACTACTGACACTTTAATTTGGCATTGATAAAATCAAGTCCTGTAGAACATGCTGAACTGTGAACTGAGAAACTGTAATTTGTTAGATAATACAGTACATACACACTTTATATAAGGAAGTACTGTGGTATTCACAGATCAAGCATATCAAAGTCAATTAGCATCTGTCAGGACATCACAAGCTCCAGTCAAGTACATACTGTAGAGTGCCAATTAAGCTGCCTACACTTCCTAATTAGGGCTATACTGTAATTAGTTAAGCAACTTTGTTCCAGACAAGCTATTTTTAAAGTGCTCATATTACGCTTTTTGGCTTTTCCCCTTTCCTTTGTGTTATATATCTTTTTGTGCATGTAATAGGTTTACAAAGTGAAAAAGCCAAAAGTCCGCCCCATAGGGACTTACCATCTCCAACAAAAAACTCTGTTCACAAACTGCTCCAAACAGCTCTGTTGTAGCCTTTACTTCTGTGATGAATGTGCGTCACTTTGTAACACACGTTATAATGCTCACCTAGCTGCTATCATTGGCACTCCTTTATACTCTGCAACTGACTAGCTAGCAGTACTTACTGCACATGTGAGACTCCCAACAAAGATGGTACAGAAGTGTGATGCCTCACTCTGTAGCTAAAACAGAGAGGTCAACACACAGGGTGAAAAGAGGAGCTGCAGCAATGTGCAGTAAAACAAATGCATGGTGTTTTCTGAAAATTACACCACATAAACATTCTGGTACAACCTCTAAATACAATTACGAACCTGAAAATGAGCACTGTAATACTCGTTTTTTTCATTTATTATAAGTTATAAGTACATAGAATAAACAGAAAAGCTGCTATTTTCCATTCAGCAATTAAAAAAGTAGTCAAGATTCTCTAACTTTCAACTGAAAGTAGCTTTGAGTGTGGTGGTGTTTGTGTGCTCACTAGGCCTGTCACGATATTCAATAAATCAATTAAACGCACGATAAAAAAAATTTGCTCGATAATTTTTCCAGCCGCGATAATTTCCATTTGCTTGTTTGCTCTCCCCCCCCCCCCAAAGAGACTGGATGACCACTCTCGGTTCCTTAGCGTAACGAGGAGTTAACCCTCTTGTCAGTGGCATAGTCTTTGTGTGGGGAGGCGGAGAGAGAGACAGAGAAAACGCTAGTTGAGAGTTGGAGCAGGGTTTCCCGCAGCACTTTGCAGTTAAGGCGCCGTCAAAAAAAGAAAAAGAAATAAAGTATATGAGCGATATCTCCCGTGAAAAACGGCTTTAGGTACTCGCCGTCCTGTTTTCTTCCTTTCATAAACAACACAGTAGGGCTGCAGCTATCGATTCTTTTTGTAATCGATTAATCTAGAAATTAATCGATCGATTAATCGGATATTTTTTTTTGCGTTTTGAAACAACCAAAACAAATAATGTATAACGAAAATGATGTGGCTGTAAAATGATCAAGCATTTGAGTTTTATTTCTCAAAAGAACAGAGGTATTTATTCCAACTCCAACATGTGGCAATTTAATTTAATTAAGTTTCATGCTATAATCTAGCCCTGACATCAAAGTAAATATCTGTTTTATGTAGATTTCTACACCTGCAGCATTTACCATTAGGCTACCAACAAATAATATATAATTTCTGGGGTGAGCCTATTTTCTGTGGTAACCTAGAAACCTGTGTGTGTGTGTGTGTGTGTGTGTGTGTGTGTGTGTGTGTGTGTGTGTGTGTGTGTGTGTGTGTGTGTGTGTGTGTGTGTGTGTGTGTGTGTGTGTGTGTGTGTGTGTGTGTGTGTGTGTGTGTGTATGCGGAAGAGTAAGAGACGAGGGTGTATGTGTGTGTGTGAAGTTTTTTTTTGTTTAGGCTATACTCTCTTGCAATTGAACACGTGAATAAGTGTACTAGTTAAAAACATCAAAGCTAAACATCATATCTAGTCAACCCGCATCACGACATTGCTACAAATACAGTATGTGATTAAAATCAGCGGCTGCTTAGGCTATGTTACCTTGTTTCAGCGACGCTTGGTGAAACGGCGTGGAGCGGATGTTTTCGGTTCAGATGCTGAATCATTGAAGTCGTACTGCTGTGGTATGCCAGGTCAGTAGACACATTGCACCTTGTTCTCTTCCCAAACTTTAGACATTCTCTGCCGTTTCTGGACATCTTTACTCTCCGCCATCGCGCTAACTAAATTCAAAATGTATCGCGCGCTAGTGGTGTGCTTCCTGAACAACGGTCCGTGTGGAACAATCAGATCCCTGCGTGTATAGTGCGCGTCACAGGAATTTAACGAGGCTTCGAGGCAGAGTTTTTGCCTCGAGGAATTTTTGTAATCGAGTTACTCGAGTAACTCCATGAATCGTTTCAGCCCTACAACACAGTTGACAACCTGCAGGTGGAGGCGGTGTATACAGGCTCAGACATACACGCCGTTGTGGACTTGTGTCAGTCTCTCAAGCGGTATCAGCTGCACAGAACATTAACCGGTACACGCCTACAGCTGTGTGTCAGAGCCTCCCGGACAGGTGAACTGAGACTCCGTTACCCGCTTGTCGGTCAGTGGTTAATGATCGGTTATTTAATTTCATTGTGTTTTCTTTAGGAAGGCTAGCTGCCAAAAAAAGCCACTTACTAGCTAATTAATTAGCCTGAGGTAAACGACAGCAATCAGTAAACAGAAGTGATGTGGTGGCTGCGTGTGTGTGTGTGTGTGTGTGTGTGTGTGTGTGTGTGTGTGTGTGTGTGTGTGTGTGTGTGTGTGTGTGTGTGTGTGTGTGTGTGTGTGTGTGTGTGTGTGTGTGTGTGTGTGTGTGTGTGTGCGCGCGTGTGTCTGTGGTATATACGGTATAAGATAGATATAATGTATTCATTATATATTATTTAAATTAAATATTTAGTGTCTAATAAATAATTGTTAAATGTAGTACAGAGTCTCTATTGCACAAACACTCGAGGAATGCTGCAAACATTTGACAGCCAGCACGAATTACCTGGGAGAACATACGTGTCACAAACGGCAATTCCACAACTGTACAACAGCGTGAAAGACGACATATTAAAGGAGATCAAAGACATATTGTGGATATTTAAAATGTCTTCCAGTTCCAGTGTTAAATATTCTTTAGAAATAAAAGTTTATTGATCTTTGAAAAGGTGACCTGCATTATTATGCCATTATCATTATATTAGATGAAAATGGTCTCAGAACGACAATAATATCGTTTAGCGCAATAATTTCTGGGACAATTTATTGTCCAGCAAAATTTGTTATCGTGACAGGCCTAGTGCTCACTTTTGCTAGTAATCGAGACCTGACTTAAGACCACATGCGGAGGATTTTCGTCACAAGTGGGAATTGATTCTCACTTCTCTTCACTTCGCTTGCACAGCAAAAAGACAAATGTATTGTGGACTGAATGGGTACATCATTGTAATTATGACATCATTCATCCTTGTTTACATTGCCTGAAACTA
Organism: Gymnocephalus cernua; assembly: GCA_023631565.1. NCBI lineage: Eukaryota > Metazoa > Chordata > Actinopteri > Perciformes > Percidae > Gymnocephalus > Gymnocephalus cernua. The sequence goes on along the minus strand of CM042427.1, from coordinate 18,525,874 downwards.
AATAAATAATAATAAAAAAATATATATATGTGATTATGCATTAGGCATTCTTTATTACACAGGACAGCTGAAGATGTGAAAGGGAAGAGAGGTGGGAACGACATGCAGCAAAGGGCCGCAGGTCGGAACTGAACCCAAGGCCACTGCGGAAAGGACTGCTTTCACTTAACTACGGTGCAGATGTCCGTGCTCTGCATAACGACAGTACAGTGGAATGTTTGCCTTTAACAGAGCGACAATAATAACCTAATATACCAGGATTACTCAGATTAAACTACATTCTCGGTTATATTTTCACTAGTGCTGTCAGTTTAACGCGTTAACGGTGTTAACGCAAACCCATTTTAACGCCGACAATTTTTTTATCGCGCGATTAATGGTCTTTCGGATCTAGCTAGACCGGAAACAAAACAGACATGGCCGGCAAAATTACAAATCCCACTATGGCCACGTCATGTCTTGCACTACGAAGCAGCTCGATTGGTTGGGGTTAGGAATTTCAGCTCGGGTGGTTAAGGTTAGGATAGCGGATTGGTCAGGGGATAGAAACTGAACAAATGGAGTTACGTTACCTTGGAAGCCTGGCCAATAGTAGTGATTGAAGGGCGGGTCTTGGCGTGGCCGGCCGCACACACTTGTTTGGGCTTGCGAGCCGCGTAGCTACTGTAGGCTCGTCACGGCGATTAGCTTCAGAGCGAGTAGCGACTCTAGAGTCATAGTGAGAGAAACAAGTGTCTCCCCTGTTCTTTCTGACCACGGTGGGAAACCGGTAGCAGGAAAAGTTACCCCTCTCCTTGATTTGTATGTTGTTTATGGAGAAGAACAACCAGGAAATGAGTCGGGGGAAACCATAGTCGCTATGACGACGAGCCACGCTCGCTTCAGGCATGAGGCAGTACTATCTGTGTGTGATAGAGAGAGGGAGAATTGAGAGTGACAGCGATTAGCTATGGAGTGAGTAGCGACTCTAGAGTCATAGTGAGAGAAACAAAGCGTCTCCCCTGTTATTTCTGACCACGGTGGGACACCTGGAGCAAGAAAAGTTAACCCTCTCCTTGATTTCATGTGGTTTATGGAGAAGGACAGTCGTCAATTTCCCGTCCAGCACCCGCGACTTGGATTAGTGTGTCTGATACTAAGCAAATATATCCATGCACTGCACAGCAAAGCATTTTTCATTCAAATCAAATGAAGAAACTGAAATCGTGGTCAGAGCCCCTCAGCTGTAGAACAACTATAAAGTTGGTGAATCTACTTTTAAGTCTTTTTCAAGGGCCTTGTAAGATTGGATGAGTGGTGGGGGGAGGACACGGATGAAGTAATCTTCACTTGGTGTAGGTTTTATTTGTATTTTACACCAGACAAACAAGCAGTTTAGGCTGGTTTTTTTGAGGTTGTGAAAAACTATACACACACAAAAAAAAAATTATTATTCTAAATAACATAAGGAAATACATCAGTCATCAAAAAGATACCCTAAGCTAGTCCCATGGATTTTGGCAACAGGCAGCAATCTTCCTGTGTCTGACAGGGTGGGGGCGTGGCATCATGATGGTGGCTCTCCAACGTGATGTCGGCCAGCCATCACGATGGACGATGATATCGTCCATCAGCACAACCCTACTATCTAGGCACCCCTGTTTTACTGTTCTTTAATCCAACAACCACTTTTGGATGGCCCCATTTTAGGTGTAATATGTCTGAACTTCCCAAATCAGATTGTCACTTGTTACTTAAATACTGTAATATACTGGTTCCTTAAAAACAGTAAGTGAGCACACCTAAGCTGCAAACGCATTATAAACTGTTCTGATAAAACCTAGACTGACTGATGTTGTGACTCTAAGGAAGGCTTTAAGCATTTTCTTCTAGTTGCCCTCTGTAAAAATGTTTATTTATTTCTATACTTGCTTGCCAGAAAGGTAATGGGTCTCAGTTTTATAGGTTCCCTTTGACAATTATTGTAAATAGTAGAAGTAAGAAAAGTATGTTTTCCAGATCTAAAAAAAGCCATCACCATAAATAAAGCAGGTTCCTTAAGTAATACTTTGTACTGCCACTCTGTATTTCTAATCAGGGCTTCAGCTAAGCAGTGTACTTAAAAAAAAACAAAAAACAATCAGAGAAATCCATCACCAATATGGCCTTTACCCCTTAATTGTCTGCTAAGCAACAACGAGGAATCAAAGCCTTTGAAGATAAAGAGAAGCCATTAAGCTTACACTGCTGCACCAATCATTATCAGCCAAATCCAAGTGACAAGGCTCAATGCATGGGGTAAAATAAAGAGTAGATAAGACAGAGAGCTAATGATGATTTTTCTCCTAGCATCCAGAATGAAAAGCAACAAATGGGCGATAAAAACCCCAAAGAGGTGTCACAGAAAGACACCGAGGCAGCTGACAGAGGCTAATCACTGAGGTTAAAAGCTTTCTGAAAGGACAAGACAGCCCAAATCACTTTTATGACTTGCTCAGAACGCTGGTACGTGGATTACATTTTTCTCATGGTCAGAACTGTGAAAAAAAAATATATCCGGTATCTTCTGCTTCATGGTACATACAATTCCAAATGGATGAATATTTTGAAACAGGTGACGCAAATGAAAAGACACTGCTTTCCATAACATCTGAACAACAGCAGTACCCCCGAACACTCTCAGGCAGTTCAAATAAGGGCTCGTCTCATTTTAATCCAATGACATAACATTATAACTCTGATTTAATTAGCCACATTGATTTATGAAGCTGTCAGACTCTACCACAACAGATGTATTTCTGCAATATACAACATAGTTCTCATTTATCAGGCCTATTTAGAGCCTTTTCTTAATGAGTTTCCACTCCCTATTGTCTTTATTTGTGCTACATTCAATCTGCTACCTCAAAGTGAATTCAATATAAAGCGTTGGCACTAGCCAAACAGGGCTAACATGACAAGACATATTTACGGTCTAACAAAGGATCTATTATCAAAGATGTACAATGGAAGCAGGCAAGTCAAGAGACTGAGTTCAAGCAACTCACTTATATATGCCTATATGCTTTTATGCTAAGTGAAGATACTAATGTCCTGTAACATATAAAATGAACACATCTGTACATGCCTTGAAAAACAAACATGACCAGTCAAATTATTTATACTGTAAGAGTGCATATAGCACTACTGAAACCACAGATACTGAGCATATGTTTGTAAGCATACAGTATTCACAGTATGTGTGTTCATACATTTTTTTTTTCAATCCGTTTACTTATTAGAGAGTAACTGTGACTGCAAAGTTCTTTCCTGAAATTTTCAGCATTGCTATAGCTGTGGAGAGAGGATCTTGCCCTGCTGGGTTGAGCCTTATTCTGCTAAAGCTTTGATCAGGAGGTTCACACAGGCGACAGACTATACCACCTAACAGGCGAAGTACTGCAGTGCTTGCACAGTGGGTGGGGGTTGATGCAGGGACTTGCCATGGCAACAAAAACTCTGCAACTCAAGAGAAATAGCACTGCCTTGTAAATGTATTTTTTTTTTGAAAGAGGAAGTCTGACTACTTTTATCATTTCATACAAGTTAAAAGAGTTGTATAGAGTCCAATCAAGACATAATGAGAATACTTAGGGGCTATAATCAATATTTTGTAAATTAACCATAAATCACATGACTACTTTTAGTGAAAGAAAAAAAAACATGTTAATATTGCTTCATATCTGCTGGATGTCCAAATCAAGCTTACAATAGTTTTCAATTAGTTTTTATTTATTTTATTTCTGACTTTTTCAATTTTAATGTAGCTACATACAAAATACATGGTTGGAGAACTGTGAAGGAATGGCCAGAATGTTTTAATTTGGAAATTTACTTGAGTACTTTTTCACTACCACACTCAGAAAAGAAACTTGTCACCATCAATTTCATCCTGACCCCAGTTGGTTAGCATTAGACCTGAGCTGAATAGCTTGGTTTAATGGCATTTCATCTACTACAATATTTAAATCAGGTTCTTGTTATATAATTCTACAAGACTAGACGCATGTGAAAAAGAACAGGGATTAATTGGGAAGCAATTACGGCATAACGGCATCTTCTGGAATGTCATGCTGTCTCCTTGTTTCCGTTAGTGACATGTTACAGTTAAGACACTAAAAAATGTACATTTTATTTTGTTTTTATTAGTATTTTAACCAGGCAATATCCTTTCAGTTTAGTTTTTCTTCAGGATATCTTTTTTATTGAGTTTCAGTTTAAGACTTTTCAATGCTTAATTTCGTTTTAGTTTATAATAATAACCCTGGTGCAAATTTACGGGTTTTTTTGCTAACAAGTTCGCCATAACAACTTCAAAAGGTGATGTTAATGTTGAGTTTACAGCTCGATTCAACTGCCCCCCTAGTGGATAAAGCATTGTTTTATTGCAGGCAAGTGGAATTTGATGTCTTCAAACTTTATAAAATGTAATTTCTAACAAAAAATACAAAGAAAAGCATTGCCTATACACTAAAGTAGCTGTCAAGTGTGTTCTGTGCACAACGACCTCAACATGACCAGTGGGGTAGTTCAAATGAATCTTGATGTAGAGGGTCGATAACTCTTGACATCACTGGGTTATGTCCCTGAATTAATAAAACATCCAAATCACGCTGACTACTAATGTACCTAGACAACGATGTTGGGGTACAAAATTAAACAGACACTCTCTCTCTCACTCGCTGCTTCTAACACCAAATCTAATTGAGTTCAATGATATCCTGTGTTAAACAAACACTACAGCCAACAGGTGTGTCACAGTAGACCGCATTTGTTGAATGGTGTGTGCTGTTGTTTTGGAGTTGTTAACCTTCATGGCTTCAGATAATGGGAGCAGTGGGTTGTGGCACGGTAGAAAAGCTGTCACCCATTGCTCTTGCTGGTTCATTGCATGATGTACCTTAAACTACTATATATTAGGGCTGTCAGTTTAACGCGTTAACGACGTTAACGCAAACCCATTTTAATGCCGATAATTTTTTTAACGCACTTTTAACGCATAGAGAGAGCAACGGGATCTGTTAGTCCACTTCTTTAACTGTCTATGGCCACGCCATGTCCCGCCCTACGAAGCAGCTGATTGGTTTGGTTTAGGCATTTCACCGCGAGTAGTTAGGATAGTGGATTGGTCAGGGGATAGGACCTGAACAAATGGGGTTACGTTACCTTGGACGCCTGGCCAATAGTAGTGATTGAAGGGCGGGTCTTGTAATTTCGCAGACCGGAAACAAAACAGACACAAGCCTCGGCCGGTTTTAGCTTGCTAGCCGCGTAGCTAGTAGGCTCGTGACGGCGATTAGCTTCGGAGCAAGTAGTGACTCTACAGTCAGTGAGAGAAACAAAGTGTCTCCTCTGTTCTTTCTGACCACGGTGGGAAACCTGGAGCAGGAAAACCCTCTCCTTGATTTTACGTTGGTTATGAACGAGAACGAGAACCAGGAAATGAGTCACGGGAAACCAGTTGCTATGACGACGCTATGAGCCCATAGACAGATAGCATAGACAGTAGGACCAGCCACGCTCGCCTCAGGCATGAGGCAGGACTATCTGCAGTACTATCTGCAATGGAAAATCGAGGTAACAGCGTTACATTATGTGACAGATTATTATTTCCAAGTGTGAATGTTAGTGTGAAATTGAACATAACGTATATGACAATGTTGTTTTCAATAAAAAAAAACATTGTCACAAAGCAAGCTAATCTACTTTTCCAGGCTGATAAGAGAATTAAAATGAGAAAATATAATGGGACAAAAAGAAATCGAGGGACATTTAGAATGGATAAAAATGTGCGATTAATCGCGATTAAATATTTTAATTGCTTGACAGCACTAGTATCTTTTGGTATGCATTTCAGAAAAAAATGGTTAGGATTCAGGTGTAATTGCAAATGGTGATTAATCATGATTAATCCACTGAAAATTGTGATTAATTTGATTAAAAATTTTAATCATTTGACAGCCCTACTATATATATATATATATATATATATCTCACTCAATTCGCATAAAAACATTTGGATGGAAACACAGCTACTGGCTTGCCAAAATCAAGGGATATCATCCTCCTTATCCGGCCACTTTGAAAATTCATAAATTATTTGAAGATTGAAGATTTTTTTAAGGATATTTTTCGTGATCACCTACCAAGCAGTAACTTGTTTTGATCTAAGCAAATATATCCATGCACTGCACAGCAAAGCATTTTTCATTCAAATCAAATGAAGAAACTGAAATAGTGGTCAGAGCCCCTCAGCTGTAGAACAACTATAAAGTTGGTGAATCTACTTTTAAGTCTTTTTCAAGGGCCTTGTAAGATTGGATGAGTGGTGGGGGGAGGACACGGATGAAGTAATCTTCACTTGGTGTAGGTTTTATTTGTATTTTACACCAGACAAACAAGCAGTTCAGGCTGGTTTTTTTGAGGTTGTGAAAAACTATACACACAAAAAAAAAAAAAATACTATTCTAAATAACATAAGGAAATACATCAGTCATCAAAAAGATACCCTAAGCTAGTCCCATGGATTTTGGCAACAGGCAGCAATCTTCCAGCAGGACTGCACCTGAACTGAATCAACGTTTAACTCCAACAATGAACTCTCCTGAGGAGCTTCTACCCTATTGCTTTCAAACAGGAAACTCATCCTGCAGACAGACCAAAGTTAGTTCGGAATCAATGAAATGGATACTTGACCGATTTTAATCAAGCTCCCCTCGGAGCAGAGCAGCAGGGTCTGCCAAGCTGCTCTGCTTTTCCGTGCACTGGTGCCACAGAGGGAATCCAAACACGGTTCATCTAAACAAACACCACAATGCTATGACAGAGCTTAATCAGCAACATATCTCTTTAAGATACTCAAATAACATTTATATGTAAAACAATAAAAATAATGTCTACTCATTCTAATTGTCCTAACTTATACTAACAATATAGGTTGTTTAGGATACTTTAACATGATTATTCTCTGAATCAATAAAATTTGTTTAAAAACAACGTGGTACAGTCCGAGTTCCCTCTACTACAAAGCCCATTGGATTCTTTTACTTCCTATTTGGCAGTATGGACCCATGAACAGCAGGTTATTAGGATCGGAGCTCATGCAACGGAAATTTGGTTATTTGAAGTTGAACTGAATGAATAACAGGGCTGTGCAATTAATCCAATTTTAATCGTGACTATGATTTCGGCTCCCAATGATCACAAAAACAGAACAATCGAGAAAAACAATTATTTAGCTCATGTTTTGCAAGTAAACTCTTTAAAAATAAAGTTTCAATAGGAAAAGTATTAAGGCAAAGTTCACAGTTGTACGTTTTTTCACTTTCGATTTATTTAACCTTTTCCACTGTTTTTTCTAAGTTCAATAACTGCAACATCTTTGCAGAGGTCAACGAATAATCGTGTTAAATAATCGTGATTTCAATATTGACCGAAGTAATCGTGATTATTTTTTTTTTCATAAATCGAGCAGCCCTAATGATAATAGAACTGCAGAAACTACAATGTGTTAGGCCAGTTTGCAACCTCCTCTTATAGGGCACTGGTAAGCACCCCGACAGGCCTTTTTTTTTTAAACTTATGAACCTTTTTATTGACTTTTTATTTAGCTTGTGTACTAATTCAGTTATATACTAGCTTTATTTTGCCACTTCCAACGTTTTATTATATGCAGTTGTTTTATTGTTATTTTTATTTCTAACTGTTCTTAGATCTCCGTTCCCCTGCTGTTTTACTGTTGCTCCATTTTGCTGTTAAGTACTATCTGGCTACAAAACTCTTTGTAGAGTATTTTTAGAATCTGCAATAAAACCAACATATATTTTATTAGATGCAAGAAACATGCAATGCATTACTATTACTGGCATCAACACCTATGAACATCGGTCTTAACATAAGACCTAACTGAATACAGCTAGATGCTGGCTGCAATATAATGAATAAACATAATATAGTGAATAAAATGCATTTTTACCAGCACATTCCCATTTTATCAGTGGGTTTTGCTACACTAGTCTTCACAGCAACTTTCTTGGTTTCAAAACTCATTATCCAGGTTTTTAAAAACTCAAAAGTGCTCTAGCCACATCACTAGTGTTTTGAGTTTGGACAAGTGGCTGCAGCAGGATATTTTTATACCTCTTCACACATGTATTCACACAGAACATGAACACAATGACAAACAGATCTGTTGGACTCCCGTTTTGTCATTCTACACCACTACACCAAAGGGTGCAAGTCACACACATCCCCTCAAACTGCTGGTTTGAGGGGTGACTGCTAATTACTGCAGAGACTGAGCAGACGATACCTTGCATGTGCGTTAGGGAGTTTTCCAAACAGTGGTCAAATGTGCAACTTTAGCACAGAGTCAAAACATATATATATTTTTTAATCTTCATTTTAAAATACCTACATGTAGCCTACTTTGTTCCTCATACTTGCTCTGTCATTGTTGTCTCATTTGATTATCGTTAACATAATCAGCAGAATATGTGATTGTGCGATTCATTGGTAGCCCAAATGTTCTGAATTGCTTTATGGAAGTATTTTCACCAGCATACAGGCATTATTGTAAAAATTAAAACATTAGAATTACACATTTTTCTGTACATACAAATCAAATAAATACCATGTGTTTACTGTAGTTAAGACATCATGCTTATAAATCCTAATGATGTTCTCTCCTGACACTGATCGGGCCTACCAGACAGACAGTATGTTCACTTGTAAGTTGTACTCGTTAGCTACATTAAAAAAGCTGAGTATACAGTATTAGTGATCTGAATTTCAATTGAGGAAGCAAATGTGTTAAGTGAGGAGGGATTGAACTCCAATTGAAAGCTTTAAGGCATTGGCTTAGGCTTCATTAAGAATGGCTGGCTGTTCAAAAACGACTGTTAAAATCAGCATGTAATTATCAGGCAAGTGAGACGAATTCCTAATCTGAGAAGCTGCAGGGCTTCCAGCGCCTATGGTCAAAACTGCACAGCAGTCTAGATGTACATTATGACTCACTATATGATCAGAAAGTCTGCTCAAGAGGGTGCACACACAAACAATGGTGCTCTGCAGGAGTTACACATAAGCATAGGAAAAAGCATTTCATGACGTGAGAAGACAAAAGATGGTTGTCAACAGACACTGCTAATTCTACAACGCTGACATAAATCAATCTAAAAGTATTAAAAGATTAAATGTTTGCCAACTCAACTCCTCCTGCCTCAGCTTACCCTTATCAGACACCATAAATACAACCATTCATCAAATTCACTCCTCACCTAAATTGGCAGTACACTTAAATTGTCGTTTTAGTGCAAACTAAGCACCAATATATACTATGACTCACACACACACACACACACACACATTTTTCAATCAACACTGGCAAGTTGAAATTAAGATGGCTGGCTCCCAGCCAGGCCGACAAGCACAGTCAAGTAAAGGATGTGTTTGTCAAAGCACAGATCTACAGTCAGTCCATGTTCACTCAGCTGTCGAATATTCTATGTTTAAAGCTCAAACTGGCATCCTCTATCCACCTCCAAAACCTAATGCTTAATGCATTATTCATAAAACTTCCATAGACGACCGCATTGGAAAAAAGGTCTTCAACTTTTCCTGTTTTGCTGTGATGCCGACAGAAGCAGAGTATTTCATCCTTGTATTGCACAATGCTTGTTGTTTGAATTTAAATTCAAATAGAGTAGAGGTACAAGGTCAGAACAAATATCACAAAACAACCTGACCATAATCTGCATACATCAGACTTGGCAATCATCAGCGCTTATTAAAGCATTTGTTTTCACAAAAGGATCTGGTGCTGTCAGTTCAGGATGTCATAGCCTTGATTCAGGGTAACACTCTTCACTGATAACAAGTAGCACTGGATTGTAACAGACAAATCCTGGTGCAAGGCAAAAGTAAACAAGCTGTTGTGGCATCTCACTTTTAAACCTGTGCAATAACACTGATTTACTTTTTAAATCATTTTTGTCAAGAAACAAGTGCACAAACCGTTTCATGTTGAACACATAGCCATCAAAATGCTATTCAAATAATGGTTATAATCTAAAACACTTTGTAGTTGTAATAGATAGCTAGATGTATTTTAGGTTATTTTGTGTGTATTATGTACTATAATCTCCAATCCAACTACTTTGTAGTTGTAATAGACAGCTAGATGTTAGAGCTCGGCGATACGAAGAAAATCAAATATCCCGATATTTTTGACCAAATACCTCGATATTGTGGCGATATTGTAAGGTTGACAATTGGTGCTTTCACAAAATATGCACACAATGAGATTTTTGATAAATAATCATCAGTTATGTTGATATAATAACTATGTGGGTAAAGGCAAATAATAGAACAGCTACAACAGTCTGGTGTGTTCGGAAAATCACATCACTCTACTGTAATGCAGCCTTTAAAACCAGGAAAAGACAACATTTGTGTCATATCAGGATATTACGATATCCAACATTTAATACGATATCTAGCCTCTATCGATATCAATATAATATCTAAGGGTGCTCCGATCGATCGGTCACCGATCGGTATCGGCCGATAATGGCTTTAAATAGTTTGATCGGTGGTCTCCATAAATGCCGATCAGATAGGCCGATCAGATGACGCACTACCAGGGGTGTATTAAGAGCACACTACTTGTGAAAACATTTTCAACATGGAGCTAAAATGGCGGCCTCTCTACATTCACTGGTCTGGCAAGGTGTCTGAACGGCGGTAGAACAGCGGTTGGCCCGCGGAACGAAGGCGGTAGGAAGACGGCTACCGCTTTTAAAAAGCGGCTGCCACTGGTGGTGCGCCGGTGGTGCTCCAGCAAACGTGTTTGTGATTACGCAATTCTGACGCTTCTACTGCCTCTGGAGCACCGCTGGTGGTCCGCCGACTCATTGCTATCTGGGAAAAAGACAATACATTAGTGATTTGCAACGTGTGTGCCAAGGAAATACCACGAGACGGAAAGCTCCAAAGACATTTCAACACCACCAACCTCATCAGACATTTGAAGGTTAGTCACGGAAAGGAGGATGAGGAGTTTTCAAAGTTAGCTAACGCTAAGGGAGAGCGGAGTCGTGTAGCTAGCAGCTCCAGCGCCACTCAAACAGCTGTTTCCCCGTGTGTGTCGGTCCGTGTGTGTGTCGGTCCGCGCGCGTGCGTGCGTGCGTGCGTGTGTGTGCGCATTGAAGAAATGTCTGCAGTGATTGAAAGGACATTTTTTAGATGTGTGACTGTTACGTAATGGCGTAATTTTCAGTTCATAAAAGTGATCGGTGATCGGCCGATACGTCTTCTAGCAATCGGTGATCGGCCCCAAAAATCCTGATCGGAGCACCCTTAATAATATCGATATATTGCCCAGCCCTACTAGATGTATTTTGGTAAGCAATAGAAAGCTTATTATTTGTGTATTATGTACTATAATCTCCAATCCAATCTGATAATAATTATTATGATCAATATGATGCCTCCCTCTCATGAGTTTCCCATTGGTTTTTAAGCATGTCTTTGCCTCAAAGTCACCCCCCCAAGCTCTCCAAACCTGTCCCACATCCAGGTGTTCACATCTGCTTCTGCACCTTAGCCCTACCTTTACCGGGCTCCCGGTAGCTCTCAACTGATTCTGAATTCACCCAAACCAACCATGTTTAGAGACTACTAATGTAGTATAAAAAGATTAAAGATAAGAGGGAGAACAGTGAGATGTGTCAGTGTCAACTTTCTCTCTCCCTCATTTACTGAACCCCTCTCTCAGACTAGGTGGTTGTGGATTAAATGGAGATGTTATCAGGGCTCAGGGCAAGTCAATATTGCACTTTCACGTGTGTGAGGCCGATAGGGGCCATAAATGGATAGCCAGAGGTCCCAAAAGAAACCCAGCTGTAGCAGGTACTCAGAGAATATCCCACTGCATGAAGGGCAACCATAATGAAGTAGCCATTTTTGGGTGTAGAAATTTGTTAAAATCAGCATGTAATTATCATGTACTTATTATCATTATCATAAATAAAACAACCATTTATCAAATTCACTCCTCACCTAAATTGGCAGTACACTTAAATTGTCGTTTTAGTGCAAACTAAGCACCAATATAAACTACTACTACTACTACTACTACTACTACTACTACTACTACTATACACACACACACACACACACACACACAAAAATGTTCAATCAACACTGGCAAGTTGAAATTAAGATGGCTGGCTCCCAGCCAGGCCGACAAGCACAGTCAAGTAAAGGATGTGTTTGTCAAAGCACAGATCTACAGTCAGTCCATGTTCACTCAGCTGTCGAATATTCTATGTTTAAAGCTCAAACTGGCATCCTCTATCCACCTCCAAAACCTAATGCTTAATGCATTATTCATAAAACTTCCATAGACGACCGCATTGGAAAAAAGGTCTTCAACTTTTCCTGTTTTGCTGTGATGCCGACAGAAGCAGAGTATTTCATCCTTGTATTGCACAATGCTTGTTGTTTGAATTTAAATTCAAATAGAGTAGAGGTACAAGGTCAGAACAAATATCACAAAACAACCTGACCATAATCTGCATACATCAGACTTGGCAATCATCAGCGCTTATTAAAGCATTTGTTTTCTCAAAAGGATCTGGTGCTGTCAGTTCAGGATGTCATAGCCTTGATTCAGGGTAACACTCTTCACTGATAACAAGTAGCACTGGATTGTAACAGACAAATCCTGGTGCAAGGCAAAAGTAAACAAGCTGTCATTACTATTGTGTAGGGCTGAAACGATTTATCCAGTTACTCGAACTCGATTACAAAAATTCCTCGAGACAAAAACTCGGCCTTGAAGCCTCGTTAAATTCCGATGACGCGCACTATATGCGCAGGGATCTGATTGTTCCACACGTTGTTCAGGAAGCACACCACTAGCGCGTGATACATTTTGAATTAAGTTGGCGCGATGGCGGAGAGTAAAGATGTCCAGAAACGGTAGAGAATGTCTAAAGTTTGGGATCATTACATACTAAAAAAGGAAGAGAACAAGGTGCAATGTGTCTACTGCAAAGTAGACCTGGTATACCACAGCAGTACGACTTCAATGATTCAGCATCTGAACCGAAAACATCCGCTCCACGCCATTTCACCAAGCGTCACTGAAACAAGGTAACGTAGCCTAAGCAGCCGCTGATTTTAATCACATACTGTATTTGTAGCGATGTCGTAAAGCGGTTTGACTAGATATGATGTTCAGCTTTGATGTTTTTAAGTAGTAAACTTATTCACGTTCAATTGCAAGAGAGTATAGCCTAAAAAAAGAACCCCTTCTCACACACACACACACGCATGCACCCTCGTCTCTCTCACTCTTCCTCACGCACAGCACGCGTGCTCACACACACACACACACACACACACACACACACACACACACACACACACACACAGGTTGCTAGGTTACCATAGAAAATAGGCTCACCCTGGAAATTCTATATTATTTGTTGGTAGCCTAATGGTAAATGCTGCAGGTATAGAAATCTACATAAAACAGATATTTACTTTGATGTCAGGGCTCGATTACAGCATGAAACTTAATTAAATTAAATTGCCAAATGTTGGAGTTGGAATAAATACCTCTGTTCTTTTGAGAAATAAAAGCCAAATGCTTGATCATTTTACAGCCACATCATTTTTGTTATGCATTATTTGTTTTGGTTGTTTAAAAACGCAAGAAATAAATATCCGATTAATCGATCGATAAAGTGCTAGATTAATCGATTACAAAAAGAAATAGAGAGCTGCAGCCCTACTATTGTGGCATCTCACTTTTAAACCTGTGCAATAACACTGATTTACTTTTTAAATCACTTTTGTTAAGAAACAAGTGCACAAACCGTTTCATGTTGAACACATAGCCATCAAAATGCAATTCAAATAATGGTTATAATCTAAAACACTTTGTAGTTGTAATAGATAGCTAGATGTATTTTAGGTTATTATGTGTGTATTATGTACTATAATCTCCAATCCAATCTGAAAATAATTATCATGATCAATATGATGCCTCCCTCTCATGAGTTTCCCATTGGTTTTCAAGCATGTCTTTGCCTCAAAGTCACCCCCCCAAGCTCTCCAAACCTGTCCCACATCCAGGTGTTCACATCTGCTTCTGCACCTTAGCCCTACCTTTACCGGGCTCCCGGTAGCTCTCAACTGATTCTGAATTCACCCAAACCAACCATGTTTAGAGACTACTAATGTAGTATAAAAAGATTAAAGATAAGAGGGAGAACAGCAAGATAACACAAATCTGATAATCTCAAAGAGAGATGGCCAGTGGTTGTTGTGGAGAAAGAGATGAGGATTCATAAGAAGCCTGGACAAGACCAGGGCTGATGTGCATTACCCCAAACATCCCCATTCTCTGAATAAACATGTGTTTAAGACTTCTGCAAGTCCCATCATGAACACAAACAACTAAAACAGTAGAATGGATACTGTCAGGGTTTACTGTCTTGTCAAGACAGAATCCAGTAACCTGCATGAGACAGTTTCACATTTACCCATTTTAATTATTTAAAAGACCTTGTTAAATATTGTAAATACACACTTACAGAAGCACAAAAATGCATGGTCACACACACACTATACTATTGTCTCTTTATGGGCTATAACGGACAGCCAGGAGGCTCCTGAAATATCCTCCTTGCCTTTGAAAAAGATTGAAATGATGCTGGCGTAATCCTACGTGCCAGAACTGGAGCTGGGCAGCAGGGCTGGGTTTAGCACTCGCTACGGACATCATGGCAGAGGCTACGAGACCAAAAAGAGTAACGGAGGAGGCTAAAAAGAGAAAAGGAGAGAGTGGCCAAGCTGCTGTTAAACTACTCAGACTGGCTTTTAGTCAGTGGAGCTTTGCAAAATGAAAGGCTGCTAGACAGACAGCGAGATGGCCACCTTGCTGTTGGACTAGTAAGATGTAGTGACGACTAATAAACAATATTAGCTGCCTTGCTGTGTCTTGCGTTGTTGCGCTTGATATCTGGCTTTGTTAGCAAAGTCTGAGACTTGCTGGTTTTTTGATCATTATTGATCAGTAATTTACAATTTAACAAATGCACGTGTACAGCTGTCTATATATATATATATATATATATATATATATATATATATATATATATATATATATATATATATATTATATTATATATTTATTTAAGTGAATTACACCCTGAAACTGTAGGGGCACCAAATTGAAAAAGAAATATGAATATTACGCAATGTTGCTTTAAAAGCTGTAAATGATTTTAATGAAGACAATGCGTTTGCAGCATTTATAATTTAAATAAAAAAACTGTACCATTAACTCCAGCAGTTCTTTCCCCCCTTTGAGCATTGATTTTATTTCACAGTGGACACATTGCTCTGAGTAATTTCACTCAAGGATTTAGTGCATGTTACACTGTAGCTCAAATAAATGTTACTTAATCAATAGGGAGGTCTACTGCCACAATAAAAAAAATCCTCACATATATAGGGGCCTAAATCATGTTTTCTGCCTTTAGAAATGCAGCATTTAAGTTTCAAAGAATGTGCTCAAGAGACGTTTTTCTGTGAACATATACATGTGGTAAACATGTGAGGGATTTAACAGTTGACGTTATACCACAGGACAGACTAAGTATGACGAAGAGAGTATGGGTGTGGGAGAGTGAGTAAGAGAAAGATTGTCTTCAGTATAGCCGGTGCCTTCCCTGCAGGACATACAATGATTGATGGCCAACTTTGACTGGTTAAAAAAATGTGATTTCAACCTAACTATCAATCACTTGGCTCCCAGTCTCAAACTGCAAAATGCGGCATTTGTTGCCAAAGACGTGGGAAATCAGGGTCTAAGGGAAGCACCATACGTATGCTGCTGGCTGCCTAAGCTTGCCCCGTCTATGACCTTCCCTGAAGATTTGTTCAATACAACCACTTTGATATTGCCCCACCATGCCCTTCTCTGCTCCACATGAAAACCTACACATTCTCTATAGGAGGGAGAATCCTTACAGCCTTAAGTTATTAGGCTTATTGAAACACAGCATCCTGGGACACAGTTGCCAAAAGCATTTGCATTCTTTCTCATCATGCCACAGCAGGAAGATAACATTTTACTGTGCATCGTTGCTGCCACAAAACAGAACAGATTCCCTATAAGGAACAGTGCCTGCTGGCAGCAATCTTGCTTGTTATTATCCCTCTCAAACCTGAAGACCAAGTCACCTGACCATGCATCATTTTCACAGCTTTTGTTTTTCCTCCAACAGGAATTGTGCAGTCCAGTAGAAAATCCAAAGCATAACCATATAAAGACAGGCAAGGGATTATCCTTGTATAGTCTGTGTACCTCTGCAGCCTGCAACTCTGTCTACTCGTCCTTTTCAAGCCAAGTTTGAAGAGGACGCATTTAGCCTCCTGCTGTCTTTAAATGTGTTTGCTCAAATTATAATAGACTATAGGGTAATTTATAGATGACGACCAACCGACGCATTGAGACCTGAAATGACGTGATTTTTACGTGTCAGTGTAGCTGGTGGGATTAAGAAGGGAATTAGGTGCTTAAAAAGATGGATAAGAGATATTTCATAATAGCACCAATACAGGTATTTATAATAAGGAAGTGGCTTTACTTATTTAAAAATATGTACTCTGTAGTTCCTATGTTTTATTACAGTATGTTTCTCTAATCCTGTGTTTGTTTCTCCAATTAACAAGGGGTGAACATGAGTCTCTAACAAAAAGCATGATGCTGATTTTAATCTCTTATGCTTTTATAATGACCATAGATTTATTCAGTGTTTAACTGTACTTTCACAAAGTGAACAGGTTTGGGTTTTGTGTTGGAAGTTGGAAACTGCCTAGTCACAGTGATATCACACCTCTTCCAGGAAAATCTTCAAATATTTATGTTCATCCTAAGAGATGGTTCAGCAATTGTTGCTCCTCTTTAAAAGTTAACAATGTAAATGCAATTAGATAAATCCCAAACGGCCAAATTAATAATGCCAGCTCTTTAAATGATTAAACCTCAAGTGCTTTTGCCAAATACATTTCTTGTATAATACACATCAACAAAATAAGAAAAACACATTAATCTTTGAAGAATACTTAAATAATCAATGTTGGAAAAGATTGTATCACTCTGACAGCCAACATGTTGGGCCTAAAGGTTGGAGAAAAGGGCTGATGACTCGACAGTTGCCAGTTTGTTCCCCAGACTGGCAGGATAAATCTGAGTGGGGAAACTGAAAGAGCAGCGCTTGCCCCTTCCTCATTCCCACCACTAAAATGCCCTGGATTAGCGACATTGTTCCTACTATTCACATTAAATGGCCACTCCATTATTTTTGTTACAACAGTAGGCTATCTATTATCATCTAATAAATGACAATGAGTTTACCCTAACCAGTCACATGCTGGGGCAAGTGATTGGTTAGGCCAGACACTTGTGCTACTCTGATGTCAATTGCATCACTGATAGACTATTAACATACAGGTAGTACCAGAATACAGTTTCCATGAGTTATCAAAGTTTTCAAAGAACAGCAATAAAAACAAAGTAGTTATACGTTTGAGGAGGTTAGATATAAGCTTACATTAAAGATAAGACTAGACAGAATGGATATATTTATCTTGAATTAAAAGGCTACAGGGCTATTGGAGGGCAAATGACACAGGGCCTGGTTAAAGGACCAACAGAGGCCAGGGGAGATAGTTTATCCCACGAGTTAACACTAAAAGGTGGATATTGTGGAAAAAACAAAAAGAACAAAACACCAGCTATATGCACATTTTTGAGCAGAGAATGGCAGAAGAATTAGGCTTAATATGTAGAACATGTTGAGAATTGACAAGCAGCATAGCTGTTTGAGAGACAAAGTTGAAATCCACCACATAGCTGCAGACGTTGCAGCACCTATCTAAAATAAGTGGCCCGAGTACTGCTGAGGGAAAATATTTCATTTAAGAGATTTAATGGGGCATAAAAGAGGAGCAAGGACCAGCAATAATGGAACGAACCATAAGCCAAATCTTGGAGCTAAAATACATCTCGGCCAGGAGCTGGATTTATATTCTTGCAATGGCAGATGCTGCAATCTGATTAATGTGCCATAGATGATATTCTCCAGGATCCTTGTCCACGATCTGCTGATCATTTAAGAATTGGACATTATTGATATTGCAGGAAGAAGGGCTGATTTGTGAGAAATGGTGACAAGAAAATGAGTAGTGTCAAAAGCGTGGGAAAGCAGAAATGGTAGAGGCTGAAAATGTCAAACAGATAGTAGAAATTTGCCACGAAGGGGAGACATGGGGAAAAAAAAACAACCCTCTTAAAAGGTTCACATAATTCAGCCTTTAACAGTAGGCTGACATGTATAAATGAAGAGCAACATGGCAGGTGCATGCTTGGGGATCACGTATTCCAAGTCCACGCTGGTAATGTGTGGACAGCTGGCAGTGATCACAACACACACACACACGTGATTTATGAGGGTCTAAAGAACAATTGAAAATGAGGCACTGAACCATGTACGACAGGTCTATGGGGATGAGTCTGTGCTCCGGAAGGCACAGTGTAGCTAACCATAACTCTGAGAGATGGAGAGTATGGCTAGAGGGACAGTGCTCTGTGTGTGTGTGTGTGTGTGTGTGTGTGTGTGTGTGTGTGTGTGTGTGTGTGTGTGTGTGTGTGTGTGTGTGTGTGTGTGTGTGTGTGTGTGTGTGTGTGTGTGTGTGTGTGTGTGTGTGTATGTGTGTCGTTTTGTCTATGAAGGCTAGCTGTGAAAGTGCAGTATGGGTTTCCGCGCATCAATGTTTGTGCATGAGGGTATCTCTGGGATAATTAAAAACTTTTCAAGCCATCTTTTTATTTCATAACTATTAAATTAGGTTACTAGGAATTAGGTCCTGGAGTCTGGAGTTTCCCTTTCACACATGTTGCACACAACAGGAAATTGTCAGTGTCAGATGTGTTCTCACTTACTGGAAATACTCGTGTTTGATTTACACTAGGGGTGGCGCTGGGTAGAGTGTGCAGCAAACAGGAGATGACGCAGATTACACAGCGTCATGGATCCGTTCAAAAATTGGTCATAGACAACAGAGTCTCTTGCTGTTCCTTGAATTTGTACCTGCAATTTGAATTTTAAAAAGGTTACCAATCTTGTCGTCTCTCCAGTTATACATTGTTGTTGCCGTCTTAATGTAAATAACCCTCCTTCTTCACCCTTGGTTTGTTTTCTTCCATATTTTTGCAAGCAGCATGAAACGTCATCAACACGCCCACTCGCTTGCTGTGAATTTTCACACTGTCGGGTCAATGGGAGATTATACAGATTTACGGATTTTACAGATTACACAGGGTAAAGATCAGTTGATGTCCGAGCCAAGTGATTCAGACAGTTTTGTTTTCACACACAGCTGTGCCCGGTAATGTCTAGATCATTTCAGGTTTGCAGTGCATGTGTGTAAGGGGGCTTTATAGTATCACAGTCGCACACAGTGCAGCTCAGTGTTGCCAATTGTAAGGATTTTATAGCCTAGATTACGCCAACAATTAGCACAGCTCTATTCAGAGGATGACTGCTGAAATCACTTTCTGTGACGAGTTTGGGGACAACATGTAAGGTAGACAAGTCCAAGAGCTTACAGCTGGTCTAGGTTACTACATTTATTTATAATATGAATTGTTCAAGCACGACTGCTCCATTTAACAGCTGGGTAGCTGAGGAGTATCAGACTTGCACCGTAATATTTTTATTTGTAATCTTTTGCATGTTTGTGTGCTGCTGCGCTTCCCTGTGTGTGTGTAACAGTGTGAGCGTTCTGTGCACGAGCCTAGGTGCACATGCGCCCAAATTTTGTAAGGGTGCGACTAACATTTTTCCTAGGTTGCACCGGTGCACCTCCGCGCAGCCCCGCCCCCATTCACACACACGGCCACTGTGCAACACGAGAGACACGGCATCGGTTTACACTGCGACATTTGTCTACAGTTTTAATAATTATTAACACAGCTGTATATCGTTAAGCATGAGAGGGGAACCTGTATTTGTAGCAGTGTTTCCGCTGCTAACTGTGTTACTGCGGCCGCCGCACGGCGAAAAACACAGACGAAGTTATTGAATGCAACTAACTTCAGACGGAGCCTGCAAAATGCAGCGCAGTGACAATACAGACATTTCATATACAAAGCGCATTCGACCCGTTCATAGTGAGTCCTCTCTCTCTCTCTCTCTCTCTCTCTCTCTCTCTCTCTCTCTCTCTCTCTCTCACTCTCTCTCTCTCACTCTCTCTCTCTCTCTCTCTCACTCTCTCTCTCACTCTCTCTCTCACTCTCTCTCTCACTCTCTCTCTCACTCTCTCTCTCTCTCTCTCTCTCTCTCGAGGGGGAATGACATGCAGCAAAGGGCCGCAGGTCGGAGTCGAACCTGGCCCGCTGCGTCGAGGAGTAAACCTCTATATATACCACCTGAGCTATCCGGGCGCCCTCTTTCTCTTTTAATCTGTTATTGTTGATAACAAGTGAAGGAGCTTTCTCAGAGATATATATATATTTTAAATGTATCATAGGCTATTTATTTAAGATAATTTGCATTTACATGTGTTGCAGCTGTATATTTTCAAACTGAGAAGTAAACCAGCTGTCTTTGCATTTTATTTTAATCACAACCGGTTTTCATAAAAGAGCTTGTGAAAAGTGGCTTTGACTTAAAACAGAACATTTAGCCCACTTAGTCCACAGAGATATGATTTTGAGTCCTGGACTAGTGGAAGATCTGATAAGAATCAGTGTGTGTGTGTGTGTGTGTGTGTGGGAGGGGGGGGCAGTTTGGAGAATTTTGATTTTTTTTTTTTTTTTGAATTTTGATGCTAGGGAGTGTGGCAAGCTGGTACTGTCATTGGTTTAGGCAAGGCTAAAGGGGAAGAAGGCCACATTACAGGTGTTGTCCATCTGAGGGGCAGAGGACAGCAGGGGGGGGGGCTATAAGACTTTGAGCCATGAAATGTTAGATCTCAGTTCAGGGAGGCACTTTGACGGCCATAGACAGTATATAAAAGTTTCCGACCGCGGCGCTGCCTCCCCGCTCTCGGCGATAGCTTGTTTGTTGGCCTGTAGCATGCTAACGTTAGCTATAGAGATGCTTGTCGTAAATAGATTTCCATTTACCGGTGGCGAGTCTGACATAGTGTAAAAAGTGCAAATCTTCTTTTGGAAAGTAGGCTTGTAGAGCCATGCCGACAGCAACTTGTAAACAGAGCGTGCACGAGGAGAACTAGGCTAGTGCATGCTCTCTCGTGCACACGTTTAATAGGCGTTCCCTCTCGGGAGCAGGTAGGGTGTTGTGCATGTGCATTTTTTCAAAAAGTGGAGAGGGCAGTTCTTTTCTAAAATTCGGGAAAATCCTCCATTATACCTTTTGAAATGTTTTAGTTTGGCAGCTCAGTGAAGCACTTCAAACTTTTTTTGTTAATATTTTTATTTTTATATGCAATATGATTGTGTTTCAACTAAAAAGTATTTACCTACACCTTATTCTTGTTTAAAATCATTTACATAATATAAATGAATGTATATGGAGCGTGATAAAAAGGTAACCTTGAAATTGTGGCGTGCTGGTGCACCTAAATAAAAAAGTTAGGCGCACCAGTGCAACCAAGGCAAAAAGTTAGTGTGGAGCCCTGATTTTACTAATGCGTTGTTAAAATAACAATGAAATGTAAATCAATAAATTTTTTGTATTAGGAAGGAAAGCATTCAAGTAAGGCCTTAGCTTGTCTCTCCTCTTTCATTAAATAAATCAACAGTTCTAGTTAGACGTTGCCGGTGCCAGCTGGAGACGTCCTCGAGGGATGCGAGTGGAAATAAGAGCTGAGACGGGGCAAACACTATTGACTTTAGACCAGAATTTTGTTGGTCAATGGTGCAATCACTTCCCGCTGCCTCAAAATAGCAATACGCCAAGAATTCACCTGAACACACCTCCCTGTAAGATCAGCACGCCCATGGGCACATTTGCTATGTAAACGATGTGGGCGCTGGATGGGAAACCGACAACTGCGTCGGTCTTAAACTAGCAAAGACACTTGCGTCGGGCTTTGCTTTGCGCTGCGCCGGGTGCAAGATAGGGCCCTTAGTGTCAAAGACATTTCACAGGTCTTTGCCAACACGCACGCTCTCAATCCACTCATTATGTCTCCATGCAGTAACAGAACCATGTCTTTGCCCTAATCCCAACCAAGGACAAGGTTGCAACTGTGATGTAAAATAAGCAACACATTTTTTGAGATATGTTTTGCATGTGACAAGATATAGCAGAACAATAAAGCCAGGTATACAAGGTAATGTAAAGAAAGTTCTGACTAGCCTAAAATTGGGGTGTCACCAACAAAATACACCAACTTGCAAAAATCAAGTGGGAGTGATGCATGAAGAAGCTGCACAGAGTAACTGATCATTGGCAATTTTATGGCCAGAGGCTGTGGAACAGTTAAAACAGGGTGGGAATTAAAAAAAAAAAAGTACAATTCTTCTTTGTTAGAGGCATGTATGAGTCAGGGCCAATCGCAGTATCCAATGCCCTTCCCTGCTGTAACAATTGTGTGTTATGGGGAAGAGTCTCAAGTCGATTCACCATAAAAGCTTCTCCCCAGAGGATATCAACATCTTTTTGCCAAAGTTGCAGAATCTCCATGAGTGAATATACTGTATGGCACCGTAGATTAAATTAGTTTGAGAGAGAGAACACCTATTCTTACATAGTCCTGGGAGATCCATTGTCAGTGATACTGTATTAGGTGAAGAGCCTAACACAACTGGAATATTGGAACATTGGGACAATTTGGCAGCCAGTCCCTGATATCTATAAAAGATGTGGCATGCGTCCACAGCTTTTGCTCTGCACATTGCAGGGCATACTGATGGTTCTGTGTTGGCTGGCAATCATTTACGCTACTGCCACGTGTACATAGTTACAATGCAAAATACAGTAAGATATGTTTCCAGTTTGAAGTACTCAAACTGAATAAAACAGCATTCATTAAGGGTGTAAAACACTCAGAGGGTGATTAAATGGAATACAAACTCAAAACTGTGCTGCTTGACTATTATTGACACCACTGCACCCCTCTCCACACTTTGTTGCAGTTAGGTTTATCACAATTCCCCAAAACGGAAGCCAACCCCCCACCCCCCCAGCATTCAACCAATACACTTTATAAATTGGAAATGCTATAAGTGGAATGCTTTAGTAGACAAGAGTTGAATCATTTTAATATATTTATATTTTATATATGTAGATTTAGTCTCGTAATGCTGAACCAAAGTTCAAAAACATTCATTCCACCTGGAAAGCTTTAGTTATGGCATTAGCAACATGTGCTGAGGTTAGGACAACAAGCTGATTGGCGTGCAGTCAGTCACACTATTGAGCGTTAGTGAAATGCCAGAGCTGAAACGCCAACCTGCAGGTCAGCCACAACAGCAATGGAGAGAGAGTTGTGTACTGTATAAGACAAGGACAGTGCGTTGGAATTGCTCTACCGTTGTAGGTTATGTGAATAGAAACACGTAAAATATGCTAAAACACATTCAATGGCATCAACCAGATGTGCCAATCAAGAACAAGGAAAAAGAAAACTGTATTTTGTATTTTCAACTTCATAGCATAAAAGATGCTACTCAGTTTTATACCCTTTTGTGACCGGTTATCTTTTGGGAAAGTGCCTATTTAGTGTTTGTACAGTATAATACAGAAGAGGTTAAAATGTTCCTTTTTTTTTTAATAATGAAAATAGTTAACCAAAGTTGCCCGAAGGCATTCAGAATGTGTGTGCCACCCAAATAATGACTAAAAGTAAGTCTTTGAGAACGGGTTTCTCAAGCCAGGTGGCGCATTAGACCAGGGGCTCATCTCCTGTTTCCAAAATGCATCACAAACTGCTTGAGAAAGCTGTTCTACGATGATAATTGGTGATGAAAATAAATCATGTTCAATAAGATGTAGCCTACTTGTGTTTACTATAGTGTTTCTGCGGTGGTCTTTTTCAGTCGCGGAAAATACTTTTCAATACTCATCTGGGATGAAGCAGCAAACATTCAGTGTAAGAGTAAAAAAATGACATAACATTATTTATAATACATTTATTTGATTCACAGCTGCTACTTATAGTGTTTTGACCTTGACAATCCAACTGCATTTTACCTGCGACTAGTTAACTTTCTAAAGCGGACAAAATCGCTGGTTTGCTAAGAGTCGGGTCGGGACTAACATTAAACACTGGCAGACGCAAGTGACAGAGACACGGAGGAGAGCATGGACGTAAATATGCTGCTGAACCAATAGCTGCATGTTTTAAATAGCGGTAAAAATTATTAATTGTGAGGCGCACCGCCGCACATTAGTCTATGTGTGGGAAACACTGTCACTAACTGTTTATTCATCCATCCATCGTCGTCTTCCGCTTATCCGGTGTCGGGTCGCGGGGGGAGCAGCTCCAGCAGAGGACCCCAAACTTCCCTTTCCCGAGCCACATTAACCAGCTCTGACTGGGGGATCCCGAGGCGTTCCCAGGCCAGGTTGGAGATGTAATCCCTCCACCTAGTCCTGGGTCTTCCCCGAGGCCTCCTCCCAGCTGGACGTGATGAACAGTTTTACAGTCAGTAGGCTGTATACATCCGCGCTAAAATATCAAGGTGAAAGTCATCATAGCTTGCGTAGTAGCCTATAGACCCAGCTCCCAACCCAACTTTGAGAATAGTTTAACGGCGATATTTTTTTTTATCGCCCGATAACCCAGGATTTCCACAGGCTGCGTAACTACTGCGGAACGGCTCCGGAACGTCGGCGGAGTCAATCGGTTTCCATTAAAGTCAACGTGTGTATTTCCACCAGCTGCATAACGTCTGCGTTGCGACTCCGGCACAGCTCCGGCGGTCGCAGCCCTGCGGATCAGATACGCAGAGCTTCTATTTTTGCTGGACGCCGGAGAGCTCCGCAGCAATTCAGCACACGGCAGATAGTGTGGGACAGGAAGTCGAGCACAGAAACAAAATAAAACATCCGGTTAACTTTCAAAATAAAATACACCGTGCTCACGAAGGATCATATTTCTCTTCACTACACCTTGAAAACACGGCACGGAGTTGTTTCCTCTCTACTCCTCAGAATAGAAACAAACTGTTGGTGGTTTTGTGGTTCTATTCTGCGTGAATTCGCGAGATCTAGTGGGTCCTCGTGACTACAGCTGTCAGTCCTGGCCGCAGCCGTTCCGCAACAAATCCGGATCCGGTTGGTATTGACGGACGGCGGACCACGGAGACGTTCCGCAGCGGAGACGTTCCGCAACAGTTACGCAGCCTGTGGAAATCCTGGGTAAGAGTCTCACGTTAACGCCGATAATGGCCCACCACTTGTGGATATATATATATATATATATATATATATATATATATATATATATATCCACCACTCGATGAGCTTCATATTTTTACTGTTAACCTAAATTTAATTTTGAACAAAGATGCTTCTCTTTACTACTTGCTTTTCTTTACTACTTACTTTTTTTTTTTACATTTACAAATACTTTATTAGTGAAAACTTTCAAGTCATCCTTCTTATGCTGCCATCATCAGTCAGCATTTCTGTTTTCCATTTCAAGAAGAGGAACACCACTTCAGGGATACACAATGCACTAAAAAAAGCATGTGTGTATTGTCCGTTTGTTTACCTGTGTGGGTTTTTATTGTTAGTAACATGCAAATCCTGTTTTACTTCCTCTTTTTTCATGAACAAATTCAAATTCCAAGACCAACAATCACTAGGATTTGGATGATCATTAGCTTGTGAATGTAACCCAGGCTTGATGAAGGGTTAACACATTGTAGACCCCTGTGGGATCAGAAGCACTTTGTGGACCCAGTTTCTGATCTTGTGCCTCTCGGATCAGTGAGTGCTTTGTAGCGCAGCCTTGCCCTCCCCCGTGCACATATTTATGTCAAGTACACAATATTCCCCTTATTTATGCTCTGTATTTCACCAAAACCTCTTAAGAGCCATGAACTAGGCCAGCTACTGTTGTTCCCCTCACCTTTTAGGAACTGCAGTTATATTTATATGCATTTCCTTTCACTCTTACAGAAGCTATAACATATCATGCTGTGGAGCATAAAAATAATTCTGCTTCTGGATTTCATTACCTGTAACCCTCAAGAGGTCCTAGAAATGGGCTCTAGAATACAAAATACAAGGGTTTTACAGTGGATAGCTTGTGTATTCCAGGACATGGCCTTTGGTAACCATATAAAAAACAATTATAGAGACATGTCCATGTGTTTCTTTTTATTTGCTATTTTTGTGTAAAACACTACAAATGTTTGTATGAAAAGAACTACAAATATAAAGGTGAGGCCTATATTATACACACACACACAATTATTAATGCGTGGATTGGCTCTTTATCAGAGTTCGCCAGTAAGCTTAACATCTTCCACCTTCCACCCACCTGAATGAATTATTTTCTCCGATTTGGAAACCTACATGGATGTTTAACTGGCCCTCGGCAGTCATTGCAGGCTCCATTGCTTTTTAAATGATGTATTGTATTGATGTAGCCTATGAGTGTTTTCTATAACAATTTAGCCTACTTTAATGATTAGAGATGCTGATTGTAAACGTTTCCATGCACGCGGAAATGTCACTGCAGGTGATATCATCAGATATGTAAGCAGCAAAACTAACTCTAGTAATAAGCTTACCAGAGAAAACAGAACAAGACCTTCAGATTCTGAAATAGCCTAATCCTAATGAAGTTAAGCAGCTGTTTCTCGAGCGTCACTCAGACGCACTTTCAAATGAAGCGGTCTGTCCGAAAGCAGCTCCGATACGTTCACATTTTAAAGAACATATTATTTCACCCACCTGCTATTAATATTCATTTGTATGATCTGACCTGCTCGATCCGTAATGTTAGATTAACCACAGAGCTCTCTCTCTCTCTCTCTCTCTCTCTCTCTCTCTCTCTCTAAAACACTTCCGCAAAAGGTACATCAGTGTATCCTTGATTTTAACTCGAAGGAGGAGCCTTCTTGATGCTCGATCCTCAATGTGCATTTTATGAATTGGGACATCCTTCAACATGGTGCGCTGACAATGATTTCCGGGTCACAAGCCGGAGGATCGAGGAGGTACAAATTTGGGAATTGGGAAGGGCCCCTGGTCTCAACCTACTTGAAAATTTCCAAACTTCCCACCGGGACAGACAGGAAGGTAGAGCCTGTCCGTCCACAGTATATTGTTTATTAATCTTGCATTGCCAGACCTTCCTCCACAGCGCTGCGGAGGGGGGTCTGGCTAGTCCACACAGCATCCCGGGATGGGATAAAAAGGTGCTCCTGGTTTATTGGCATTATTTTTAAACCAATCACAATTGTCTTGGGTGGTGCTAAGCACAAGACGTAGCCACGGTGCCGCAGCAAAATAGCCTCAGAAAGGAACTCGTTTTGGTGAAACTTGTACGTTCAAAGGTTGTTTTTAGGGATCGACCGATACGGATTTTTTAGTGCCGATACCGATTTTTTTTCATCAGCCTTAGCCGATGTCCGATACAGCCGACATGCCGATTTTCTTGAACAGATATTTGGAGCTGATACTGCTTTTGCTCCCTCAATTTTCTACATAAAATACAATGAGCACGTCTAAGGCTAATATGCCGCCTAATACGCAAAGACTACACTCTAGTAGGTCTAAACAAAAATGTAAAAGAAGCTGCCAGATTTGTCAACCACAGAACATAAATCAGCAGAGGAAAATAATGTGACGTCAGATGCACATTAAGCAACAAATGGTTCAAGTTTCTGTTCTAAACTGCATCAACGTTAAAAGGTATAAATATTCAACCACGTAGAAAACATATCTCAAACTTTTAAAAAGCAGCACTCTCATATTATCGCTGTGATGCGTGTGTCCCACTGAGTGAGACAGACACACACACACAAACTTATGTTTGGTAGCTGACGCTGACTGAAAAACTCCACCACCATTGAACTGGATTGATAATGATAACGTCAGCAAACGGCTCTAAACACAACACGGTGCACTTATGTCTGACGCGTGTGTTGTGTGTGTGTCTCTCGGAGAGACACAGAGAAACACACACAAACGTGTCCAAACCTCAGCCAGCTGGTCGCTGAATACTCCCAAAAATACCACGGAACAATGTGCACGTATGTCTGGTACATGATAAACGTTAACACGAATTAATATTCAACTACGTATAAAACACATCTGTCATCATTATGCTCTTCTTGAGCGGGGGGTGCGCTCTGACTGCAATGGCAACTCCGACCAGCTGTCTGTGTGTGTGTGTGTGTGTGTCTCTCGGACGCTGTGGTGTGTGTCAGCCAGGTGATCGCTGAATCAAACTCCCAAAAATAGCACGGAAACACGTCGTCATTACTTAATCCTATGGCCAGTGTTTGTAACAGCTACGTGTATGGCAATATTTCAGCTAAGTCAAACAGTTAAAAGATACTTTGAAAGTTTAAAACTCACCATTGCCTTAGCAGCGTTCCAGCAGTCTGCTAGTGGGGGAGGGGCAGTGCGTGGTCTGACTGCATGTGAACGGGAGCGTCCCTAGCAACACAGAGCTGCCTTAGTGGATGCCTGACTGTAAATAATGGCGGGAAAATCGGCGAACGCAGTAGCCGCATATCGGCCGATGCAAATACACGTAAAAAACGCAAATATCGGCCCGATATATCGGCCGGCCGATAAAACGGTCGATCCCTAGTTGTTTTAGTCATGCAACAGAAAACTCAGATTGGACAGATAGTCTAGCTAGCTGTCTGGATTTACCCTGCAGAGATCTGAGGAGCAGTTAACCATAGTCATCATAAGTCTACAGGAGTTTAAAATTACAACACAAAACAGACAGGGGATTTAAATCTTGGGCTACTAAGGGGATGGGAAAAATAGGAGACCTTTACAACACTCAAAAGGTGCTGATGACATTTAGAGAAATGGTTGATAAATTTAACATACCCTGTAATCTTTTTTTTTTTTTTTTACATACCTACAGTTGAGAAATTTCATTAGAACACACCAAAATCAAACATTATGCATCCCCGAAATGTCTACCATAGAAAAATTAATGAACGTGAATTGTTTAGGGAGGGTTTTAATATCCAAAATTTACAGATGCCTAGTAGATGGAAGTACAGAAATGTCTGCAGGACGGCTGGAGGGATGGAGAGAGGATCTACAGGAGGCAATCCCATGAGAAAAGTGGGAGGAGGCATGCTCTAAAACACAATCGACAACTACTAACACTCGCCAGAAATTTCTACAATACAACTGGTTGATCCGAACGTATATCACTCCAGAAAAACTTAACAGATATAACAGTGCTATACCTGATGTTTGTATTAAATGTGAGAAGGAAAAAGGCACATTTTACAATCATTCTGGCAAGAAATAAAACTATGTATTACAAATACTTTACAGATTCAAATACCCTTAGCCCCACAGTTGTTTATATTGGGAATATATCCAGATAATTTGAAGATTAAGAAATATCAACGAACATTTGTAGACTGAAGTGTGTTAATGACAAAGAGAGTAGTAGCCCTCTCATGGAAAAACACCAGAAGTCCAAGTGTAAACAGGTGGTTGTCTGAGCTATCTACAACTCTCCCCTTGGAGAATATTACATATACAATAAAACATCAACAATATAATTTTCACCTGAGGCCTATTTCACAAAACGAAGATAAGGGATTAAGCCGGGATTTCCCAGTTATCCTGGCTTGACTCCGTTTCACAAAAGCAGAGGAACCTGCACCTAAGTTACCACGGAGATTTATTCTGTGCATCTAGCCTGCTCCTGACCAGGCTGACAGCCAGGATTTATTAATCCTGCTGCCTTTACTGTTCACTCAGCAGTCCTTATTGTTATCAGCCTGCATTAAAGTACAACATGTGCATATTTCTGTTCATTTAAGTACTGTTATTATTTAAAGTTGTGACCATTAATTTTTTTTATAATTCATGTGACAGTCATTGTTACTGTTATATTGCTGTATGAAGACTGTTGTTTACATTGTTAGAAGTTTGATGAATATATTACAGCAGTTGTTGAGATAATTAGAAAAGGCTGATAAAGTTGCCAAAAAGTTGTTTTATATGAAGTCAGTTACTAAGGGCAATATATAAAGTGTTGTACATGTGTGTTTCTATAGTGCACCAATGCACCTTGAATTATTTTAGTTGATTCATTTTTGTTGTATTCTTTAACAATAAAGGATTCAATAAATTGGCATTCTTAGTACACAATTTGTGTTGTCCAGTAAACTGGGACAATAATTTGGGAGGATTGTACAATTATAAAAACCTATCCTGATTGTACAATCCTCCTTAATTATAGTCTTAGTTCATTGGAACAGTAACTATATACTGTTGTAGGCTACTGTACATTCATGTAACAACAGGGAGAGGACACCCCAATGTTTTTTGACCTCATTTTGCTGGTGGGGGGGGGGGGGGGGGGGGGGGGGATAACTAATGAATATACTCTGTTACATTCATGTTTACAGTGTGCATTATATTTATCACTTAATTATCTTTATAGTTTCTAGATTTCAGAGTCCAATTTCTTCAGTGTCTTTCTTTTCTATGTCCATATATACGAGGGAGCAAAACATATGTGTAAAGAAGGAAACTCGTTCTCTATAGAAAATAAAAAAGACGTAAAAAATATTATAGTCTAAAAATATACATTTACGAACTACTGCTCTTAAAGGAACACGGCGACTTATTGGGACATTAGCTTATTCACCGTAACCCTGACAGTTAGACAAGTCGATACATACCCTTCTCATCTCCGTACTGTATATAAACTGGGGACTATATTCTCACTTTGCATTAAAAGCGAGCAGTGGAAGTTAACATGACTTAGGTAATTTATATTTTAGCCCCATGAGAGGGAGAAACGGAGTGAAAGATATTTATGCATCATATTCTAGCGTTGTAGAAAATGGATCTTCATGCAAGATTTCCTGAGTAACATTATCTTCTGCTTACTTTTAAGTACAACAGTTAATTTGTGCAAATGATTAGTGGCCTAATCCTTGAATGGTATGATTATGACGGTCTTAATTCAGAGCAGTGGTCAGTTAATGTATATATTTAGGCTGCTTACGCATTCAGTTGGTCCGTGATCGTCTGCCTCGCTTTCTCTCGCCGTTTCATTACAGCGCCTGTGTTTCTTTTTTACAAATAATGTGTTTCATGTTATACTTCCACAAGAAGCTGCTGCTCACTCTGCATAAAGTATGAAAAATGCGTATTTTCCATTGTAGCATCAGTAAATCGGTGATCGGCCTCGTGGTCTGTTAAGGAAAGCCGTGAACGTGCATCTATCCGAATTACTTCAGCCCAGCTCGACCTAGTCGCTCCTCCTCAGCCTGGCTTGGCCTTCATGAAATGCACCAAGCCAGGCTGCACAGATTAGACTAGGTCAAGTCTCACTTTATCGGTTATCCTGGATTTAATTCTACTTTTGTGAAACAGCCCCCAGATCTGGGACCCCTTATGTATTGAGAACAGATTTGTCACATGTGATAGAAGAGCCTGGGGACATGTAAACAGTGGCACTTTGCAGTATCTAAGACTGCAGAAATATGTTTGATTTATTTTTCTATATAATGGACCAGAATGGACTAATTCATTGACCTGATTCCCAATCACTTGAGGGGGTGGGGGGTAGACATGTTTGTTTAAGACATTTAATTGACATGTAATCAAAGAAAGGAATTTAGCGGCACCGGAGCGACTGGAACGTCGTGGATATAGACTAATGGTTTATAAGCAAGTACCTTGCTTTAGTTAAAGCAACCGAAGAGAAAAGCTGCGTTTCATTACTGTTTCAACATGCCCTACATCACTTCCCCTCAGCTCTTGGTAAGTAGACTGATCTCAATAAGTGGCGTATGTATGACATACCAATTTGTATGCCATTTTCGAGTGTTATCAAGACGCATAATCACTTTTTAGCGTGTTTATCAATGCCATTTGGCCTCCATTGACTTACATTACCTTGCGATTGCGTGTCAATTTACGCTGTAGCGAGTAGTATGAAAGCCCAAAAATCCGCATAGGGAGGTTGGTTGGAGTGGTGGATGAGTCAAACACAGGACTTTCACCCAGGAGACCGAGGACCGGGGAGTCCCGCATGTCACGTTTCCTAAACCCAACAGCCGCTTTCTTCTTTTACTAAACCCAACCGTCCCGTTCTTCTTTTACTAAACCCAACCGTACCATTGTTGTCCCGCGTCCCATTATTGTTTTCCTACACCCAACCACCCCGTTCTTCTTTTCCTAAACCCAACCCGTCCGCTGTATATGGCGTAGCCGTATACGTGGATAGCTCAAAATGTGTACAGATAACACGCCACTTGGCTTTAGAAAGTGGCGTGTATGTTTACGCAAAGTCATGATGTCACGTTGTGGTATGACGTAATAGCATACGTCGCACGGAGGCCACTTGGAGAGCAGAGGGAAAGTGGGTGGGGTAGGAGCGGGGGATTGAAATGGAACGCACCTGTCCTTGTTCACTTTCAGCCCAAACTATACGGATTGACCGCCAGTTGTAAGCTTAGCACTACTGCTTCTAGTGCGTTTTTGATCTTATTTCTATTAATTATGGCCTTCTATCCCTGTTTTTATGTTCATTCTATATCTGCTTATGTCATGCAATTTCCTTGTTGGCTTATTTCTTGTATGAAAGGCGCAATAAAAATATTATTTATAAAAAGTATTATTACTGCTTTTTACACATCAGAAATACCTGCAGACTCATTTTAATGAGGCTTGGTTATCAGTTGCATCTTGCAAAAACAATTTATTTGTAATGTTGGAAATAAAGAAAGCACACACACATCTAGTAAATTAAAAGCATAAGTAAACATACTGACATTAGTTATATTACGTTTCAATAAAATATCATGCTAACAATGAAAAAACTAAAAAGACTAAAGGTATTCATTTAATTTATTCATCTTCTCCTTCTTTGGTGGTCAGCAACAGGAGTTTTAGTGGTTGTACATCTCTGCCACCTAGCCTGATGTATTTTCTTGCACCAAATTGCATAACTGCAATGCATTGTAGGTTATATCCACCTCCGAGTGACCATCGTTCTCACTCCCTCAGACCGCCGAGGGTCAAACTCACTAAGTTCACTTCAATTTTCAGACAATTGGAACGATACTTAAGATGGCGGTGGAGATTCCCCCAAGGGCAAGTGCTTAGCCCCTGGGATGTGGACAAGGGCATGTTGAACCACTATTGAAACGCAGCTACAGTAGTTGGCTATGCATGGAGCCATAATGCCCCGTTAGTAGTAAGGTGTAATAGACGTTTGTAACAAGGATATTGTAATCATTAACATAATGTATTGTGTACTGCATTACATTACCAGGTAAATCCTTTACAAGTTAGCTTTTAAAACGTAAAACTATAGCTACACTTGTACACAAGTCCCATACAGTATGCCAATATCCTGCCTAAAACGGCTTGCTTATCAGCATGCAACAAAAAAAAAAAGAGACAGTGAATTTCCTAATAGCAATGTCTGCTGCCTCTGATTAAAAATGACCATGATGAAACATAACAGGTTAGAGATTCCACTGACTGAAATAAATGTTTATTGACTCACTACCAGTTAGAGTTTAGATTCTCTGCCCAAGCCCGGCTAGAGCCCGACAAGCTATCCTCGGGCCGGGCCAGGCCCTTGATCAAGCATTTGTGTTTTTTTTAATCATTACTTTATTACGGTAGCCTAATTCGGTGGGGAGAAAGCTCTGCCTCTCCAGCTTCTCCCGTAGCTCTGGGTGCATGTCCTGCAATGAGTGAGAGGTAAACTGCGCTACATCGTGTCTCCCCCATCTGCAGCGCTGTTGTTGGCCAGTGCGTCAGCACGCAGACCGTAGCGAAGGACAGTAGGCTATTCATTAGGTGATCGAGGCAAAAAAGTCTCCTATATGGTTCCAGGGCTTTGATGATGTTACTGCCTTGATCTGTTACCGACACTATTCTGCTGAGGGAGCTATGGGTCGAGTTTTTTTTTTTTTTTACGTTTCTTCATTCCGATCCATTTGTGATCCATTGCATTCTGAATAAACAAAAAATGCAGCGTCCTTGTTGCATTATTCATTAAGATAATTCTAAATAGATTTCTGTAGTTCAAACAACTCTCAATTGTAGTTGAGAACGTCAGTTATAACGGCCCACGTATTAAACGCCCTACGTCGGGTTTAAATCGGGCTTGGGCTCATAATTACAGTTAATGTGTCAGCCGGGCACAACATGCACAGGCTCAGGTAGGGTCGGGCTTGATTTTTTGGGCCCGATCTAAGCTCTCCTACCAGTGGAAATGCAGTGAGGAGAGGAAGACTCATTTCAGTGTGGGACGTGGGATTATATGAGAAACAGTCATCAAATTTCACAATCCACTTATTCATTATTGTTTTTCGAAGTACAGGTGGGCTATGAATCCAAGACAGCAGCAGAGTGCACTCGCAAAAGGTGCTTGTGTTGCCTGCAGGTCGGGCTTTCCTAATGGAGCATGAATCTGCTGAGGCATGAGTGAGTTACTAGGAGCTGGTGTGATCAGAGCACCATGGAGACCATTCAGGGCTGGTGTGGCCATGGGGAACCTCGATGGAGGATAATCACATTTAAGATTTTGCAGCATTTCATGTGTCATGGTAGTGATAGAAGAGCCAAGTGACAATAAATAATTTTTACCCAGCCAATGCTTATCTCAGAGGGACCTCAAGGATGAGAGTCTGTCACCTAGACTAACACCTGGATGAATTCACAAACTAAGGCCAGAACATACTAGAAATTTAATGAATCAACTGAAATGCAAATTGAGGGGAAAAAACATTTGGTTTGTCTGTGTCTTGTCCTCTTTCACCTCCTGAAGCCTCCTTTGTTATAACGGCTGTGCATCCAAGCATAAAATAATATAAAGCAACGGTCAGCACATTTGGGGTTACCACCATGCTGCAGCAGACAATGACAAATCTATAACTGGTGGTCCTGGAGACACCTACTGTAGCGGGAACTATCACAGAAGTGGTTTTGAGTACTTTGCCAGCTGTTTATATGACTGGGGCCAGATTTAGTTTTTCCCGCGTTAGCATCACAACCTTGTAAGATTCAGTATGGAAACATTGAAGGTGTGTGGTAGATATCAAAATGAAAGCAAAGTTTGAAAATGGGTGTGGTCCGTGCAACAGCCATGGCCCACCCACCTTCCGCCCCTGATCCGATAACTGTGCAAGATACAAGACTTTACAGGTGCGTAGTAAGTCGAAGTAAAAACCAAGTTTGAAAATGGGTGTGGTCTGAGCAAGGGTGCTAGAAGTA
This sequence comes from Gymnocephalus cernua, assembly GCA_023631565.1. Classification (NCBI taxonomy): domain Eukaryota; kingdom Metazoa; phylum Chordata; class Actinopteri; order Perciformes; family Percidae; genus Gymnocephalus; species Gymnocephalus cernua. Next base: position 18,490,385 of record CM042427.1, on the reverse strand, counting down.
GGGGGGGTAGGTAATCTACATCCACGACGTTCCACTTCCGAGATTGCTCCGGTGCTGCAGGAAATTCCGCCGGATGCATGTCTTTTCGCCGATGTCCGTTTCCTTCCGCATTCTTTGTGTTTGGGAATTCTAAACTCCGGTGGATTTCTGAGGACTATGGTTAACTGCTCCTCAGATCTCTGCAGGGTAAATCCAGACAGCTAGCTAGACTATCTGTCCAAGTTTTCTCTCGCACGACTAAAACAACGAGCACATTTTTCTCCCATCCCGGAATGCTTTGTGGACTAGCCAGACCCTCCTTTGCAGCGTGTAGAGGATGGTCTGGCAAAGCGAGACTACGGGGTAGGAAGCAGGGGCCCCCCCACTTTTCAACCCTGGCACGATTTGGCTTTGTGGTGATGTAATCCCATCGCAAGATGGTTAATGGACCGCAATTATATAGCGCTTACTAGTTTTGAACGACAACTCAAGGTGCCACCTGCTCATCAGATAAACATTCACGCACATTCACAGACCGATGGCACAGTATCGGGAGAACTTTGGGGTTCAGTGTCTTGCCCAAGGACACTTTGACATGTAGACTGCAGGGGCCTGGATTCAAACCACCGACCTCCTGCTCTACCTCCTATGCCACAGCCGCCCAGGATGGTCTCCAGTTTCTCAATCAATTATGAAATCGCTGTTTATTAAAACAATTCAGCATTTGTTTCAATACTGTCTTACATGCTTAACAGAAAGACCTAACATTATCAATACAACATAAAATACAAGGTTGACTTTTGAATTGCAGACCAGGTAGGAGCATAGGTGGGAGCAACTGAAATTCACAGTTCAATGAGTGCAGGGCCCTTCTAAACCTTTTTCACCACTACCAGAAAGCATAAAAATCCCCACCAATCTCCGGGACGCCATTGTAGCTGCCTTACAGTCGTGGTTTATTTTCTCGCTGTATGTGCGTGTGTGATTGGGTGTGATAGTGCTTGCACACTCTTGAATTGTGTACTCGCTCGCAATTCTACACCGACAACTTTGTCAGAGATTGTTATTTTTTTTCCAGGAAGAGCCAACTTCCATCCTGCGAATGTCCCAAAATATATATATTTTTTTATTAGTTAAAGCCCTGGAGTGGTAACAATTTCTGAGAACAGCCTGAGCCTTTTATAGGAACGGAGATCTGAAAAGTGTAGGTTAGCTAAGTAGAGGCTCCCCAATAACCTGGCAATCTGGTTGAGAGCAACCTGTTTTTGATGGACAAGTTTCCAATCCATGAAGCAGAAAAAACATCTCTGGGCTGATCTGCTTGCCCCCTCTTTTCCAAGAGCTTTCCTCTAACTAGCTTAGAATCCCAAGAAGCTTCATGGCCAGCTAAATAAAGTCCCCTCCAGCATGTTATATGTTTACCAAATGGGCATCCTCACAAGCGTCTCCCCACCGCAACTGGCTCCTGTGGATGCACAGAAGAAGCAGCTCGACTGAGCTTCAGATCTGGGAGAGAGACACAGAGAGTGAGTTCCACCTCCCTGGGGACAGTGATGTGATCTTTACACATACCGCTACATTTCACCAGCAATCAATCACCCTTGTTCACGGTTCTGAACAGTTTACGCCGTCACCTAGTAACTTAACACTATGTCCTATACAGCATGCAGAGAGGCCAGAGAAACGCGCGCAACGACCGGCAACAAAACTACCTGTACAACGTGCTGTAGAGACTGAGAGCCTGGGCCTTCATCTACCATGCGTTTGTCGTTAATTTACATCATGTGGAAGTAGTGCGGTCTGTTGTGAAGCTCTGGAGTATTGAAATTACTTTTCATCCCAAATTGCATGTTTTTTATAGCATATGACGGTTTATGACAGTATATTACCACATAAATTAAGTATATTTCTTATTATTCCCCATTCTCTTGTTACCTTAAGGTATAAACTTGCAGAAAATGGTACATTGCACAATTGGTTGTGCCTATATGATGCAGCCCAAATGGCATATGTTGTGCTTTAAAAGGCACAATTTTAGTTTCAACATGCAGGTCACATCCATCACTACATCATCCGCTGTGATGTCCATACTTGTTTCTATTATATGCCCAACTGATTCTACGTGGCAGAGAAAGCCTTCTATTGAGCTGTCTTTTTTCAATAGAGATCAGTAAGGCTGGCTTTAATAATGCAATATGGTGTTAATAAATTGCATGTGTTGTGTAAGCCAAGAGTGTGAGCGTGTGCGTGTGTGTCAGAGTGTGAGCGTGTGTGTCAGAGTGTGAGCGTGTGCGTGTGTGTCAGAGTGTGAGCGTGTGTGTCAGAGTGTGAGCGTGTGCGTGTGTGTCAGGGTGTGAGCGTGTGTGTGTGCGTCAGAGTGTGTGTGTCAGAGTGTGCGTCAGAGTGTGAGCGTGTGTGTCAGAGTGTGTGTGTCAGAGTGTGTGTGTGTGTGTGTACTTGTTTCATAATGGATACCCGAGTTGGAACACAATGTTAAGAAGTCCTTCAGTTGTGCGCTTGGGCACAAGTTAAATAGATTAAGACAAGGAAGACCCATCCATAGCAGCACCTGTTATGCTCTTGATCTTGCTCTTGTAACCCTTATCATTTTAACAAAGAATGTCAGCAGGGAAAAACTTAGGAAACTGAAAAGAAAAAAAGGCATAAAAAAGGACAAGTAAAAGTGTGTTTCTACCTGAGGGGAAACAATGAGTTTGTTTTCAATCAGGAAAAAGGACCACATTGTCCTGGACTTCCTGTCCTTATGCCTCTCCATTCCTCTTGGTCAAACACACACAGAAGGACTAGTCTGTTTCTGGAGGGCAAGAAATCCTATTACTTTTGAAACCACCTCAGTGGCACCAAATGATAGTCCAGCTGGGTGCTTGATTGCTCGACAACTGGCACGGCTACAGAGGCAGCTAGTCATTCTACGTTATGCTGTTGGAACCTTTCCTCTGTGGCTGCAGACTGTGTTCCTGCATTACCTCATGCAGTTTCTATCATTCATTTGTGGTTTCAATATTCAAAGTTCAAAGTACTATTCACTGTCCTCAAAGCAGGAACTGGGATATATCAAGTACTAGCATTCGCAATATATACACACAACATAAACCGGATTTTAAAGTTTTTAAAGAATGCAAGTTACAACTCAGATTTAACATTTTAACGTTACATTGTGTGACAAAATAGTACTGTGATATAATTAAATACAAGGTGACCTAACAAAAACAAAATGAATTAATCTTCACACATTTGTTTTAATTTAATTTCTCTAATGGAAAACAATATCTAAGATACCAAGAGTAAGATAATTACTTTTGAGTAAAGGCAAAGATTATCTGTATCTACTTTATATAATTGATGCAAACTCAAGCTGCTCTCCTCAAATTATAGACGAAGGCGAATCACAAAAGCACCACACAAGTTTGGACAGCACAAATCTATTCCTCCATGTCCTTAGCCATTTTGTTTCACATTACCAATGTGCCCTACTAGTGATATCTATTTTTCTCCTTTGACCTTTCTATCTCTGTCTCCCTACCTTACACTTTGTTCCCTCTTTTGTTCTAACCTTACTTTCCGGGTCAGAACAAGATTTTGCAGGTCTAGCTCTGCCAGACTCAACCTGAAGGCCAGGAGACCCACTTCCTAATGACTCCTCCGCCCAAGGGAGACTCAAGGGGAAAAAAAGATGAGAAGGGAAGAGGAAATGGAGAGGATACACCTGTATGGTGGTCCTCTTTACTAAGTTCGGTTTATGGTCGTTGTAGCCCCGGCGTGAGCCAAAAATGTTGTTAAAGCATTTTGTGTAAAGTGTGACGCCTCCGCAAGTCGTCAGTCATATCAAACCCGCCCCAGGAGCGGGGAGCTCGCAGATTTCGTCAGGTTTCCAGGCTAGAAATGAGGCAGTTGGGAAGCCTCAGGCTGCATCCCATTTATTCCATCCCTTACCATAACACTGAATGATAATAAAGATTGCCCCTAAGGAAGCTATTCCTGCTCAATAGCATGTGTATTTCCATCTAAGTCTCCCCAACATTTTGTCAATACTTCATAAGTTCCTACACTTTGTGAAAAGCTCTCTACAGAAAATCCCCATGAGGATCAATTAGGCATCAGGACACAGAATGGCAACTGTCACGTGCAGTGAATCCTGACAGGTCTTTTAAAGAGGCTGTGTGGTTGGTGGTCTTATCATGATGGAGCCTGTAACAAGCTAGGTCCATTAATTTCCCCTTGGCTGGTTTTAATTATTTAGGAGCCTCGTACTGAATATTGTAAATGCGTGCCCCCCACACACACACACACACACACAGCGTGCAAATCCATAGCAGCTGGAAAATTATTTTCCTAATTAAACTGTTGTTTGCTGAGTAAACACATCCCAGTGCACCAAAGCCAAAGAGTTCCTCCTCAGCGTCGTTTGATATGCAAACTGGCCAGCAATCTCCAATTTACTATCACTGTAATTGTAAACATTAGTTGAGGAGTTTACATATGGTAACGCTCCTGATCCTTCCAGCTGCCATATGTCTTGTCAGGCTCATTTTAAATCCATCTCTCTTTGGTTCTCTATAATGGAGCCTGAAATACATTTCAATGACTTCGCACCTTCGTCTCTCGCTTGGTCTACTTTTGAATCATTTTATCATGACTGAAGGGTTTTCTTTATTTTACCTCTTTTGTAGCACACTTTCTTATATGAAAGTCCTAGTTTTAATGTGCATCATCTTGTATGTTTTCATGTAAAGCACTTGTGATTTTTATCTGTGATAAGCGCTCTATAAACTAATCTCACTTACTTTTACTTAGTTTGTTCAACAAATGGTACACTAGGATACCCACCTAACACACAGGTTACCACACTACTAAAAGCAGGTTGTACTGAGGCTCAGTAAGTTCCCTGATCATCAAAGAGACAGTGGCTCTGCAGATATCTGCACATATCTGCAGGTATTAGGCCCCTGATCAATGTGAGGTGCCCTACTTCTCTCTCTCCCTCTCTCTTTGTCTAGTTCCTGTTGATAAACTTTGATTTCTATTTAAATGTATTCACTTTTTCCTCACGCGCATCAAACACACAGCTGAAGCAGGAAGACTTCATTCACAACTGAGAACTAATCAGTGCAGAGTTAGAGTGGTCTTACTTTTGTGTTTTGCAAAGTGACTGTAAAGACAGCGTGTCTTGTATGTTGAAGGGACACACTCTAACGTCCAACCTCATTTCCAGGCATTAGTTGGAAAGCTGGCGCATTGCTGTTCTCAGGTTTACTGAACTGTACTTCTGCCATCCATTACATAGTCTGACAACCGTAGACGGTGGGAGAACAACAATAGCAGTTTAGCTGAAATAAGTTTCATTTTCTTTTCACCACCTAAAAGGAGACTAGTGACAACTTTGGCTATTGGTGTTGTGAAACACTTTTTAAATCAACCAAAATGACTTTCTAGAGTGTCACTGGAGAATTACATTGTGAAGTCAAAATGAGCCTACATGAGACGCCACTGACGAAATGCAACAAAATGAGGCAGTAGCTGATTGCCAGCTGAGCCACTGAGAATTAACAGTAACCCAAGTCAAAAAAGACTCAAATATATTACTATGTTTTGTTGGATTCAAAGCACTACACACCTGTGCAGCAGAGCTGCAGGTATGAAATGGTCTTCAAAGATAAACTGAATCAAACAACCAGCACCTTCAGGAAAACAGGGGCAGTTACTGAGTACTTTTGTAACCCATACATACGGTATGCATGTCAAACAATGTAAGGTTTGATGTGGTTAAAATGTCAAACATTAGTAACTGGAATAGGGAATCAAAAAGATATTGGTACTAGTATAACTATTAAGCAGTGCCACAACCGTTTGGGGACTTTGTTTAGTTTTTCCTCATGCTAGTCTAGACTGTTAATGTGTGCCTGAAACGGAAAACTCACATTTTTGCAAAAACATCATGTATCACCAGATGCAGGCCAACATCTTTCAAAAAGACTAAATGAAATATTTGCTACCTTCAAGTATATCAATCAGACTAGTACCCCTGTGGATTTAAAGGCTTGTTTTATTGTTTTAGCCATATCATTTTTCAAAAGTACCTGTCCACAATGTTCTGAAACCGCAAAACCCATTGTTGGTAGTTGACAGAGATAATGTATCAAGACCTTTTTCACTCAAGCGAAAGTGATGAGTCTGAGCTTCATTTCTGGGTGCCTAGGGACCCCTTCAAAGCAGAGATGGTCTCAGTCATCTTAATGGAGCTCAGGTCTTTGAAAAGTATGACTTATGAGACAAAAGATGAGGAACTAGAGAGGTCAGGGCTAATCATATATCAAATGTAATCCAATTAACCTTAGCTGTCCGACTGTAGTTGTACAAGCGTTTTGATCATAGGTCAGCAGGATACAATTTCCCAAAAAAAAGTTGATCAAGCTTATCTTTTTTTTAGAATATTCTATTTATCCCTGAATACTGTATAATTTGTGGATTTTACTGTGTGCAAACCTTACATGCATATAACATGATATAAAACACAAGCTGTAAATTTCTCCCTCTCACTGTGAGTGTCACACTGCAGCAATAGTACTGAGATAATACTTTGTTCACACACACACACACACACACACACACACACACACACGCACACACACACACACGCTGCAGCTGGATCAGGGTCTTCCACCACACACTGTGGGGGTGAGTTATTGTTCTCCTGGGAAATAAAGCCTAATTGATAATTACAAAGAGAGCAGACAGGACTAGGAATCGACCCACACATTCTTTCACCACTACAGAATGCTAAATAGCAATATTCATGCATATTGCAAAAGAAATGTTTGGTTATGTATGTGCCCAAATTACACTTCAATCCATGACAGATGGAAAACAATATTGGCAACATTTGCAAAACTATTATTGTGAGAGCTCTTGAAGATATGAATGCTGCACGGTAATAAGGAGTTATTGTACTGTGTATTAAGAATAATGGGCTTTTCACACAGGGTGATAGAGTTTGCAGGTTCACAGTTTTTTTTCCCCTCATGAAGTGGCTAGCTAGTTCTTTGTGGCACTCTGCCGGCCACATGTATTCATTGATTGTTTGAAGTGATCAGCTGCTTCACTTAAATGTGGCTGGCAGACTGCAGCTGTGGCACTCAGACATTCAAGAAACAGAATATGATCAGGATTTATGCCAAACATTCAACTACTGCACAAACTACTGAGGTGAAATGTTTCTAAAACACATGTTATACCTCCAAAGTCAGCTTTAACAAAAAGGAGAGGTTTCTGAGAAATGACTAATTGATACTAATCATTAATTGAATATTGCCACATCATAGGACTGTAATTAAATATCCAACTATTATGTATTCTTTATCATCACCGGCTCAAGAGTTGGACTAATGGACAACTGATTACAAGCAGATTTGTTTTGTGGCATTTTAGGCCTTTATTTGATGGGACAGCTTAGACATGAAAGGGGAGAGAGAGGGGGAATGACATGCAGCAAAGAGGCTGCAGCTCGGAACCGAACCTGCGGTTGCTGCGGCGAGGATTAAGCCTCTGTATATGGGGCGCACACTAGGCCTGCACGATTAATCGTTATAAAAAAATTGCGACCTCGATTCACCCTGGTCCCGATTTAATTTTTAAATGACTTTGATTTAAATAATAATAATAATAATAATAATAATAATAATAATAATAATAATAATAATAATAATAATAATTTATTATTTTATTTTCATCCTTAATTTTGATAGGACAGCTGAAGACATCAAAGGCAAGCAGTTAAAGCCCCAGTGTGTAAGAATTGCTCCCATCTAGCGGTGAAATTGTATATGACAACCAACTGAATTTCATTTTCTAGCCCCCCCCATTCCGAGTGCGTTTTAACTCCTACAATGGCCGAACCCGAAATTAGCGACAATCGTCCGTGAGTGTCCCTTCCAGTGTAACAATAGTTTGACGTTATTTTGGTACCATTTCATTGCTAACATCAGGTTCCCAAACATATGCAAGCTAATGTTAGCAAAGTATCAGTGCTATCGTTATTCTGTATATTGTACCAGATTAATAGTGTAAGGTGATGTTTACAGCGTAGGAGAGAAGCAACGGAGGTTTGTGTTTTTAATATATTTCTCTGAGCAGCATGAACAATGTCAATGAAACTGAAATGATCTCTTAGTATCTCCATCGTTTACACGCAGCTGTTCTAGCTGTAGCTAGTCTGTGTTACAACTCCATGACGTACCTTGTCTGCCAGGGAAATTACAGCACATGTGATTACATTTATGTTACAAGGTAGACAATCCTTTTTCATCATTGACGCGAGGAAAAGTATCCTAGACGTCGTTCTAGTGTTATGCACAGCCATGCTATAGTTAGCCAAGCAAGTAGCAACTATAAAACGTTTACACAAATAGGCAGAATTACCTGTTGAGAAGAAAGAAGGCAACTTTGGCGTCCCTTTTAAAATCCTTGCTCCTCATCAGCTCTTTCCATCTTGGAAAAGCCACAACAATATTAACTTTGGTTGCGTTGCTTTGCCTGTCATGTTGTCATTTTAATTTCCTCGGAGACTCAGTTACATGTCCTCGATAATAGACGCAACAGGCTTTCAAATCTGCCGGCGGTGAGTTACAAGTAATCTTCTCCCCCCTCCCTCCCTGGTATACATCAAAGTCAGTGCCACCGAGTGAAAAGCGCGAAATGCGGAGCAGTATAGCCTGTATGTCCCTTACGGGCTACCGTATTTCAAGATGGCACATGGCTATGGAGCGTCTACCCCAGTTCATGTAAGCGCAAATGTAAAATTTCAAGCCAATAGGAATACTTGGAATTGATGGTGGTGGTCAATATTCATAAAAAAGGTTTGTGAAGGGCAATACAGATTTTGATAATAAACAACTACAAATGTTACACAATGGGGCTTTAAAGAGTGTGTTAACAAATCATTCCGTTTTTGATACTGAACTTAAATTGGCAATTGACAAACTCCATTTCTCTAGAGACTGAAGCTGTAGCATGTTGATTGACATGTTTTAATTATGTAAAGACATGTTCAAAGAGTTTAGATAGAGGCTGTATCAGGGCCATGTTTAGTCCAATGTGTTATATGTCACTATTTTTGGTAGCCTACTGTACTTAAATGGCCAGTTATGTACTTTTTTTTTTTATTCATTGAAGCCTCTATGTTTACAGGCTTGTGGTGATGCGAAATGTGCTATAGATGCCAAAAAAATATATATGTTTGGTATTGCCAATTTGTTTTGTTTTGTCATGGTCAGTTACTAACGGCGTTACTTTTTCAGTAACGGAGTCCATCCATCCATCGTCGTCCGCTTATCCGTGGTTGGGTCGCGGGGGGAGCAGCTCCAGCAGGGGACCCCAGGGGGGGGAGGACTGGAGAAGGCCCTATCCCCCAAGGTCCGGTGCGACCGGGAAAGAGGGGTGAGAAGGTTGGCATTGACGGATCTGAGGTTGCGTATTGTTAAGACATTGGTAAACAATTTACTTCTTTTAAATCCAGCAGACACAGAGCAACATCCCATTGACCTCTTTTTTTCCCCAATACCCAGTAGCTCTGAAAGAGGGAAATGAGAGTGGCTTTAGCTTGTTAAACATTCTTTACTATAGCAACCAAATCTTTTGCTTCGGGCAGGTCAAGTGTACATTTGGCTTGTGTGTATGTTTGTGTGTGGTCGGAGGTTTGTGAGAGCTAACAGAAACATCTCTATGTATAACGCAATACAGTTCAACAGCTTTTTTGAGCTCATTGTACAGTATGTTATGTGTTAATCCAATTGTCAAAATGAACTCTAGGTTGAAGATAAATGCAGAAAGGTAACTTTCCTCTGAAATATACCAAGAACCAAGTCTTAAATAAATAAGTACTTCAAAACTGTGACATTTCTGTATTTCTCAAACTGGACCCACTTCCCCATGCGTCAGTGACTAATGTGAACAAAAAGTGGTCCAGCATTGAGGGAGAATGCTGTAACCGGCAGCTGTGAACCAGGCTCCAATTTAACCCTAAGGGGCAAATGCGCATCTTTAATTTCAGTCCACTAAAAGTGCTGTTTTTTGCCACTGCCAGGCTCAGATTGTTATCATAAGTGTTTGACAACATTATTTAAAGAAGCCAATAGAATTGGGTCGATTTTCATTTCACCAGTCTGGTCCAGTGTACCAGGCTAAACCGGTTTGGTTGTATGCTAACCGGTTGAACTGACATTTGTCACTATGGCACCTTCTGGCAAATTAAAAAGTCACTGGAGTCACTACACTCTCATAATGGGCTCTCGCTCTCATCAGTCTCACTCGGGAGCGGCTGAGTAAAGTGCGAAAATTCGATACACCGGTCCAGTGTTTTGCTTTATATCAAACCGGTTTGAACATTTTTACACCAGCCCAAAGCTACATATAACATATTAGCTGTATGGGTAGTAGATTAATCTAATGCTAAGTTAGCCAGCTAGCGCACCCCGGTCCATCTGCCTCACTCCCTGGCACTTAGAGACTTCAGTTGGAATGAGAGCGGACAAAAGCCCTGGGCAACACCGCCACAGCCCGCGACTACAGCATGTTACAAAACGCTTCATGAATAATACTTTAATAGATTAAGTTGTCTGTCAACAGATACATTTTAATTGGCCAAGGTGGTATCAATGAAGATAACTGCCATGATCCCACGCAACTTCACAATGTCACCAAAAGTCTGTTTACATCCATGGTTTCGATTGAGAGACCCCTAGCGGCAGAAAATTACACGTTGTACGTTTAACATAGTTCATCTTGGTGCTTCCTTGTAAGTCTGGTTGGTCAGTATAGTTTTAGTTGAACCCTCAGGAACTCTCCAACTTTCTCCTTTGAAGGCGACAGCTCTGTTTCAGCCCTTCTTTGCTCTCTGACTGACTGTGACACTGACAGGAGGAATTCTCATGAATGAAAATGGCTGCATCTCTAAGGGCTTTTACAGCCCTTGAAGAGTCATTTCCACTGAGTTAGATATGTCAGTGCTGCAGACCACCTAGTGAGTTGAAAAGGAGGGTAAAAGCCCATTGGGTGCCGTGCATCAAGGTGAGGACAGGGATAGGGATTTAGTGAGGCAACTGCAACCACATATCCCACATTCCCCTGGAAACAGGTCTCTAACGTATAGTATGTGCCTGAGGCTGTGAAACAGAGACTCAACATCGGGACCACAAAAGGCCCCATGAAGGCTCCGCTGTGGCCAGGAGGAAAGTGTGGAGGAGGCATGGAGCAGTCTCAAGGGATAAAATTAATTAATCCTTGCTGGGAAAGTCAAACATAGGAGCTGCTATGGAAAAGCAACACGTTTCAAATGCTGTCATGGCTGTCATGACGGATAGGCAAGTCTGTGTAGGAGTCTGCAGTTTGTGTCCCAGACATTACAGAGAGAGTGAACTGCAGAGAGTGACATGAAGAAAAAGAGAGAGCCATAGTAATGTATGGTGGAACTCCATTAGAAATCTATTAATGTAATACTAGACCTACATGGGTTTCTGATTGAACTGAGAATACCTATAATGCCTCCACGTCCCAAAACACAATTTTCAAGGGTGCATTTCTAGAAGTACTTTTGACAGATGTGCCTCTAGTCTGAAATGACTACACAGACTAATCGGTCCAAAATGATGGACCTGCTCCAAAACAGACCCGTATATACTAAACCTTCCAAACTACAGACTACTTAAACCAGATGTGGATTGATACATTTGTTTCTTAAAACAGAGACTCAACCAGACAGGGACCTTCAAACATTCAGACTCAGTCCAAATAGACCCAATCCAACATGTGGTCAAATCTAACAGACCCAAATAGAGAGAACATCAACGCTGGCAGCTGCATGATGCAACACCTACAGTTCACATACTCCAGTTTATGTTAAAAAAAACAAATTTTTCTCCTGTCATTATTATAACTCACCATGTGGTCAGTTCCAACAGCGAGCCAGCTTGGATCCACTGGGGAATTAGACATTTTGACACCTAGCACCCCAAGATCTGCAGCAATACAAAAGGGACCCTAGCTGGCCTGATTAATCTGAATGCGTTTTGTGATTTAGCCATCCCTCACATTTTTGGTGATTATTATTTGGTATTTCGTGGGGCAAAGCAATAACGGCAAAAAGGTTTAGATTTTGGTCATGCCATTTATGCAGATTAACATACGGTCGCGTCTCGGATGAAAACACTCTGCTCTCGGAGACAGGCAGACAGTCATTAATTGGCCCCTTCCTATGCAAGTAACAAAAAAACTAAAACACTACAATTAGTAGCCCTTCCACATTGATTGAAACAACGTAGGTTATTGTAAAGGGACATACATTCAGCAATATTTTTAGTACCCAAACGGCTCTGGGTCTGCTATCATGCTGATTTGAGCCAAATCTAAATGTCTAGTTTGTTGTTATGCTAAAATGTGACTTTTATTTTGAATTGTCTATTTGAGATGCAATATAGCCTCTTTATACATTCAAATATACTATATTCATGTAGATGTATTAATCAATATTTTGAGTAAAAAAAAAAAATGTGCCCTGGAAATTTCATAGGGTGTGCCTGGGGACAAAAACGTTTGAAAACCACTGCTATATACACTGTAAGTCTGCTACATTGCAACATTTCCTTTCACATACTATACAAGTACAAGTACATACAATACAGGACAGCATCTGACATTATGGAGCATAAGGCACTGATGCTAAAATGTTCTGTATGAGTTTTTCCCACCAAGCCTATTGTCAGCCCCAAACTGATGTGTGGGTGGCAACTGCAGTGTACTCACAGATGGCCTGTAGTTCTCTTTCACACATCAAGGGCTACCATCAAGACAAGCATCCTTTGAAAGACTATCACAGACCACAGAAACTTAAGTACATGGCTCCGAGCACAAGCAGAAGGCTGTACGGGATTCTGTTGAAGTTTGAAATTTGGTTTTCTACATAAACACTTCTTTTTTTATGCAATCACTTTTTCTACACTTCAATTTAATCCTGCCCTCAGTTTTTTTTTTTTTTTTTTTTTTTTTTTTTTTTTTTTTCTAGCAGCCTAACCTCTTGAAACCTTGTATAAAACGTGCAAAAAGCTTCAGAATGATCTTCTTATTGGTTATGAACTATTAGTTTTGTGGATTTGCACAGTAACTGTCAGGTTATAAAAGCAAAGCTTTCTCATGGCTTTGAAAACCCTCCACAAGAAGTCCCAATAAAAGTCTGTACTTTAAGTACACAGAACCAAGGCTGCAGCTACAAAAACCTCTAAATGTGCATGTTTATGGTGTTAGATGCCTATTCAACTATAAGAAACCTGTGTGAAATGTGCTGTACAGTATGAGACAAGTGTGCTCGGTGTGTCTCATGCGTGTCTGTAAAAGCTCCACAAATCATAAGTGACAGGAGAAGTGGCAGATACTTAATGGAATAATTTGATAGCACACCAACTTTACACATGGTTCCATCACAACAAGACATGTAACGGGTTACGAGTTACTCTTCCATGTCAATGCTATGAATTATAAAACACTCATTGCTGCAGTGATTCTCTGAAGAGACTTGTATCTAGCTTATATATAGCTTTGGGGCACAAGCATTAAAGATATATTACAGGAAGATTTAAAACTAAGAAGTAAAAAAGTGGCATTGACAGAAAATAAGTTTCAAGTATTACTATTTCATATTATAAAACACTCCAAAGTGTAACAGTGATGTAAAGTATGAACAGATAAGTGTGGAGTGTGCTTCTGTGCATGTGAACACAGCACACACACACACACACACACACACACACACACCAAAGATGCCTCCTACAAGTGTAAAAAAAAAAAAAAAATACAAAAACGACTGACAGGTAGAAATAAAAACAGACTCCCACATTGCAGGTATTTGGTAACACCACTGTACAGCAGGACAACAAGCACAAAACCCATCAAGGCCCACACTTGTCTTCATGTCATGTATCATTTCCAGTTCAACACAGCAAAATGGCAGAGCTGGGCAATATGGCTAAAAATAATAACCTGATACATACGCCCCAATGAAAACAAGAATTTTCTAATCAAAACAATAATTTAGAGTCTTTAATAAATGTCTTCACACATACCATTACAAACATACCATGATTTAAGATTAAGCATTTCAAATTGTAATCATTTAGCCAAAATATATTATAAATAAGGCTGTCAAAATTAACACAATTAGAAACATCAACAGCATTAAGCTTAAATTATACTGCCCGCTCCCAAGGTGGCGCACGACATCGTGACGTCACTGGATCGCCGTAACGGTTTATACTCGCGCTGGTGGTCGCGACACTAGTTGCAGTCTTCTCCTGAACAGAGGTGGCGCTAATGAGGAAAGACTACCGACGTTGCTCTTTCTACAGACTAGAAGAAGAAGAAAAAGATAAACAACGGCAGAACTGGCATTGATATGAATGCTTCGATTTGATTGGATGACCTACTTCGTCAGCTCAAGCCTGTCATTTACTTACCATAAAAGAACTCATCTTAACCCAGTAAGTTTACAAGAGAGACTTGCAGTCACTCGGCGAGTCCTGGCATCTGGTTTCCCAGGAGCTCGTTTATGCTTCCCGTTTCCGTTTGTCGCGCGCCACTGGAAAAAAAATAGACTGGTGCGCGCCCTCTGGCAGGAAATGACGTCATTTTGACGTGATTATCACGACAGCGCGCGCCACCTCCAATGCGTCGAGCATAAATCACCTATTAAACACTTAAAAAATATCCCTTTTAAAGTACATTTAGAACAGATTAAAAAAATATGATTAAATCGCAAGCTAACTATGGACAATCATGCGATTAAATATTTCAAAACGATTGGCAGCCCTAATTATAAACATATATGGTTTCATGTAACAAAATTGATTGACAGAAAAGATTAATAAAATGTTTACAATTTTACAATAAGGTTACTGCTAATCCGATTTTGATGAAACTGTTCTCACGGTCAATGTAGTAGATAACGTTACTTCAGCATGTTGTGTGTATTACATTTGCTCTTTTTTCTCTGATGTTATCAAACCACTTCCACACGACTAAAGTTGTTAACATATTTCCAACTCAGCCCTCCACAACAGAGTTACATTCACTTTCAGCCATTCAGCCTGCTGACAATACCCTAAATATTGTGATGACAATTTCTTATATCATATAACAAAGTATTATCATGAATGATATGGTATGACACACCCCTAGGCACACATGTACAGTTTCTATATCATGTTAACAGCCTTTTAGAAGTGGAAATGGAAGTTGTGAAAAGGGTTACACTGCATTACCCATTAGTCCTGCTGTGTTGAGACATATGGTCCAAAGAGGACACCTTATTATTTTAACAACAATAAAACAAAGTGTTTACCACAGTCAGAAAAAGGTTCAATTGTCTAGCTCCTAAATGAGTTAAGGTAACTTTCCTGTCTTCATTATATTGCTTGATTTAGAAAACAGACACGCAACAAACATAATTCCCTTACAAGTGGTAGAGTACATTTGAAGTGACTTAGTATGTGAGCTCACGTATAAATCATTGCAATTAAAATCAAATCACAAGAGCCCAGAATATAGTCTGTATTGTACTAACTTGATCTAGCTGAAGTTTTAAGGGTAGCCATTGGTAGAGCCCTGCTGCCTGACTAAGTCTTGTTAGAAGACAGCAACTCGTCCACTTTTTGCGATGATCTGTCTGAGACACTGTACACTCACAGTTCATACATTCTCTCTCACCTCCCCTTTTGTCTTTGCAGCATGAGCTTTTTTCATCATCTCAATCTCCCCATTGCTGGACATCTCCTCTCTCTCCCCATATATTCTGTCATGCTCTAGCTGCTCTATTAAATAATATATTTAAAATAAATAAATAAATAAATGAATAAATAAACAAAGCGACTGCTGGGAGCAAGCTATGAATCATATAAATAACTGAAAAATGTACTGTAGTAATTCCAAACACCTCTTTGTAGACAGACTATGCATTTTGTCTACATGCATGGTGTGTTTTCAGTATATACTTGATGCACAATCATAGTAATTCCAATGTTTTACATATTTACTGTTATTTATAACAGTAACAACAAATGTAATGATTGTGTTTGGAAAATTGGACAGATGGATCTAAAACAGCATATTTTTGTTCTTGCAAAGTGACGGAAGCTGGAGCGATCGGTCAGTCTGTCCATCTGTCACTTTAGTCTAGTAAAGGTTTGTCAACAACTACTGACCAGATTGCCATGAATCTAATTTGAATAGTCATGGACTCCGGATGATAATGTGAAATTATTTTTTGATACCCTGACCTTCCATCTAGTGGTCATCAGGTCAAAACTTCGTGTTTACCAAGTTTAGTCCTTTTCAAGAAATCTCAAAAGCAATGCCTTGATTTCCACTGAATTTGTTGCACTACTTTCAGTCCCTAGAAGTTCAACTGTTTTGTCTTTTGTGCCCGAGCACCAGCTGCATCAGGCTAAACTACTTGTACACAAGCAATATCCAAATCTAATTGGAAGCTTGCCATGAAATTTAATGAGCACATTCATACTTCAGAGGATACACCATTTACTGTATGTTTTGGACAAACATTGCAGCCATTTTAGGCTGCTAGCTGAGCTTTAAAGATTTCATTTTGTAATTGTCGTGACAAGCAATCTTGTAAATTTGTATACTGATGGCACCTGGGGAAACGCACACAAAACGTGCATGTACACATATCACACAAATATACAAAATATATTACTCATTACTTTGATAGCTGAATGAGTCAAGCACTGTGAGTCCACAAGCACAGCCATATACTGTGGAATAGCACTTTGACAGCAAATGATTGCTATGCTGAAGGACCAGCTGCTGTTCATTTCTAAAGTTTCAGAAATATGTGAGTTCATACAAGGTTAGACACTATGATATATATGTATCTAAATCCTCATTTCTGGAAAAATGCTTTGGGTTTGAAAGCAAATTCCAACAGTGAAATGCATCTTTTTGTTCCATTCTTCCACCATGTTTGATACAGTGTGCGCTAAATGAGATAACAAGTTGACATTTTAATTTCAGCCTATCACTCCCATCTTGAATTCTGTGCAATACCACATCATCACAAAGAAGAACCATGCTGCCATTACTATGTCTTATTTTTGAATTCCATTCAAAGAGTGCTATTGTATTCACCATTCTATAAAAACAAAGCCAGTGCCAATATTCTACCAATAATGAACCACACATTTTGATTAAACTGTCAAACAGAATAAATATCTTAAAGTTGATTAAAAACAGTATAATTTGCATTTGCAAGAATTTAAAGTACAAAAGCAGTCTGGGCCCATGACATGAAGGCCATGTTGTTACTAGGCCTGGGCGATATGGACCAAAAATCATCTCTGTATTTTCTAAGTTTCGTAAGTGGCCTAAATGTTCAGTTCTAACCAAGTCAAATCCACATGTGAGATGTCAAACACTTTTATTAAAATGGACTATAATCAAATAAAATGCAAAGACAGGGTTTTGAAAATATACAGCTGCAAAACATGTAAATGTAAAATGATCTAAAATAAATAGCCTTTATAAAATAAAAACAAGCCTATCTCTAAGTTGTTTTCTATAACAATAGTCTATATACACAACGTTCCACTTCTGGGATTGCTGCGGTATCAGAGAAAATTCTGCCGGATGTCTGGCTTTTCAGCCGGATGTCAGTTACTTTCCGCTTTCTTTGTGTTGGAATCTCTTAAATTTACTGCACCTTTTATTGCCCTCTTGAGACAGCCATGCGTGTATTTCTTTCAGATTCTAAGTCAAACTAGTTGAACTCGTTTATACCATTTCTGCCCCCCTGGCTACCTAGTACACCTTTAACACATCAGCTCATTTTGACAGGTTTTTCTTTTTGCTTGTGTTTTTCCTTGTGTGTTTTTCAACATTTTCATTGTCTCTTCTCTTTCAGCACATGTCCCTTAGTCACATTTGCATTTCCCTTCTGCATGTGTTTTGATATTTGTAGCAATTCTGGATTTGATGGCACTTTTCTTACTGTCTGTGCTTTTGCTCTTGTGTGCGTTTTGATAATTGCATAGTTCATGGATTTGGAGCGCATTTGCCTGAATATTTGTTTGTCCTCGGGGGCCATTACAAGATGCTGACATGCTGCTGGCTGTCACCTTGATTAAAGGCATTAGTTCATGTCTGCGCACAGGCTGAGTTGGTTTAGTGGAGCAGAGTATTTCCCAATGAAGAAATGCTTTACTTAAAATGCAGCCGATCACACTGTATACAGTATCTGAATCTGATAGCCCTTGGAAAACCACGCTCATCAATCAATTGTGCTTGCAAGTGTAGCATGATCGTTACTGTATATGTTAGCCGCATTCAATGGTGTATCTTCTTAATATATACATCCTGCTTCATTATCTTGCCTAATTTTCATCTGCCAACAGGCTTGATGAGTTCCTGCCTCAAATAAAAAAGAGCCTTACATGTTCATTTGCCACACCCTTGTTCCATCACTTTTCCTGTACATTTACTGTGAGAGGATAATTCCTGGACATACTACAAAGGGGTTAAAGGGATATTTGCCAATTTTCCATTGTACAGTATCAACAAACACAATTTGTTAAAGTAAGTAAAGTCATTTGGCGCTTTGAAAGTCCCATCTATTAAGCTGAGACGGATTCCATATTCTGTTAGCATTTAGAAGCTGCTGGTATGTGCCGACCTGTGCCGCAGTTGATCGCGGCCACTCTAGGAAAGAGTTGCGTATTTCTGTAATGATACTCAGATATTTTTTACAATAATTTTGTATTTCTCGGGAAACGGGAAATAATTTGGATGTGTATTAAACCCTAGTTCAGACCAAACCATCTCAACAAACAGCGGATAGATTGTCAAAACATTTGGTACAAACATTCATGATCCCCAGAGAATAAAGCCTCTTGACTTTGGTGATCCCCTGACTTTCACTCTAGCGCCACCAGGAGCGTGACTTTTGTTTTTTAGTAAAATATCTTGACAACTATGCAATGGATTGGCATGAAATTTGAAACGGACATTCATGGTGCTCACGAATGAATCCTAATGACCGTCTTGTTTGATGGTGAATGGGCAATGATCTCTTCACATTTTAAAGAGTATGCAATATAACGCTCTGTTTGATGACTTAACACAAAGACCTCATCAAAATTCAAAAACGTTTTCTTTTTAAGAACTGTGAAATATCATTGTCATTATGGTCACCATTTACTGCTTAAAGATAATGATAAACTGTCTCCCAAGAGGCTAATTGACTGCAGGGCAAAATGAAAGCAGCCCCTCCCTCGAAGCACTGTTAAAGAAGATGTGTTAATCACCGCAGTTTAAAAAGGGAGCTGATGCAGAGTATGTTCCCCTAATGCATCTCATTTAGCAGAATGGCATTTTTATGGGAGCCTGACAATAATGTGGTGAAAGGAGACCTGCAGCATTAGAATCAACAATTGCCGTGGGTGGATCAGTGGTGTGTGATTCTCAAATGATGAAAACAAGTCCGAGGGTGTGGCACAGATATCAGATGATTGATTTACGCACTAAAGGTGATAATAAAAAAATAAAAAAAAGGCCTTTAACTTTACAGGAAATGAGATTTAGGCCACAGTAATGTTGGCCATTGTTGGCAGCTGAACATTTATGAAAATTAAAATTAGGTTTCAGATACAGAGACATTTATTCCAATTTCTGCTCTGTAACAATTCAATTGTGACAGAGAAATTCAGTGCCAGTTATTACTATCACAGAAAACTAAACAATAAATCCAGAGATATTAAATAGCCCAAACTATCCTTTACTATACTATTAGAAAATGTACAGTAGCTATGTATTGTTTATAGTATATTAGTAGTAGCATGGTTATAGTATTGGAACCAAAATGACAAAGTACTTGCCTTTATTAATTATTAAATGCTACTGAGAGCTTGGTGGCATTGAGGTCTTTTAAATTGTTTACAATTCTGATAGAAATTAACAGATGTCCCTCACTGCTTTCAAAGCTTCAATTGCCTTGAAGGCAACAAACTCAACATTATGTGACAATTCCTTATTTGTGAAGATCAACTGAGGAAAGTGCTGCACTAAAAGGGCAGCAAACAAGACTTGTATTCAAGAGTGCAATAGTGTAATCGTAAAAATTTTCATATATCAGCAGTTAATCTAGTACGATACCCCTTCTCTTTAGTTTATTCATATACAGTGTTTCTGATATTCATGTATACGCAAAATAGGACGTTTCATTCACACACTAAGATCAGTCTATAGATTGGAGTAACTAACAATAACTTTCATGATTGGTTAATCTGTTGATATTTTTTTCAATAAATCTTGTATTGAACTGAAGGTCAGAAAGTAGTTAAAAATGCCCATTACAATTTGGTGACAAAGGGGAATTCTTCAAAATCAAAACCAAGAAAATATTCAAGTTACAATGATACAAAAGAGAAAAGCATCAACTTTTTATATACAGTGGCTTGCATAAATTTACACACCCATGCTAAAGTTGACTAAAAAGAGGAATAAAAAAAACATCTTTTCAGAAATTGATCTTAATGCCTCAATTAAAAAAATGAGGGAAAATCCAACCTTTAAGGATACTATACCTAGAGATTGGCATGGTTTTATGTCGGTTAGCCTAATAGCTGGTTTGATATGCATTGAGAGATGATTTTAGGGCTGAAACGATTCATGGAGTTACTTGAATAACTCAATTACAAAAATTCCTCGAGGCAAAAACTCTGCCTCGAAGCCTCGTTAAATTCCGATGACGCGCACTATATGCGCAGGGATCCGATTGTTCCACACGTTGTTCAGGAAGCACACCACTAGCGCGTGATACATTTTGAATTCAGTTGGCGCGATGGCCGAGAGTAAAGATGTCCAGAAACGGTAGAGAATGTCTAAAGTTTGGGATCATTACATACTAAAAAAGGAAGAGAACAAGGTGCAATGCGTCTACTGCAAAGTAGACCTGGCATACCACAGCAGTACGACTTCAATGATTCAGCATCTGAACCGAAAACATCCGCTCCACGCTGTTTCACCAAGCGTCACTGAAACAAGGTAACGTAGCCTAAGCAGCCGCTGATTTTAATCGCATACTGTATTTGTAGCGATGTCGTAAAGCGGGTTGACTAGATATGATGTTCAGCTTTGATGTTTTTAAGTAGTAAACTTATTCACGTTCAATTGCAAGAGAGTATAGCCTAAAAAAAGAACCCCTTCACACACACACACACACACACACCTCTCTCACTCTTCCTCACGCACGGCATGCGTGCACACACAAACACAGGTTGCTAGGTTACCATAGCAAATAGGCTCACCCCGGAAATTCTATATTATTTGTTGGTAGCCTAATGGTAAATGCTGCAGGTGTAGAAATCTACATAAAACAGATATTTACTTTGATGTCAGGGCTCGATTACAGCATGAAACTTAATTAAATTAAATTGCCAAATGTTGGAGTTGGAATAAATACCTCTGTTCTTTTGAGAAATAAAAGCCAAATGCTTGATCATTTTACAGCCACATCATTTTTGTTATGCATTATTTGTTTTGGTTGTTTAAAAAAGAAAAAAAAAAGAAAAAAATAATCGATTAATCGATCAATAAAGTGCTTGATTAAATTGATTACAAAAAAGAATCGATAGCTGCAGCCCTAGATGATTTTATGGAAAGTACCCCAATCTCTAGGTATGGTGAAGGGTATGTGATGATGTGGGGCTATTTTAATTCCAAAAACCAAGGGAACTTTATCAGGATGCATAGTATCCTGGATCCATGAAATAACTGGCCTTTAAAAATAAAAATCTGCCTGCCTCTATGGGAATTTAACATAGGGGTGTGTATACGTATGCCCCCTGTATTTTAAGGAAGAACATTTATTTATTTACGATACATTATTCATTCACAAAGAAAATTGGTGTCCTTAAAGGTTGGATTTTTCCAATTTTTTTTAATTAAGATCAATTTCCAAAAGTTGATTTTTTTATTCCTCTTTTTAGTCAACTTTAGCATGGGTTCATAAACTTATGAGCACCACCATATGTTACAAAAAATGCAATTTAATATTTTGGCCAGGAAAAAAAATATGCTTGGCCATTGGATTTATTTCATCTGCACACCAACTTCACCGGTGACTCAAAAAGTTAATTTTGGACACTGTACTTGGCCCTCCAGCAGGTAAAAACTACATAGAGCGGTGTTAAAAAAATAAAAAATAAATAAAAACTTAGTACAATGTGTTGAACACTAGCACCAGACACTTTAGGGGTACTATAACCGCCAAACCCAGCGCCCAAGAGCGTCTGTATCCTTTTGTTTTGCTGATGGGCCATTAAAACGTCACCCCTATCTATCTCTATAGCTGCATTCATCTCAATAACAGCAAGAACACACACAGCCTCCCACAAACCACACACAGCTTAGATAGTAACCTCTTAAACCCACTCGAAACTGGCTGTACAGCCATCATGGAAATGCATCCATTTGGCTATGAAGGAGAGAACAGAGGAGAGTACTAACATTAATCTGCGCTGCAGCTGAAGGGGGGATGTTTCTGTGAAAAACATTCTATCATTATGACAATATAGCCATATATAGATAGGTATTTAGGAAAAGTCAGGGCAGGAGGTAAACAGCAATAACAATGGAGTAATTTACATTTTTCAATCACCCAATGGCATCGGCTCTAGCAGTTCAAAAAATTATTAAAATAATCCCACGCAGCAGAGTAACCTTGTTGTCCATGTTTCCATGTATGCACATGGAAGGGCAGAGAGGTCCCATCATAGAGCCATACCGCCAAATATCTTACTGAAAATGGAAATAAAAGATTTCTTTGACTTAAATGGTCCTGACTGAAAAGTAAGCACCCAAGTAAGATGCATTTGGCCAGGTTGTAACTCAAAATATGTACATTTCTGTAGTTTGATATAAGATAATGGTTACCATATACGTCTGGCGAAGATTTGTCAAAATGCAAGACATTTTTGCGGTATTAAACTTTAAGGAGACACAGCATTTCTGATTCTGACAATGCATTTCTCTTTGCAAACAAAGGTTAGGAGAGGGGCTGAAATCCTCCGCTCAACTTCAAAACGTGTAATGTATGCTAATCAAACCATCTTCATTTGACGAGCATCCCGACTCTTGCAAAGCTTTAATCCATGAAGGCTTGCTCTGAACATTATCTAATAATTGGCACATTCTCCTGGTGAGAATGGGCCTGCCATCTCTTTCCCCACCATGACAGTATAATGGATTGCTATGCACATTCCATGTGGCTTTGAACTTATCTTCCCCCCCAAACTAAATTCCCCCCCCCCCAAACGAAATTCTTAGTTGCCTCTGTATGGAAATGTGGTACATCACATTATTTCACCCCACTGTTTATTGCTTCAGGGTATGTACAATAAAGTTAAAGATTAATTTCATGGGCTTCTATTTACATGATGTTTACCCTGAAATGACACGGTAAAAGAAGGATCATTATATTATATCATATATATCATATCATAAATTGTAGCATTTGCTCTCACGGGCCTGATGGCAAATTATCAACCATTTTCACAGTGACCTAGCACACGTAGGATACTCCCATAACCTTAGCTCACAGGCGGGGTGAGGAAAGACATGTGCTCCCTTGATCTCTTAATCTCACATACTGGGCCGCACTAGACGCCAGCAGACCAGCAGATGGGCAATTCTGCACACTGGGTTTTCAGGTCAGTGGGGAAACAGTACACACAGCAGGTTATACAGAGAAGTGTTTGGGGGCAGTAAGAGGTAAACATCAGCCTTTTTCCCTGCTTAGTAAACCAACAGCTCCAAGCATCAACACTGCCTCAATAGCCTATGTTTGAGACCTGCTGATTACAGGCACCACCACAGGCCTTTTTCAATAGACATTTTTTCTTCTTAATTATTTTTGCTTTCAGCCTCCAGAAGTTTTTAAGCATCACACATGGAAGTCCACCCTAAAATATAATTTTATTGGGAAAAATATATAAAAGTAAGTAACAATTTATCCTAAAAATTCTGCACATATGCAACCGTTTTGCATTAGCAAAAAATGCTCATCAAGGTATGCGAGTATGATGGTATGAACAACCCCCTTGCCTCACCTGCCCACAACTCTCATCGTTAATCTAATTTAATTCCCAACTAGCCAGTTCCCGTACATCTTAATAAATCATTTGAGGATATAGTCGATCTCGGATTGGGCCGGCTAATCCCCCTGGCATGTACCACTCGTGAAAAAGAAAAGTCCAAATCAACCTGAGGGAGTCAAGGAGCCCAAAAGACATCAGTTAGCCCGAGATAAGGCCTCTCCTCCCTGTGCCCACTTATAGCATTCCCACCTCCCTGGGCACATACATCTCGCCTTGCCTCTAAATCAAACAGCGAGGCCTTTTATTAATAGCCTGTCAGCAGAGTTAACATTTATTTCATGTGTATTCATCTGAACAGGCTTTACAAATGGCCTGGCTGCTTGTGAACCTGCTCTTGAAAAATTAGCCTTGTTTTATACCCTTTCCTCATGAATTTCAATGACTAAGTGAATGTACAGCTATGCGTCTACCTAGATGCTGTTTTCTGAATTAGGGTAAATAGCCGCATTGTATCTCAAGTGGTACGTAAAGACGTTACACACTGCCAGTCGTTTATTGTTGACAGACCAGTGACATACAGTACTGTAAGGGTTTAAAAAAAACGAGGTGCAAGAGGAGGGAAGTCACACAGGAGCCCTGGTGCCACTATGTAGAAGATGCCATCAAGAGTTATCTAGTAGAGATCTCCCTAAACATAAGTGAAACTGACAGAAGCTCTCTACAGAATTTATGGTGGCCCCTTATTTCATTTTGTGAATACCAAGTGTTCTCCCAGCATTGGCACTTCTAGAGAGAAACCTGGTGTGCTGACACAAATTGATTGCTGGAGCGAGGAGACAATCTATTTCTTTCTCTAAACTGATAGCAAAGAATGACGGGATTAGAAAGGTGGGATGTACACACACACACACACACACACACACACACACACACACACACACACACACACACACACACACACACACACACACACACACACACACACACACACACACACACACACACACACACACACACACACACACACAGAGAGAGAGATAATGGGAAAAAATGAGTGGGAGAAAGGACGATGTGCAAAGTTTTGCAACAACTTCCCATTTTCAAAGACAAACATGTCAATAGAAGAGTTTGGCATTGCAGATCCATTCAGTGATAATGCTGTACCAGAATTTCAATCATAAATACATTCCCACACATTTCAAGTCAATGCAATGAGTTTAACTTTAGGGTAAAGCCTTTTTTTGTACTTATTTCTTACTATATTAATATTGTAACACTGTTGCAGGCATTTTTCATAAATGTGAACATGACTCCATATTTAATACAAAAATCAATGAATTAAGTTTTTATCAAGTGTCATGAATACAACTACCGGTATGCTCTTCCCGCAATGGCTGCCACAAATATATTTTTAAAAGAAAAACAAACAAACATTTTCAAAGCATTTCAGACCATGTTTAAAGGGATACACCACCGTTTGTTGAAATAGGGCTTATCAGGGTCTCCCCTAGCTGTAGATAGGTGGGCCAATGCATTTTTTGTCTCAGTGCATGTCATTAGGTTGTTTTTTTGTCTTTTGTTGGCTCACTTACTCACAACATGCTAACCGGTAACATAGGATTCCATTCACTACGCTAAGCTAACTAGCGTCGGCGCCGCTGGTGTCGCACCAGACTAAAACAATGCATGCACAAAAAATGCATTGGCCCACCTATCTACAGCTAGGGGAGACCGTGATAAGTCCTATTACAACAAATGGTGGTGTAGCCCTTTAAAACATGCATAAAACACTAAAAATAAAATGTACAATTAGAATAATGGAGAAATCAGACATGTCTGTATTTGGCTTCTTTTCCAGGCTTGTGAGACAAAGTTAGCAAACTTAAACATCAAAATTGAAAACCATTCCAATATTTGACAGAGAACATTTCAGGGTTGTGTCGAGCCATTCCATGAAAAATGGTCACACTTAAATTGCTCTTAGTGTGTACAATACAAAAAGAATATGGGACTTACTTCCCATTTTCCCAAATCACACAACTTGCAAGCACAATCAGTTTCCTTCCCAAATAATACAGTATTTGATTCTGCCAACCTCAATAGCCAACTGTGCAACTTAAGATCTTTGGTTTCTATATAAACAAGATGTAACATGATTTAGGACAATGCCATTTAGTTTTGACAATGTACTTCCAAAACCTTTTCTTTAGACTTGAATAAAGCTTACTTTGAATGGAGTTTACATATTATTCCTGTAGATATACAACATAGCCTCCTCAAATCTTGAGTAAAATTCTTAAGACTACAGAGGACCATGCGAGTTAGCCACTCTATATTGTTTCTTCTATCCTCTGCTAATTTGGCTAATAAGGTGCTTCCATAGTTGGATCATTTCTGTTGTACATACCCTGGTACTCAGCCCGTGAATTGCCAGTGTAGAGACAAACTGATGAACCCCAGAAATCATCATAGTTTTATTCTGGAGTCGAAACATTGTAGATTTAAAGATGCCATATTATACTCATTTTCAGGTTCATAATTGTATTTTAAGGTTGTACCAGAATAGGTTTACATGGTTTAATTTTCAAAAAACTCCATATTTTTGTTGTACATCACATCTCTCTCTCACTGCTGAAGCTCCTCTTTTCACCTTGTGTTCAGGTCTCTGTTTTAGCTAGAGAGTGAGGCATCTTTTCTTCTGTACTATCTTTGATTCCACTCGCACATGCGCAGTAGCTCAGATCGTAGATCATGTCAGTTAGCTCCATAGACAGCAAAAGAAAGGTTGTTTCTCCAACTTTGGTCAGTTACAAGGCAGGATTAGCCAGGAGACGATTGTGTTTAGCCCGTCATTTCGGCTAGTTATGTAACAAGCCGTGCAGATTTTGAACAGCTCACCCAGAGACTGAAGGCAGGACACATTCAGAAACCCGTATCTCACTCAAAACAGCATGGATAGATTTTTTTCCAAGTTTGTATGCGTGTGGAAGCACCAGAGACACAAAATAACACCCCAAATCCCAGAAAAAGTGATTTTTTCATAATATGGGCACTTTAAAGCCACACATCCCTGTAGCATAATTCAAAACAAGGGAGACACACACATCATAAAGTCGGATATATGTATTATAACCAAGGTCATTATAATGGGTTAATGTATGTATATCTGTCTCTTCAGTGGTGATGGACAATGAATGTTTATGTAGTGATCAAAGCACTGCCAGTTCAAAATGACATCCAGCAACATACCTTTGACATCATCATCAAATACAATTTTTCAATTAATGTCACAAGAGATTTAAAATCTCTTTATATTATCACTTCCTTGGTTTCAGAGCCAACTGTCTTTTGGAGAGCACTAATCTCCATTCTTTATGTATATGACAGCACAGGTAAAGCTGCAGAGCCAATACATTTGTCCTTCAGTACATGACACTGTAGCCTTACTAATGAGCCATTTAACAGCACTGTGAAGGGAACAGCAGTTAAAAAAAAAAAAAAAAGGTCCCTCCTAGATTTGATAAGAGTGTGTCAAAACTGGAAGAGACAGTAATACTTCATATTGACAGAAGGAAGAATGAATAATGAGTGGTTTTGCGGCTGTTTCAACGCAAGGCTAATCTCTCTCAATATTCCCTTGTCCCATCTCTCCCTGGAGGGGTAGCGCTACTTGCACATAATGCCGCAAACGCAAATCATAGTTACATCCACCAGGACTCCTAATATGCTTCAGATGGCAAGATACATGATTAATTTATCGTCTGACTGGCTGAAAAACGTTGTCTGTTGTCTGACACAACTAACACACCACATTGCATCTAAAGAATTATTTGTGATTATAATGGGCATTAATTGACACTCAGTATTTAAATGCACCCTAAGCCATGTTTCTGCCTCCTACCTAAGCTATTTTTAACCATTCCTCCAAGAAACACCTGGAGGTTTGAACCAGAGAACCAGTTTTTGTGGTTGAGTATTCATGAGCAGAAGTAGGGAGCGCTCTCCGACGGGACTAAACTCTGTGATCAACAGAAACTGTCTGTCAGGCATCGTCAATGTGAGCTGAGAGCTCAGGGGACATAGTTAGGTTTCCATTACAACACAAGACTAGCATTCAAGACTAATGATCTCAGAAGAGCCAAAGCGTATGGAGAACGAACAGAAAAGGCTACCACTGGAATGCCACCGATAGCGGTCACAGATGTTGAAAGTCAGTTGTCATTTCATCTGACAAATTCATGCAGAAACGTCAGTTTTCAAGTTGGGGTGGGGGGGGGGGGGGTAATCTAATTCCATCATAAATATGTCAAACTCATCAGTGACAGAGTGCTCCATTTACTGCTACAACTGAATGCATGAAAAGTTAGAAAAAAAGGAGAGAATTACCATATGATTAACCAATAACTGTTAATGACCTCATCTCTAAAAAAAAAAAAAAACTTGTTTTGATGGGTCAGTTTGCCAATCAATCCAATTACAGTACAACAAAATCAGAGTAGAATACAGAAAATATTGATCCTTCATAGCAGCATTTTCACAAGACGTTCCAAATGCCCAAATTGTATTATTCTTTCTTGTGTGCGCTTTTGTCTGGCTAAATATTTTTAAATATCAGAAATTAAATCCGAGAAATAAAATATAACAGAATTATTTTATTATCAGTGCAAAATGAAATGAAGTAGCATGGTGGCTAATGGTGTATTAGCATATTTAAAAAAAGAAAAAAAGAAAAGTCTGGTCTGTTGAGCCTGGTGGCTCTGAAGAGAGCATAGATAAATAGCTTCAGTTCCCTTTTGAAAAGGGCTGTCTGACAGCAAGGTAAAGAGGTGAACTTTTTTTTTTTTTTTTTTAAATATAGCGTGCACTTAAAGAGATACTTTGCTGATTTTAAAGCAGCTTTGTGTGATGACAGTGTGTGCAGATGAACGGCCTCCCATCTTGGTACCAGCTATTAGTTCAGACGCAAAGTGATACTTCTGGTACAAAGGAATTAGACTTTATAGCCAAGGTATGTGGTTATTATATGCCGGCTACGAACAAATCAGATTTGATTTGAGCTACCCGTTTTATTATTGGGAATAAATACGTACAAACGGAATATACAAAAAGGTGCAGTTGGAATGTAAACATTTGTGCAGTGTTCTATACAAAAAAATAGAATGAAGAGTTGTTGTGTACGTAGATCCATAACCCCCCTCCCTTGCTTTACCGGAGTCTTTAAAATAAATAAATGTGTATTATATTATTGTATATGTGCCTTATAGAGGTAAAAACAAGCCAGAAGTCACTGCTGGTGCATTAGTGAGAATACAAAGTCAAGTTGTTGGATGACAAGATTGGCCGATCCGATCCAGTATCGCGCGTAATTCAGGTATCAGATTTTCCCGATCCAACCTGCGGAGATTTCCGATACCATGAGCCATGTCTGCACTTTAACGTTGTCTGCTGAAATGGCTCCAAAAGTGATTCCTGCCGGCTGGTCTGCTGGTTGGCTGCAAACTGTGGAATAGATTTCCTGAACGGAGGCGCGGCTCAATGAGACACAGAGTTATGAGACACGCCCCCGCTCAGGAAATCCATTCCGCAGTTTGCAGCCAGGTAGCAGG
The DNA here is from genome assembly GCA_023631565.1 of Gymnocephalus cernua. NCBI lineage: Eukaryota > Metazoa > Chordata > Actinopteri > Perciformes > Percidae > Gymnocephalus > Gymnocephalus cernua. The sequence continues at coordinate 18,460,636 of CM042427.1, read as the reverse complement.
ATAGTAGCGTTGAGCAGCATTGTGGCTAGCTCAATGCTATCCTGTGTGTCCGCGCTGTGTGGAAATACTTCACACTGGAAACACAGCAGAGCAAGACAGCAAAATGCAAAAACAAAGCAGGACTGTCCCAGCGTTTCATTTCCCCGTTGTTGCGTCCCCCAGAGACCCCGGATCGTGTCCCGGCGGCCGCCGTTTCAAAGCAGCCGCTGCAGCCGTGAAAACAGAGGTGTGTGTGTGTGTGTGTGTGTGTGTAAGATTTTACACTTGCACGTTTCTTATATTTCAAGACTCTAGTATTTGACATGCAATAAATATTGACATGACAATCAATTTGAAACCCTTACAGTTGCATATTTGTTTTCAGAATGAGATTTTTCCTGTTTTTCTGACTTCCTTTTCTGACCTTATACTTAGCTCAAGTTGCCTTTTGGGACATACATGCATACATACGTACATATATTATACTTGCCTGTTGAGAGGAGTTTATTTCAGCATCATATAAAATCAACAATAATGATAATAATAAAATTAAAGCAAACACAGCTCTGGTATCGGAATAGTATCGGTATCGGCCGATATCCAAATTCAGGTATCGGGATCGGAAGTGAAAAAATGTGGATCGGTGCATCCCTACCACAAACAGCCTCAAAAATGACCACTGAGTTGAATCAACACATCTGACAATCTCAACAAAGACCACTCATTATGCTAGGGGTGTTAACATAATTCTGACATATTAGTAAATATAAATCACCACTGATGATAGGCTCACTGGCCTATAGGTAAGGTAGCCACTAAGATAGCCATCTACCGATACAGTTAATCCTAAGATTCTTGTGCCACATGTTTAATATTAAAATATGATATATAAAATCATGCCAACAATTATTGTTTTAATAGCTTGGTATTCTATTCAAAAAAGATAAAGGCTTTAGGTCGCCTACACGTTATTGTAGGCCCAGTTTAATATGCAACTTAATTTTATACAATATATGTAGTAGGGGGTCCCTGCTCCGTCTCTCTTTTACTTAAGGGGTCCTTGGCTTAATAAACGTTGAAGACCCCTGACCTAGAGTCATCCAGTCTCTCCCCTGAGCTAGCTGCAACAGCCTGAAGTGTATAAAGATGTAAAACAGTAAACAATAAGTACCCCACATCATCTCCAGACTCCATATGTAACTTGTAAACAAAATAAGACAATCAGATATATAAAACTGAAAATACAGCATCTCTTTTTTTATGAAAGTGCAAATTACATGGAATAATAACAAAACAACAAATTCTACGTAGGCGAGACCTTCCCCCACACAAGTATTCTTGTTATTAAGGCCACTACCTCCTGTAGCTTCTCAGCTAGGTGAGTGCTTGTGTGCTGCTCATACAGGTGCCGCGTCTGTAGAACTGACGCTTTCATTTCCCACTCAGAGTCAATAAAATGAGCAGTCGCCGTGAGATAGCTTTCCGTGGCACGAGAAGGGAGAAGTTGGACAGTTTTTTTTGTCTCGTTCCAGTGATTGGTACATCTGGGTGATGGCGTTGGATATGTGTTAGCATGTTAGCTGTATTTCCACTCACATACCCAACAACTGCTGAACAACGGCGACACACAGTCCTTGTCTTATCCTGTACTACTGGAACTGACTGGGAAACCGGAGTGTTCCCAAACTTGCGATCAGGCCGGCGGGAGAATAGTTGGTTATTAGGCAGGTATTAGGTAGGTAGGTTATTAGTAGGTGCCCCTAAGAAACACGTATCTAACAGTAGTTCCGCATTACATTAATGAATTTGTACGCGAGCTTTATGTATTTTTATACCATGTATTGTCCGTGTAAATTCATGTACCGAACCGAACGCCCGTACCGTTTCGGTTCAATACAAATACATATACCGTTCCACCCCTACATTATGCGTTTCATCAATCTGCAATTAACTGTAAGTTGTGAAGTAAAGAGCTAAAGCCTTTTGAACTTGTTGTTATATGGTACATGATGCTACACAGAGAAAAATATGATCCGAATACCAAACACCATTAAAACACAAGAGAGGCATGAAAAGTGAGCTAAGATACAAACTACCAATTGTTTGAGATATTTGAGAAATTTAGTCTCATTACGTTTTTGGATTGTTTTATTTAAATATTTTTGATATCTGTCTTATGCTGTTTGTCAGTAACTCATTGTTGTTGCTGCCCGTGTTGGCCAGGTTACTCTTGAAAAACATTTTAATCCCAATAGGTTTTCCTAGTTAAATAAAAACTTGTACTGGTGATTGAACTAGGTTAGAAAAAACATGTTAGATAATGACTTCAAGAAAATTGCATACAGTAAGAGGAAGACTGCTCCCACAGTGTTGAACTTGACCCGACTCTGACACTGCTGCTTTATTTAACTGCCTGGAAAACCTACTATGATGGCCTGTTCAGCCACGATCCATTTTTTTCATTTGCATGGGCTACTTGTCCCATTTACTCACTACAGTCACATTTCAAGCGGATAAAATTAAGGACCACTGTCAGTCAACTGTGGATAATGCATTAGGCATCATGGCTTACCCTAACCAGTAATTTATGTAGTACTCCATTTTGAGAGCCAGACATTGGAAAATGCAGAAAGAAAGACAGCCTAAAAAGAAATTAAGGAAGAAGGAGGCCTGGCAGCGGTAAAACTGACAGCCCGGCATGCAAATGTGCACATCTATCTTACTAGGGAACACTGAGTGTGCTTTATCTCATCTCGAAGGAGCAGTTCATCTCAGCTAGACAGCCGTTTGGATGCACTAGACTTAAAAAAAAAAAACAGGAGCTATAAATTGGATAGCAATTGTGGAACTGTACAAATGCTCACCTCCAATGGCCTCCTCTGCACTTAGAGCGTCTACAGATGTTACGTATTCCATTTCACGTGATTGCTGTGGTAATGCCGTGGCAGCAGTTAAGGGAGGGTGAAAGAATATATCCAGTAGTAGCTGCAGTGTGCACCCACAACCACCGGGCAGCATATGTGAGCAGTCCAGATGCAGTTTCTCTGTCGGTAGACGGGGGAACAGAGAAACGCCGTTAGCCGATTAACTTCCTCAATACACGGTAGATGTTTTTGTTGTTGCTGCCACCCATCTTAACCGGTTCAATGCACAGGCTTAGCAGCGCGGGCAGAGAAGGCTACATGCAGAAGAACGTGCCTGCCTCTGTCGCTTTCTCTTCAGGCACGAATTAATGTGTGGAACAAGTAGGCCTATGTAATTAAAAAAGAAAAAAAAAAACAGCAGTGACAGGAGGCTTTTTTCCAAAAAAATATATAGAATGGGCAGGTTTTGATATTTCGTTAGAGCTGCTAGTTGTGAACTATTAAATTAATCTGAAACTATTTTGATAAACGATTAGAGTAATTTTTTATGAAATAAATATAAAAAATTCCCTGATTCCAGCTTCTGAAATGTAAATATTTTATGTTAACCAGAATTTTGTTACGGCAACAGTTAATTTTTTGCCAAATAACAGAATGAAAAGCATGTTGAAATTGCCACCCCTTTGTACCAAAAACGTACCGAATTGAACCGAAAACCGCAACCCCAAAGCCCTGATATGAACCGAACCGTGAATTTTGTGAGCCGTTCCACCCTTATTTTACACACTGATAAAAAATAAAACAAAAAACACAATTCACTAACTTCCCAATAACAAGAGCACAGACAGACAAATTGCTGATTTTCTCACCAGTAGCAGCCAACTACTTAAAAATATGATAACACCTCTCAAAAGTGCCCCCAGTTTTAATTAGTTTGCATACATTTTTATGTATCTTCACAAATGACAACTGTTATATGGATGGATAAAAGCAGCAATTGCACTCAACTACTTAACCAATAAGTTTCAGCACTGAGTCTTTCTAAAAGAAAGCCTTCACAGCCTTAGTCACTTCTGTCCATCCTCCGTTTTTTGTCTGTACACATAAGGAAGAAAAGCAGACAGACGTGAAGAGACAACAGCAACACAGCACAGCCAATAAAGGCTCTGGAAAAGGTTCTGTGCAGCCCCTCTGTTTTTGTTTACTTCAGCTTCATCAAGAGATTCAGCAAGAGGCAGCTGTGAAGGCAATATATTAAACGGTTTGAGCTGTGGGTAGCAGCGGCCACGTCTGGTCTAGCAGGCTGGGAAGGTCCCAGAGGGCAGTGGGGGGGTCCAGACAGCACTAACAAAGCAACCAAAGCAATGCTGCAGCATAAAAAATAAAAAAATTAACAATATATATATGACTGTGGCTATTGTTTAGGCCATCACCTACAAGCTGAACCAAAAATGTGAAGAAATGCACCAGGATCAAGACAGCTTACCACAGCTAACCAATTTCCTGAGGGAAAAGCCTGGCTTCACATTTAATAAAGCAAAACTTTAGTTTTACTTGTAAACAAACTTGACATGAGCATCTCCGCCTAGGCCTGTCACGATAACAAATTTTGCTGGACGATAAATTGTCCCAGAAATTATTGCGATCAGGGTGGGAAATTAGCAGCCGCCACCAGCCAATGGCGGGTACTTTTTGAAAGTGGCGGCCACAGTGGCGGGTGGATTATAAAACATATTTTCATTTGTTACTACTTAAAACGAACACACCATTCTTGCCCAAGCACCGGAGGGAGAAACCGCTCGCCTCGGCGTAGTTGATCTGCAGATGTTGTGGTGAAATGAAGCTGGAGTGACCCATGTTGACGTCCACGGACCTCCGTGAAACGAGTTCCGGCCTATGGTGACCGCCATGCAAGGTCACCGCGACATGCACAGGAAAGCGAGCAGGGCTCGAGCTCCGGTGTCGTCCCGGTAGTAGCCCGCAAAGCTTTCAGTCCGTCTTTACAGTCTGTAAAGTGATGCCCTCGCTCCACACACACACACACACACACAGCTGAGCCGAGAGGTGTGTGCGTTACAACACGCACTACCTGACTGGGAACGATACAGAGAGGATTACCAACGACTGCTGGCGCAGATGAACTCACGCTAGTCTCGTTACTGTAAGTAGGCTACAATAAAACCTTTGTGAGTAAACCGTCAATACTTATCAATGCACTCACCAGCTGTCTACAGGCATAAACATGTAGGAAGCGATATTTCAATCTGCTCTGTCTGCTCTGTCCACCGCGCTGTTTTACGCAAACACAGCTCTACTCTGCAAATAGAATTTTTTTTTGTAAACAAGCTAAAACAAGAGCTGTCTGTAGTCTAACTATTTATCTTAGTTTGCCGAGAATCTTGAAATTTGGACAAATTCTTATAAACTTAAATGCTGGCTGAATAAACCATCCTCTCCACTGGAGCGGTAAATCTATGGATGTATTATAAGACAAATACATGCATGAGGCTACTTCATATGCACGTGAATGACGCAATCTTATTTTATTCTTGATGATGATGGTGGTTGTATTATTTTGCAACAGCATCGTTTCATTGCAAATGAGGCATACAGTATGAATGGTAGCCTGCTTATCAGTCCATTCATCATTAAAGCTGGGCTTTTCCTAATCAACTTTTAGCCCCAGCCTCTTTGACTGTGACATTTTTACCTGACAACAGCCTTTCTTTCTGCAAGCATTTTCATCAGGACGCTGCATACTATAACCATGTTTCCATAATCACAGACATTAACCATCACTCCTCAGTGACCTGTCTTCTAGCCTGAGATCTTTTTCTAGTTAAAGAGCCAATTATCATTATGGAGTTTCCATGTTTTGTAGGAGTTTGCGCACACTAAAACATGTAAAGAAATATAGCATTACTTCAGTTAGAAAAGTGAAAATATCAAACAAGAATTGGCTATTAGGTATAAATACATTTTATTTTCTTTAATTGGAAGTCCGGCCCCCGGAGTGTCTGCTTAGAAAAATTCTGGCCCTTGGAAAAATGTAGTTGATGACCCCTGGTCTAGAGGAACGGGACTCGTGCTGCGTTCAGGGCATCCTCGTAAGCCGCTGCTTCAAAGATAATCATACAAGATAGGCAGTGTAGAACTTTGGTTCAACAGATATTCTTTTCATGTTATGTTACGATCAGAATATGACCAAACTGACCAAAACACTTTTTAAACACCGTTGCACTTTGTCGTTTATCAAACGTAATAAATAATTGTATTTTACTCTCACTTTTGTCAGGCACAAAGTCACAAAACACAGCCCTGGAAGTGACTGGCGTTAGCATCTAGACAAGAGATGCACTGCCTGCCTGCCCAGCTAGGTTAGCAAGACCGAAAAAAAAAAAACCACAATAGAAATGCACATAAACGTAACTTTACTTTGCTGACATCAAACTTGGAGAGGAGAGAACACAAGTTTACCTGATTGTTGTTCCCGCAATTCACTCTCATTGTGTTTTTTTCCTCTTTTCGTGACCAGAAGGATAGTTTCGCTTAATTTTGTCATGGATGTTGTAAACATTAATTGACGCGCTATGACACGAGGGGGAGGCGGGGCCTCGAGTAATTTGCGGGGCCCTACGCAGCTTGCGTAGTGAGCGTATAGGGCGGATCGGCTCTGGTACCAAATTAGTTCTGTTTTTCGGTCTTCATTTTGGTGAAGCTGCAGCTACTTTCTTCTGCTGTCTGCAGGTCGAAGCTTCGCGGGGGGCGGGCCGACACACACACACACACACACACACACACACATCTTCTGTTTACTGATAGCTATTGTTTACCTCAGGCTAATTAATTGGCTAGTAAGTGGTGATTTTTGGCTGCCAGCCTTCCAAAAGAAAGCACAATGAAATAGGGCTTGGGCGCCGCGTTGCATTCTGGGACGTGGCGGCCATACTGATAGCTTGCGAATGTAAACATACACCAAGTCGAACGAGGAGAAGAAGCAGAGTTGGGAGAAAGAAAAGGAAGAAAAACATGTTAAAATCCAGAAAAGGATGTGGAATTTACCGAGATACCTTAAATAGGGAAGCGAGGGACCGGTATGTGGAAAAAATCGGCACAATTAATGGTTTGGATCCCTATGAACTCCCTAACAAAGATTGGAGCACTGACGAAGACTTGCTGCCACAGTTAAACATAAACGACATCTTTGCATATCGTTTGTTGTGTGAGCGCCTACACTTCGGAACAGTTCCGAAGCTACAAATCATTGGAGTCTCATGTGCAGTTCACAAATGGATGGGTTCAGGAGCTGCAGATCATAAAGCCGGCAAACAGTGGGAACACAGTAATCCGGACAAAGGTAAGCTGCGCTCCACCTAGCTACTAGCTGCTAGTTTAGTAACCGTTAGTGCTAACAACACAACTCGCTTAGTTAATGCAGCAGTTTTGTAGTACGCATTTTAGCTGTCAGCGGAGGGATAGCAACAGAAAGATGAAAATGGCACTTATTTTCAATGTTCAATGTTCACTTAAGCTATATAAAGTAATATTCAGATGTTATACTTTACTGTCATATATATTAATGTCATTTATATGTCATGTATACACATTACTGAGGGGTTGAGGTTAATGTTTGGTTTCCTGCATAGAATGAAACATATTGCAAAGTTGTCCTTACATTTGTCATTCTTAATGTAAAGTGTTACCGTTAGTGCTAACAACACAACTCGCTTAGTTAATGCAGCAGTTTTGATACTGTGGAAGGTTATGTTTGGTCGTCTTACAGCGGCGATCCAAGCGAGCCGACGACTCCTTGTTATCTTGGATACTTGGTCTCCGTGGTTGCGCCTCCAAGCAGGAAAACGGTAGAAAGTTAATCCATTTTCGACCTTTTTCCCATGGCGATTATGTGTTGCGCTGTTACACCTCACAACACAGCAACGGTTTACCATGGTTGATGGTTTGTTGGTAAATAAGACACACGACTGAGAGCGACGTTACAGTGCGTAATAGTTCGAGCAGCAGTAAAGGAAGCTATCAACATGGCGGCCACGCCAAGTAATGACGTCACGACGCCCAAGCCCTATTAAATAACCGATCAATAACTTTTGACCGACAAGCAGGTAACGGAGTCTCAGTTCACCGTCCGGGAGCCTCTGACACACTGACAGCGGACAGCTGTAGGCTTGTACCAGTTAATGCTCTGTGCATTGTCACACAAGCAGCCACTTTCCTTAAACCGCTTTCGGGACCGACACAAGTCCACAGCGGCCCGCAGCGTTTATATCTGAGCCTGTCTCCACCGCCTCCACCCGTTCTCTTAATACATCCATGCCTCCACCTGCAGGTTGTCAACTGTGTGGTTTGGAATAAAAAAAGAAAACAGGACGCTGAGTAACACGGTGGATATCGCTCATATACTCTTTTTTTTACGCCACCCTCCAACTCTCAGCTAGCGTCTCTCTCTCTCTCCACCATGAGTCCCGCCTCCCCACACTAACAAGAGGGCTAACTCCTCGTTATGCTAAAGGGACCGAGAGTGGTCATCCAGTCTCTTTGGTAGGTGGGGAGGGGGGGGGGGAGAGAGAGAGAGAGAGACACACACACACAAGCAAGCAAATGGTAATTATCGCGGCCGGAAAAATTATCGAGCAATTTTTTTTTATTGTGCGATTAATTGATTTATCGACAGGCCTATCTCCGCCATGCACTTTTGCCAGAAGGATCCCTTTGATACATAGTGACAATGTGCTGTACCGATTTTACATTGATTTTTATAGTCTTTCAAACTGCAGGTTATGAGATGCTAATGGGAGACTACACTGACCTACAGAGGTTTGGCACGCAATGTAAAACAAGTTTTAGTTAAGTCAGGGTTTTCTCTGCCATTATACAGCATCCTGATTCCAGCTTCTTAAATGTAAATATTTTCTAGTTTATTCACTCATCTGTGACAGTAAACTAAATATCTTTGAGTAGTGGACAAAACGAGATTTGAGGACGTCATCTTGGGCTTTAGATAACACTGATCAACATTTTTCACAATTTCCTGACATTTTATAGACCAAACAACTAATCGATTAATTGAGAAAATCAACAGAATTGAAAAGAATCGTTGCAGCCCTAATCTGGACATGTATGTAATGCATGAACCAAGACGAAGAATGGCAAAGTTGATCTGATCAAAGTTCATTTGTGACCAAAAATGACAGAAATGTCCATTATGATAAACATGTAAATATCAAGGGAGACTTGAGCAGCAACTTGATAAGCATACCAGAAAACAAGAAACATTCTTACCAAAATATAAACAAATGAAAAACAGTAAAATCATAAATAAAAAAAAAAAGGCAAAACTTTTCTAAAAACCTTTAAATAAAGCTAGAATTCTCCAACTGAGATTAGTATGACTTTTTACTTTCCCCTTTACACAATTACCTATGAGAAACGACTACAGTGAAGTCCATAAATGTGCCTTTAATAAGCAGTGGTATTCACCGTGGCTAAAGTGCAGATAGCAAAGCAATCAGACTTTCTAATGTTTAGTCATTTAGACATTTCATATGAAAAACCAAGCAACTAAACCAAGTTTAATCTCCTCCTTGATGAAATATTTATGGACAAATATAACAGTAAATTAATTCATAAAACACAATTAAGAAAAAAGCGTGTGCCCTTTTGCTGAGACATCACTTGAATAAGGAGTAAACTGCATTTAAATGCTAATTAATGCCTTTTATTCTACCGCTGAAATACTGCATTACTCTAGTTCACTACATGACCAAGGGGAGTACTCTGCAGATAAACAGCCATAGAGGAAATATCACTCGCCTCTCTCAAATCTGATCATAACTTTCTCAGTCATTCCTGCTTTTCCTATCACTCCTGTCTGTGCCACACTACTAAATGTAAACACCATTAGATCAGCTGTTTGTTAAGAACTGCATGATTATTCTATATAAACCACAGACTGTTATATTATTAGTAGAGCATGTGGGAGAAAGTGTCATGTTACCCACTCTGTATTAGTGCAGATGCAGCAGTGCTTCAGGCCCATGTCAACAAAGAAAACTGAACACCTAAGCATCATTTACCAAATGGAAAGCCTTAGAGGGAAACATAGCCTCCGTCCTGCTTCTCTTCCCTCTGCTCCTATAAATCAGCGTCATTGTCACCGACAACTGGACAGACTCCAATTTTAAAAAGGCATTTCGCCATGCCAAGCCAGGGACACATAAAATGTATCCCTAAACATATTCCTGACTTGATGTTTCACTGCTATTCATATTGGCCAAGTGTTAAACGGATTTTGTTGTGGGAGCCTATAACTTCAGAATGCACCCAATTTTGTATGATGTGATTTATTTGCACACAACTAATGTAGCCTTTTCTTTCAGCCACATCTCTGTTATTCTGATAACCTGAAGGGCTGGATATCTGACAGAAGCCTGGATACAATGTTCATATAAATGGAGCTAAATTGATGTGTAAAATTAGCTGCCATGTGGAATACAACATGCACATACATACATTTTGCACATAATTCAGATAAGCACGGATGTGGAATTTCAAGGCTGATAGCAACAACCAAACATTTTCTGTTAAACAATACGATAACCAATAATATTACTCTTACAATTACAAAAATACAAAAGGAAACAGAAAAGGTGTTTATTACCCAAATGTCAATACCATTTTTGTAAAAACAAAAAAAGAAAGACCATTTTGTCTAATATTTGAATTCAACTACTAACAGACAGCAATGCTATTTATAGAAATTATTTCATTAGACCTGATAAATTTGTCAAAAATAAATGTAATCAGCAACTATGTGCTGCTTTTCTTTGACATATGTAGTGCTGCAACTAACGATTATTTTCATAGTCGATTCATCTTTTGATTTTTTTTCCTCGGATTAATCGATTAGTTGTTTGGCCTATAAAATATCAGAAAATGGTGAAAAATGTGGATCAGTTTCCCAAAAGCCCAAGATGACGTCCTCAAATGTCTTTTTTTGTCCACAACTCAAAGATATTCAGTTTACTGTCACAGAGGAGAGAAGAAACTAGAAAATATTCACATTTAAGAGGCTGGGATCAGAGAATTTTGACTTTTGTCTTAAACAATTACTCAAACCGACTAGGCTAATCGATTATCAAAATAGTTGGAGATTAATTTAAGAGTCGACAACTAATCAATTAATCGATTCATCTTTGCAGCTCTAAATAAAACCTTCTTGGGTGAGACAAACACTGCAGTCCCTCAATGTAATCATTTATTGCCCACTTGCTTATGCAAGCTGAAATACAGCATCATAATTTCATAACATACTATGATATTATGATATGAAACTAGATATCGGCTTAGATTTTTGATATCGTAAAATTGTAATATTTTAAGTGTTGTCTTTTCCTGGTTTTGATGGCTGCATTAGAGTGATTCTGATTAAAGTTTTTCTGATCTTAGCAGACTCTTCTAGCTGTTCCATTTGCCTTTACACACGTCATTAAAATCAACATTTCGGATGATTATTTATCAAAAATCTCATTATGTAAAAAATATTTTGTTAACGCACCGATTGTTGGTTTAAATAGTGTTCATGGAGTACATTTTAAAGGTCTTTGTTTCAAGGGTGTAAGTCAAACTGTTTACTGTCAACTTCTGTATATTGAACTATTTCCTACATTAGGCAACAGTCCAAGGATAAGAGCAACGTAGCAACAGAAGGGCTCATCCTCCACTCTGAGCTAACTTAATTCAAAGCGGCATACATTCACTTGTTTCAAATTTTGCACTTTAAAATCAGCACAAGGAAATCAGTCTTCTCTGAGCAGATGTTTTTGCAGCTGCATCACAAAGTAGCTAGAGAGCCACTCGCTAACACCACCTGCATGATTCATGTCGCTAATGAGCAGTTGTGAGCAAAACTTTTAATCAATTGTTACTGTATGTGGTTTTGTTTTTGTTTTTTAAAGCTTCTTGAGCTCATCACTGATGATCAAACAGCACATACAATTGTTTCTGGTTCAGTACCATCACACTGTGTCTACACAAAATGATTTCTGATGCACTAAACTGGTAACTGATAATACTAGGGATGCACCAATCCAGCTTTTTCTCTAGATTAGGGCTGCAAATAATGATTATTTTCATTATCAATTCATCTGCCAATTATTTTGTTGATTGATTAATCAGTAATGACAAATGCCCATCATATCCCAGAGCTCAATGTGATGTCTTCAAATTGCTAAAACCAAAACATATTCAGTTAACTATCAAACAAGACAAAGAAATGCAGAAAATCCTTTATTTAATTGATTAATCAAAATAGTTGCCACGACTAATTGATGATGGTTTAAAATAAAAAAAGGATTTATTTTATATTCAAAACCATAAGTATATATAGGTAAAACATAAATAATCTCATCATAAACTGTTGATGAACTAAGTAACCAATAGTCAATAAGTCACAGAGCTCAAATGTACTTTACAGGATAGTATCAGTTATGTTATGACTGATGTTCAAAAGATACAGCAAGAATACACAGATGTCAATCGTTCTTTTGAAATAAACAGCATGTTCTTTTAGTTGTCACTGAATGACTATTATGCAGCAGAAAGCTGCCTGAGATTCTCTGAATATCCTGGCAACGCAGCTGTGAACAAGATCAATATGTGACTTCAAAAAGGCAGATAATGATCTCAAACTACTATAGGAGGCAAAATGATGACTAGACACCGTTAATTAATGAAGCTATTCAATTAGGCAGTAACAGATTCCAGATTTTGAGCAGGAGGAAATCCAATAGTTATTTCTGCATTTAGGTCTTATTTGCAAATATCAAATATGGCATTGAGGAGAAAGAATGTGGGCAGATAACATACATTGAAAGGTTTAGGGTATTGACAATGGAAACCAAATGAGGGGAGAGCAACTGTCAAGATATCCCTATGCATTAAAGCCTGCTGACTGCCTCAATAGGCTCTTACAGCTTCTCCGAGTCCCTTTCGATAGCAAACGCAGCCTAGTCTTAAAGTAAATTGCTGATTCTCAGTAAACTTTTGACAAGGCCTATTACACCAATGGATAGCTGTTTTCTCTGGGAAATAGACCAGCTGAACTGAGCTGTGTTTCCTGTCAAGTGTCCCTCACCAGCAACCCCCTGTTGAAATCACTTCAGGCAGCTCATATCTGATGAGGTGGCTGCTTCTTCAACAGGAATTGTCATGTCGCAAAGTGCTATTACCTAATCACAGCACCAATGATCTATAATGCACAACTGTAAGTGGTTCGATGTTACAGCGTAAAACTGCTTCCAACTCATTATAGACATAGATAGATAGATAGATAGATAGATAGATAGATAGATGGGATGGGCATTCGATTCAATTTTCTTCGGCGATCGTCGGGAGAATTAATGATCAATTATCGATTAATCATTAATATTTTTATATTAAAATTCATTATTTATTTAACTTTTATAAATTAAAAACGCAATGAAAATACAAAAAATACAGCATGTTTTTACCTCGATGAGATCTTAATTACAAGAAGAACAACGTGTGACAGTTAAACTGGAGATTTGGCTAAACTTAAAGATATATGCGCTGCGGTGTTTAATTTAGCAGCGGAACCGTTGCTGCGAGCCGGCGTTGTTAAACAGAGACCCTCGTTTGTTCCAAAATAATAAATAAAAATAATCATGTTCAATAATAACTTAACCATAACTTCACCAAAAACATAATACTACTTAGATCTGACAGGTTTTGTCAAAATGTAACTCAAAACTATCCAAGGCACGGACAAAGCCTAATACAAAATAACCAGTTACTCGCATAGAACTTCTGCACCAGTCTACTGGTTTTTGTTGAGAAAAATAAGCAGGTTGACATGATACTGGGGTCTGAGGTTCCCTTAATACATCCATGGGTCAGACGCGACCGCTACCTGGTGATCGTCAGTTCAGCCGCCGAACACACCCGCGGGCACGGGACGCAGGTAGCTACCTCCGCGCTAACTTGGCCAGCCCGGCCCGGGGAACCTCGTTCCGTTCTTCGTTTCGTAGTGAGTTTCTACCAGTCTGGTGATGGTACGTTGTGACGGAATGTGAAATGCTGGTTCCAATATCCATCTCAATGAACGTGCAGATCCCTTGGGTCATTTCCTCTGCTCGTTGTGCATCGCAGCTCCTCCGTGCTAACGCCGAGTTGATGCTAGGTTGAGACTGAGTGCACGACGCACCGCCACCGACATTAACCAGGGTCGGATGCACTTTGTTTAAGTGGTACATCATTTGAGTCGTGGCCGTGTTGTACTTATACACGGCGTCGCAGTGTTTGCAGTGAACTAAGTTGTTTTTTAAATCAAAATGTTCCCACGCTACACTTCGCCGTGACCTCTTCATGTTTACTTTGAATCAAAACGTAACTCGCAGCTAACTGAGCAGCCTATGGCGCCCCCGGGTGGTAAAATGTTTAATTGCTGCTGACACACTGGAAATCATTACATTGCTGCAATCACACTACACAACCTGCATTAGTTTAATCGATGACCAATTAACGTGATCGACAAAATTCTTAATGATCAATCGTCGATTAATTATGCCCATCCCAGATAGATAGATAGATAGATAGATAGATAGATAGATAGATAGATAGATAGATAGATAGATAGATAGATAGATAGATAGATAGATAGATAGATAGATAGATACTAAATATATTACCTGACAATAATGTGACACAAGCATCCCTGACTGTCAGACTGGCAAGCGCCGAGCTGATAAGACAACCAGCTCCACAGATGAACAGCTGACACATCACAAAACAAAAAGTGAAGACAGAGGCAGAAACATATCCAGATACATCCAGGAGCAGACTCAAGGAGCCAATCTATATTTGAGTCAAGAGATTCCTACAGTGAGGGCTCTGGAGGCAGGTAATACCAGGCCATCTTCATTTAGCTGCGTAATCAAAGATTGATATCTTAGTATGCACAACTGAGGTCCCCTTCTCCCCAGCAATTAATACTGCACTTACATTAACTTCTCATATGTAGATTATAGCAGATAATCTACATATGAGAAGTTAATGTAAGTACAGTATTAATGTTTATTATTAGCAAAATCCTATTCATAAATCACTTAACTGTTTGTGGCAACATTTAGTCCTACTGACGTTATACTAAGCATAAAAAGGGCATTATCAGGAGGGATAGATTTAGTATAGGCCTATCTTAAGGCAAATTCTTTAAGCTATTAAAAATTAATATAACCTCGTTATGCAGTGTAAAGTTAGTATCTAGAGCAATGGAGTTGTGCAGTTATATCCTTGGTAATATAATAATCATCAGCTTAGTTAATGGACCTGTGCAAATGTGCAGTGAAACTGTGGAGTGGAAAATGACGCAAATCATAAGCTGAATTACGATTCCCCATTGAATCCCGCTTTTTAAATACAATTACCACTCCTTCCTATATAGTACTGGTTTTACTGCTGCAAATCTCTGCTGATGACATTGCAGTCACACACAAAAAGTCAATCCTCAAGCCCTCGCTAAATCTGGTTTGTGCCATCTTTGGTGAGAGTGAGAGAGGTTTTCGCTATCACTCACTTTTTTCTCGTCTGGCCCGTTGCCAGGAAGTGGGATCCAGAGTATAATGTCAAAGCCAGGGAACAGGCAAGCAGGTGAGGCCAAGTTATTGCTAAGTGATAGGGACTCGCCAAGGGAGTGGAGAGTTGCTTTAATCTTGAAATATACAGAAATCATAACTAGGAAATGTGCTTTTTTTTCTTCATGTACAGTACAATACTTTTCTGCACTGACAAGGATGATGGACAATGGAGTATTGAATATTCAAGCAAATGCACACAACGCTCTACATAACATCAGTTTACAAGTTTCACAGAATCAAAATAACAAAAAGATCTACTATATCTTGCTCCATTTGATTTTGTTACACCACAGGTGTTTTTTCCTGATGTCTACCGACCACGATCGATTCTACATTGGTGCTTTGGGAAAAGTGTCAAGAGGACACTGCTGTATGGCTGACTAGAGTTGGACAAGGAGGAGAAATTGATTTTGTCTGGACAGAACAAAAAAGAATAGTGTCTCTGGACTCACTGAGCACTGCAGCTATGTTGTCAGTTGTTGGCTGGCCCTACCTTAATGTGATTAGAGGTTTGAAACGGAAAGAGAAAAAGCTGGAGAGGCAGTGAGAGAAAAAAAAGTGGACAGATAGCGGACGAAATGAGAGGTTGACTGGTTGGGTTGAGGGTTAAGAGAATGACAGACTGGCTGCCAGGATTTGAAGATGACAGAGTGCGACAGAGCTAAAGATGACTCAATCCAGGGCTGCCAGGAGGTACTCCAACTGTAATGAGATGCATTTAATCAGAAGTACATCCAAGATTCAGGATGCTTATTCAGAAAGACAGGTAAGTAGAGTTCAACCAACAGTCAAAACAAACAGACAAAAATATTGGCAGAATAAAAAGTGAAGGCAACTAAATGTAAACTGTGGTCTAGACCTACCCTTATCTGTAAAGTGTCCTGATATAACTTCTGTTGTGATTTGACACATAAATAAAATTGAAATTATACTGATATTATGGGCTGGTGTTTGCTTATAACAGATATATTGATATCAGCGTACACTCGCTTGCTAGTTATTAGGTAGCCTACACCTAGCTAAAAGTAAAGCAGTCTAATACAACCACCATCTAATAAATCCTGCATTCATACATTTGCAATGTTCAGTTTTTGTTAAAACAGTTTTAACTGGTGGTGCTGTTGTATCTTCTTTTTCCCCAACTGTAAAATGTCACTTAGTACAAATACCTTAAATCACAATTCTTTACCATTTTATCAAAGGTGTGTTTGTTATACGTCATGTGATAACATGTATATTGTTTAATTTATCACATTTTAATCTCTGAGATGTCAATGTTGGTATTGGTTGTGCTCCTGTTGCAACTGTAACCAGCAGGGGGCATGAAGCTGCCACTACCCCATCAATGAACTGCTCTGCCAGTCCAATGATGCCTACTAGGCCAAACATGTATCTTGAGGAATGTTCATTTTCAACACTTGCAGTGTGTTGCCCATTACTATGACACGCATCTGCATAATTTACTGAAGTCTATAGTGCTGACTTTTCACTCATACTAATGGTGTTAATTAACCAGGCACATTTTCAGCAGGATTTTGTTGACAAGAGCACATTGCAATTTCTTGTTCAAATCACCACCCATACAGTATTTGAAGCGTCGACTACACAGTTCCCTAAATTGGTTTGAAAATGTTTTACATGGTTTACTATGTCATGGTTCCCACCTCTGTACCAGGCCCAACAGGACAGCACCCCAGGCCACCTTACAGACTGCTCCCATCAGTCCAGGCAGAGGTCCAAGAGGACAGACTAGGTCCAAAACAAGCTCACAAGCTCCCTGAGAGGCTGTTTGCCCAGGAAACAGCCTCTCAACTCGCCTCATAATTATTCTGCTGGCCCTGTTAAGAAGCGAGAGACTCTCTTCCTGCTCCATTACTCACACACTGCCATAGATACTGCAAAGAGGCTCTCCAGGCTGCACCACTACACAGCTACGACTGTGTAGGTAGAGGCACACATGTAAACAAAAAGGGGCTTTCTGACCGGATAGTACTGGAACGTTTTAGAGTAAAAGTACACTTCTAAGCAGTTTTAAGAACTACTCTCCCCCAAAATCTTTTTTACCATTTGCATTCATTGGCCAAGTGGCCATAGGGACTGGTAGGAGGGGTAAGGCAGTGATGCAAGCACAGCAACGGTCTTAATTAAAATCAGAAAAGAAATACGCCAAAAAAAAGTATGAACTATATACTAAATCTAATGTATATGTGTCATAATTTAAACAAGTCTCCCGAAGAGAAACGGGTATCTCTCTCTGCCTGCTGCAGTGTGTGTGTGTGTGTGTGTGTGTGTGTGTGTGTGTGTGTGTGTGTGTGTGTGTGTGTGTGTGTGTGTGTGTGCACCAGTGAGGTTGTCAAACCTGCAGGCGGTTGTGGAGTTTAACACCAAAAAGGCAGTTACCCTGAGGTTCCCTTTAATCTTATGATGGACATGTGTTGTGATATTAAAACAAACGATCCGTCGTCGGCGAAATAAAAGCCTCTTATTTACTAGACCAGTCTGAGAGACCGCCAGCTTACAGCGGGGCGTCCCAGCATGACAGGCCGGCCGGCGAGCAAGTGATCCTGGCCGCCACCAGCTGGCTGTCCCGTCACTTTATGGAGCTTCTCAACTCCGAAACTTTTGAAGCAAATTGTCAATTCGGCAACAATTTTCAGAAGACTGCCTATATTCGAAATCTAAACAGTTCATTTCTCGCCTAAAACGTTGTCAGAAGGGAATTTAATGATGAATAAGATGGTGACAATTGTTTAAAATGTCCCATTGTTGCAATGTCTGCAAGTTCCGGGTTGGCAGTGGGCCTGACTTATAAGTTCAACCAATAAAGTACACCTAGGAAAAGGGAAAATGGAAAAGGCCCTGCTCTGAAGTAGGAGCTAAAAGAGTACAGTACTGCAGCCAGAAGAACTTAAAAATCCCCAAATTTGTCCTGTCGGAACACGACGATAGAAAGTGTTCTAGGAACGTTAAGTTCTAGGAACTGCAAAAATCCCTCCGGTCGGAAAGCCCCTAAACAGAGCAGGCTACTTTGACTACAAACATTTCCTCGTTATGACACACAGACAGAGATTAGGATGCTTTTCTTACGACAGCTTTAAACTGAATCAAGGATCAAATGTTAATGGTGTTGTAAAGCATCACACACACACACACACACACACACACACACACACACACACACACACACACACACACACACACACACACACACACACACACACACACACACACACACACACACACACACACACACACCGCTAGAGCCAGCTTGTCAAGACCACCAAAGAGAGACCACACACAGCTGAAATAACTTAAACACGGTACATAATTTATCTTTAAAACATGTTCACAGATGGGGAGATGTTCTTCAGGTCCCCAAGGTGTTTATCGGTGTCTTAAGCCCCCCCAACGTCTCCTTCCAGGCAGCGCTGCCTGGACGGCACTAGATTAGGCACTGGTTAGGGTTAGGTGCCTTGAAGTCAACGATTGCAGCGCTGCCTGGAAGGAGACGTTGGGGGCTTAAAACACCATTGAGCCCCCAAGGTCAAGCATGACATGAAAATAACCCTGGCAAAGCCCTAGATGATGACATTACCAGTAATATACTGTAGTTCTCACACAGTGGCAAACCAGCCACTCACACGAACACTGAAAAAGTAGCATTTCAAAAGAAAATGAGTCAAAACCTGCCAGCTGCCACATGTTAATCTGTCATCCCATCAGCAACGTCTGACAGCGTCATTAAAACTTTAACAAATTCCATTTGAACAAAGCATGAAACCACCTGATGGCAATATTTTACAATCTGCTGTATGTCATAGTAGCAAATACAATCCTACCCCCAATGTGAACTTTAATAAGATTAATGCAATGTAAGACAGATTTATGTAGAATGGAGTATATCTCATGATGTATAGTACTAATACTGTATAGACTTATGGGATTAAATGTGACTGTGAAGCCAGTCAGCTCATGTGTTGCATTTGAGTAAACTAGAGGCCTGTACTGAATCCATGATAATTAGCTGGTTGAGATATTTACGTCAGTAGACACACCAACATCAAAGTTAATATGGAACGGACCCGCTCATGCACACCTCTAAAAGGTTCTGGAATATTTTCATGTCATACCCTATATCTTACCCTTAAAGAGATGAAAAGGGCTTTGGATCCCCAATCAGATTTTTTTTTTTTTGTGTGTGTGTGTTGTTGATTTAGTAAACTACTTTAATTACAGGTGGTGCTTGCCCCCCATTTATCACCAAACAAGAGAGAATATCTGAAATCCACCCATTCCAGAGGATTCTCTGGGGGTCTTTGGATCCCATTATGAGAACCTTTGCTTCAAAGGATAACCACCTCCGTATTTTGCGAAAGGAATATTGCTTTATTTATCTGAAGGAATGCAGCACATTGACGCAAAGCCTTGTAAAAATGTGTGTTGAGTTTAGTGCTTTAGGGCGCACAATTAGGGGAGTGTTGAGCCTTGGTTAGTTCTTATAAAAATAAACTGTGTGTACCCGAGTGTAAATGAGAAGGTAATACAATTTTTCAAACCCAAATTACCCTTTGAAGAAACCCTGTAAACCATAGATTTCAAGGGCCTTTGCGGTCCATTGCCTCATTGCAGTAAACCAGAAGACCTGCTCAGTTAATGGTAAAGAAATTGTTAATTTAATTTAGGGTGCACTGCAGAGCCTAAGACATAGGAATGTCAAGAGAAGTGACTGCAGGGTGTGGGCAAAGGGAAAGGAGATCCATTTACAGCAGTTCTTCAAACAACAGCTCCATCTAGCGGTCAGCTAATTCAAACTACAACCAGGACATTACAGAGATTTGGGTTCTGTGTAAGCTGACACATGCTTTAAATTGCTAGTATTCTGGCCTTTGGACCCTTGGCAAAATTCGAGTCTCTCCCATTACAATGAGCTTCATAAAGCGGCACAGTGAGAACTGTAGCAAAACTAGAAATAGTATAGCCAAGCAAATTTAATGCAACTTGGATGAAAACTACTCTAGTTCGATAGTTCCTTTGACACTTTAGCAGTGTATATTTTACACTGGAGGAACAAACTGCTACACCTGAAAAATTTACTGTGAAAACAACGTTCCAGATATTTGACAAAAGAAATGTTAACAGAAAGTCCAACATACTGCGTTTCTGAGGTTTTCAACCACCTTCCTTCCCTACCTTTCGTAGTTGTAAGGAAGGTGCTGTTTCCAAAGTCAAAAATGATCTTTCAAGCTCAAGTTTCCAGATATTGTCCTGTCACTGTGGTACGCATACTGGTAATTGAATAGAGATGGTCAAATTAATATGTAGACCTATCGCTTTTCTTAAAATTGTAAATGAATCGGTAATTTAAAAAAAAAAAAAAAAAAAACTATTTTTTTTTTTTAGTTAAGATCATTTTGTCGAACTAGTAATCTAATTTAGTCGTTTGCCATCTTGCTCTGTCACAGATATTTTCATTAACGTTAGCTAATTAGAGTTAACGGTAGCCCTTAACCTTAATAACCAAACAAAACATGATGATGATGGCGGTTCAGTTTGTGTCTCTGTTTTACATTTGAGACTTCTATATTAACGTTTGCCAACTTAAATTTGTGTGAAGAAGTGAGTTAGCTAAGCTAATGCTAGGCATTTCAAAGACTTTTTTTTTCTCAATGAGATAACAGCCAACACGTCAAAATGTGTTAACAACACTTACCGCTGTTTTGAAGACATTTCCAGGTTATTCTATGCAAGTGGAACACCAAAAAATCCCTTGCTGCATCATGTCATTCAACTTCAAAGAATTTAAACCCGCTCTGGAAGTAACGAGTAAACCTTAGCTAATTGTTGTTTGCTTTGCCTTAATGGCGTATTAAACAAAATGGCAACCGGAAGTGAAACTCCTTGCTTATCTTGTATCATGCCTTACCAAATTTACAGCGGATTGTCAATTTATTCAAATTAATTTCACATCCACAAAGCTAAATTGTCAAAATTTCGTCTTGCATTTGAACCTTTCAGTAGTGAATATGAATTGAACAGGACATATTTTGAGTTCATCCAAATTATAAATAATAAGCAGTTAGTTAGTATAGTGGTAGAGGATGTTTTTAAATAAATGTAATGGTATTGCCTACCTTTCAGTTAGGTTTAATTTATTTTAATTTTATGTTTTTACTACACTTGTTTTTATTTAATTGTTCAATTTTCTTGATATGTTACTATAGTACTGACCTTATGTCCTGATTATATAAGAAGGTATCACCTTATTGAGAATGAAGACAGGCCAGTCTTGTAATCTTTAATGAGTATGATGCCGAACTGTTTTATAATTTATGTTTTTGTCACATTTTGTATGTGAGAATTTACACAATAAAGTTAATGGAAAAAATGCCTTACCAAAGTTTTTATAATTATATAATAAACTATATTTACCTGAATTACATTTACAACTATATTAATCTAATTTTCCTGAATGTTATATTTTATATTATATCGTAATCATAACTGTTTGGGCATGTCCAAAAAGATCATGGATGGCTTCTATGCTGCCATCTTTGTTAAAGACAGTTAAAAGTACGAAGTACTTTAGTTCAAGCCGGATATAAGTCTTAAGGGAAACCAGAAAAGCACAAACTCTGGTTATGTTCAATT
Organism: Gymnocephalus cernua; assembly: GCA_023631565.1. Classification (NCBI taxonomy): domain Eukaryota; kingdom Metazoa; phylum Chordata; class Actinopteri; order Perciformes; family Percidae; genus Gymnocephalus; species Gymnocephalus cernua. Next base: position 18,438,474 of record CM042427.1, on the reverse strand, counting down.
TACTTATTAGGCGATTGAAGACATGTACATGGTGGTTTAAGTTTAGTATTCTGATAAGATCATACTTGCTCAGAATGTCTAGAAAATTTAGTTTAAAAAAATCATATTCATTATTTAGTTGTCCAATAAAACTTTGCACTTGACAGAATCTAAAATTTAAAGACACAGGCATACCTGCAAGCTTGTTTAACTATCAATTTTTCAATCCAAATGTCATTAAAAAGAAAGAAAAGAAAAACAAAGAACACTCATCATGTACAGGACATAATCTTACTTCAACACTGGAATTTTTACTTCCTATTTCATTTCCACAACTTCTCTTTTCCACTTTGATTCCCTCGTCATAATGGAAATCCTATTGAAAAAATACAACACATGCATAAGAGGATGGATTTTATTTAGTCCACTTTTAAAATTTACATTTTCTGTCGAGATTCATTAAAAAAGATAAAGCATCATCAGCCTTGCAGTCAGTATCACAGAGACTGCAATAAGGAAAGAGTGAAGTAGAATGAAGATGACTTAGTAGGCACATTTTCAAATGATACATGTTAATCTAATTGATGGCAAAATATGTACAGCAATGATTTTATCTTGTGGTAGCACATGCTTGGGATTTCTGAGTGAGAGTTCACAGGTTAGTAAAGCACAGACTTATGCAGACATAAAGACATTTTCACTGTCTATAAAAAATGTATCAAGTTGACTACATGAGGCAGTCAATTTCCCAAAACTGTATGCCAGTTCAATTTGAAATAAATTAAACCTAAGATGAGAGAGAAATGAGGAATATCAAAGAACTTGTGAAAATAATTGACCGGCGCTTGTCAAACTAAGCATTTTAATAGACCTTAGCAAATGTTCCTCCATATAAATCAAGAATACTGAGCTAAAAGTGGACACAACATCCACCTGATGAAATAACTTGAAAAATAAATTAGAAATGGATAGTTGTATTATTAGTACCTGATTTTCTCTCTCTAGCCTAAGTTTGATACCTTTGTATAACTTATAGAAAACCTGTCACGTTCTTTTAAAAACTCACAGTAATTCATTCATTAATCACAAGTCCTGATACCACCTAAGACAGGTACCGGATTCTACCCTGCAGAATCCACATACCTTCGAGTCAAACACGCTGGATATTCCATACAAATAAAGGACACTTTTCGTGTTTATATACATAACACTTTTGTACAGTCTTTGCACTTCCATTATAACAGATTGAAGCATCTCCATGTACAAAGTAAATGGAAATCAAATAATGTTCAGTGGATTAAACCTTGAGTAAATCCAAAGCTTACATTGAGCACTTGGTTACAAGTAAAATGAACATGTTCAACTGCCTTTGCATTGAAAGAATAAAGTAATAAAACTATGAAATTCTGTCATACTGGGTTATCTTGGGGATCAGGTTTGAAGTTTGCCTCAGACACAGATCAGAGTGAGTTTCAGCAATTCAAACCAACTCAGCGAAAAAAACGTAAAACTGACCTGTGACCAGTGCCCATGGAAACTTCACTCCGTTTAAACAGAAGATACTGAAAAATCAACACTGTTAACCAGCTATGCTAAGTAGTAGAGTGTTGCACTGATAAAAGTATTGTGATCATGTTATCAAGTGATTTCACTTACACTCCAAAATAACAAATAGCATTATAATTTAAGGAAATGTTAACTGTGGATCAGCCCACCGGCCATTGAAAGGTGAAAAAAAATCCAATATAGGAGGCAGTGAATGTTCAAAGTTTCATGAGTCTGCTTAAGTCAAACCCCGAAGACAAGTCCAGTCATTCCACCTGTTTTCATACTGCATGCAGCTTATTCCTGGCTCACACACCTTCCTACAACTGTACACACAGTGCTGCCCTAGACCTGACAGCAGTGTAAACTAAACACAGATGGCTACGAAGCTCCACTGGCCCTAAACATTAAGGATCTTGCTGAGGAGGAACGTGACAGCTGGACCGTCCCAAAGCACAAACCAGAGCCTACACTAGTGTAAAAGGCCCGATGGTTTGGCAGTTTGGAGGGTGGGATGTTGGTTGGGACAACAGGGTCACTTGGGTCCTTTGGAAAGGTTGTCTGTCTCTGTGGATTGACGGCCATCGTTCCAGGCCTCCCGGGTGCTCTTAAGGGCCTGCGTCCGTTGCTGGTCCACAACCACATAGTCAACACGCTCATCTGACACTGCCATTCCAGTCCCATTGCTTTTTATCTGGAGAACAAAAACATGCAAAAGGTCAGTCTTAAAGATCCTTTAAACTGACTTGTGAACACATGGCTCAGAATGTGGGGGCTGATAAATTCTTACCTTCCTAGGTGGGGTAGATTTGCCGGGGTCAAGATCCAAATCCAGGTACTCCACCTGTTTGTCTCCCTTTGGTTTCACCATAGGGCTGCTCCCACCATCAGCAGTCATGGGGGCACCAAGCTTCATGTTCTACATAAGCCAGGAAAGGATGCTTTTATTGACCGAAAAAGAACACTGAAGCAGTGACAGTGAAACAACAGCTCCTAATTTAATACAATCTAGCATTGTCACAATAACCAACATTTGTTTGCTAAGATTGCAAGAGATTTGACTGATTTGATTTCCCAAAACGTTGGTACCAAAGTATGTTCTGCGAGCCCAAACTGCATTCAACCCCAACTTCAGAGGATTCATGGTAGTGAATAATTGTACTACTTAGATGAAGTTGATCATTGTTTCATTATGAGAATAGATTTGTTTAATCAGTAAACATCTTTTCATGTAGCCCGTTGGATCAAACAGGCACCAGACTGGCAGTTTGTTCGCTGAAGCACAAATGCATTTTGCCGATACAGCCAACAAAAATGGCCACCAATCCAACATGCCAAAACTCCAATTGCTTCAAAGCTATCCAATGAAAAACAAATAACTTTGCGAAGCAACTCAGATTTTTTTACATATTTTCAATATGAATTCTGAAAAGGTTTTTGTACTTTTTCTTTATTATTATTTTTGTTATTGTTTAGTTTATGGTGCTTTTCCTCAATTCTTATACTGAAACAGAGCACTGGGTCAGTGACATCACTTTGTGATTACATCAAATTTAAGGATAGAATTTTGGTATTGTGACAACACTAAAGGTACATGTTGGACCTATATGTAATGTTAATTTGTAACTACAAGTGGGACGGAGTTATTAGAACTAGGATGGTGATAAAACTAGGACATACTAATTGTAAGGAAAGTGATGGGATCTAAGAATCACTGCAAACTGTGTATCCAAGCCACATTTTCTAGCGGGTGTTGGGGAGTGATAAAAGCACAGCAAAGTATGCACTATGTATTTGCTGAATATTTGATCTAATGATAACACTTGAAACAGGTAACCTCTGGAGTTCTGACAGGGCAGGCCATGCATGTCTAACCTGGCAACCCTGCTCACCTCCTCTACGGTGTCAAGTTCCTCCACCTCCCTCTTAACAGGGGTGATGGGGACTGTGCAGTAGAAGGACTCCTCTCTACACAGAGTGAGAAGGAAGCCGCGACAAAGGAACAAAAGAGAAAGAGCAGATGGTCAAGAACAAAAATGCAGGAAAAAGAAAATGGATGAAGCCAGAGCCTGGTGAAGACAAAGAAATAAGGAACTAGGGAGAAAGAAATGAACACGGGTGATGAAAAAACAGGAAGTCAGCAGACAATTTAATAGCAAATGTTGGAAAAAGTTAAATTACCCAAACCCAAACTGTAAGAGAAAGAATCCCAGACAACAGAAATGTTATCCCATCAGTCTATGGCTGATGTACCAATTATTATTCTGGGTATTAGCCAATTGTGCCTGTTTTCACAGGCTGTACTGAATGACTAAAAGACACCTCATTATGATTACATTTTAACCAATACCCAAAACAAAAAGCCCAATACAAGACTGGATCTTTTGAACTACAGTACGGGTACTGATTTGACAAAACAAGCATTTTTTTTTTTTCAAAGAACACAGTACCTGAAAAGCAAAAGACCAAAAATAGTGAATAAAGGAAGCAGAGCGAAACAAGAGGAAACTGCAAAGAAAAGAGTTGAAGTGTCGGAAAGGAGTCCGTCTGCAGCAACCAGTACTTTGTCTACACTAATGTATGCCTTGGGGAGAGGAGCAAGAACTCATTTCTAATACTTTCTGTACAACTATTACAGCTTAACATTCTTGGTTTTATGGTGTTCAACCTTGAAAACTTTGTCCGACTAATATATATATATATATATATATATATATATATATATATATATATATATATATATATATATATATATATATATATATATATATATATATATATATATATATATATATATATATATATATATACATATATATATATATATATATATATATATATATATATATATATATATATATATACATAAAATGGTTTCAACAAACCCTGAAAAAACACATCACAATAAAAATCTAATTTGACAGTCAGCACATCTTTTTGTTGCTTTGATTATCTGCGATTTAAAAATAGAAGAAAAAAATCATGCAGCTTCGTATATATCAGAGGATAGTTGTGTGTTACATACTGGTTCATCTGTGGACATATTAGAGACCATGGGTACATAATTCTCATCACAGTCCTCAGAGTCAGTGCTGGAGGCCGTACTATGCACTGACGGGGGTCTCGTTGGCATTGGAAACCTAGAGAGACTGAGCAGCATTCACAATGTTTACACACCGACTTCCAGACAAATGCAGTCTCTGGTGAGCACAAAATATGATACAGACATAAGAGCCACAGCTATAAACCATTGCAGCCAAGGGAGTCCCTGCAGCACAAAGCACAGAACTAGACCTCATCCCAGATAAGACAACAAACTGCATTCAGTATAATGTAGCTCTGAGGCATATCCCAGACCAGTTTGTATGAGCAGTGCTACTTTGGTCACAAGGTGACTACAGTAATGCATGAGGTGTTAGTGCCTACTTATTTAGTTAATTGTATCCACTACAAAAGGGAATGTTCACACATTGTTTTTACTACAAAAAAGAAAAGAAAATCTTTGTGTGGGAATAAAACAAGCAGTTAGGGCAATGCACACCGTTTCCCTAACAAGATCAGCTGCTTTAGTCACCTGGAGATGAAGTATAGCAATTTCTTTTTTTGCCTTGTGCTCCTCTGAAAAGTAACATTTTTCTTAACATTGAAAAGCACTCCTCTTCTCCTAATAAGAAGTAAGAAGTGAAAATAAAAAATAAAAAAATAAAAGCAGAGTAGTGTGAACAAGCCCTTAGCTATTAGCAAAATGCAGAACTATAAGAAATACTGAGAATCATTTTAGATACTTACTCCCGAGCGAATGACCGTGTGACAGGCGAGCGTACAGGCGTACAGGGCTCCTCCCATTCCGGCACTGGTTTGATCTCCAGTGGAGCGGGTCTTCCTGAAGCAAGGTACACATACCAATCAGTCACCGCTTCCTTAAGCTACATGTATGTAAGGCTGACAAAGGTCAACAACAGGCAACATGCATATAATGTGGAGTCAATCAACCAATGTGTTCATGTAATTCTTTCCAATGCAGATCAAGACTGGAACAAATTACTGCATGATGAATGTACAGTAAATGTGATCAAGCTTATATTTTGAAAAAAAAAAATCTGAATGTATCAGTACTTGTTTAGAACAATGACAAACAGCTGAAAAGTAGAGTTAAAAAATACATCAAAAAGTGCTTCAAAAATACAAACATCTTAAAGAAACATTTAAAAAATGCTATTTGCAATGCAACTCTTCTCTTTTTTTTCACAAATTACAAAATCATTAATGAATGAAATAATATTCTGCAGCATCAACTACATACTTTATAAAGAAGGTAGCCACTGCCAATACATACTGTATGTACACAAGCAGGAGAGATCATCTATGTCTCCGAGTCTCTCTTTCTTTCATTAGATTATATCATTGTTTAATTTCCTCCTGAAGACCTATGTACTACTTTCTAGAGCTATGGGAGTGTTTTGTGACATTATTTCTGTTGCGGCTGCTATATCTGTACGTGTGTTTTGTAAGCACAAGATATTAAACAAAAACACAGAAAGAAATGTTTGGGCGAACGAAATGTTAGTAAGTTATTTGGTTGACTGCATGTAAGTAGTCCCATCGGGGTGAGGGGACCTTTAAGGGCATGTTGTGACTCCAAAACTGCAAGTGCAATCCCCCGTGCATCAAGTGCACACTCACCCCCCTCCTGCTGGGATTTAAAATAATAAGACTGGATTAATGCAACAGCTCTGACACTCGTGTTATATTCTTAAACCTATTTGGGTAGCTCTGAATGGATGTGTTAATCACAGACAGCTTGAGTCTGGTTCACACACAGTTTATCTCTTACAGAATCAACAGGCCCGATAAATCCCACAGTACACAACATGCAAAGAGTCGAGATAAAGAAGAGTTTGGACAGGTCAAAGAATGGAAAGTTTTCAGATACACATCAATGACAGTTCAGTGTGGAGTACCTACCCTTGCGTCGTCCCCTCGGGAATTCACCTACGGTTTGAGAGTCGGTTCGTTCTAAACCGACACCTTTTGCTCTTATTATTTTAGGACTCTGACCTGATTGGTGAAAGAAGACTTTGCTTATTATAAAGGTTTGGGTGATCACAACAGTTAAGCCCTACTGTAACAACTGCCCTGCCGTGCAAAGCAGAAGACGAGACTTTGCTGAACAACAAAACTACACCCTCATGTACACCCAATCACCTTTTTCTGCAGCACAGTTATCAAGAGATGATTGTCATGACAACAGCAGACCCATACTGCCCAACATGCACCTCACTCCATGCACCCAGCTTCCCACACAAAGACTGACATCACAGCTGTGCATGCACGACGAGCTGTGTACAAGCACTGAGAGTACACTGAGAAAAACCATGTCATGTTGAGATGAGTACATACAAATCTGCAATAACTTAATGACGAGACACAAACTGTAGCTCCTTTTACATTAACACAGTGATCGCAACATTTTTTTTAAACTGTAGTGCTGACAAGAGCAAAAACCTAAATGTGCAACAATCTCAAAGTAAGAAAATTCATTCAAGTGAAATCCCATATCCTAGTGGTAATTAAGTAAAAGCTCTTTGCTGGCCTTGACCACAGATGCCAATGCCTTCACAACATACGGTTAAGACAACCAAAGCAGAGAGAGAAGCGCACAGGAGATGAACATAGCTGGTAGTGAGTTGAATTAGTCCACAGTACAGAGGAATGTTGCATGGCTCATGGTGAATAAAGAAAGGAATAATATCCCAAAAAAAGAGCATGTGATATTCTACTTATTTAAAAAAAAAAAAAAAAGAAGTTTGAGTCTGAATGTCATACTTCAAATATTCAAAAACATTCGCCAAAAAGATTTGTGTCCATATTTTGAATTCACTGTGCTTAATGCTAGCCCATGTGCTGTTTCTAATACAAAATACAGCAGCAAGCACATCCAAGTTGCTTAAATCTAACGACCGCGCAGCCGAGCACACTACATGTTGTACTGGGAGCTACTGGGGGTTAGCTCTCAAATGTAATAATAATCTATATTTGTATAGCACCTTTCAAATAATCATAAAGTGTGTTACATAACATTAAAATGTCTCAACAAGATGCTATCAGAAGAGTATAGGCAAATCAGGAGGGTTCATCACTGTTCAACACTGTTGAAAACATAGTAGTTACACTTATGTCTCTTAGCTTTCTTGATAACCGTTAAATATGATGATGTGATGAAGGATGGAAAGGAAGTGATAGATAGCAAGAAAAACTAAAGATTACTACAAAAGAGACCATACTGGTGTGTTGTAATGTAATTGAATGCTGAAATTTTTTTTTTTGAGTTTATATATTCTGGAATAAACTTTGTCCAATACACTGCATCACACAAATTATTTAACATACATAATTTAAGCGTTAGGAGTACTCCCCTGTGCCAAAACAATCACAAGTTTTCAAGACAGTGTAGAATCACTGTTTGCCAGTGTACATCCACATTTAATGAGAACTGGAGATTTCCAGTTATGGCTTCCTTTTTTTGTGAAATGTAAGTAATGCCCTGAAACTAGTTGGCTTGCAGTATAGCATCCAGATGATTTGGAGTAATACAAATATTTTTTATAACTTTTAGTTATGGCACTCCAGAGATGATGCATGCCAAATTTGGAGATGACTGACTCATAGGTCACAAAAGGCCACAAGTGGTGCAAAGGAGGATTCCCCACTGGGAACTGTAAAACTCCATAACACGTCCTATTTACTTCAGTGACATTTCAGTGGCTTTTGGTTTGCTTACGTGATGACCCCCTGTCTCCCTGACATTCTTCAATTCTCTTTCCCTCTTTGCCCATTACTCAGCCTTTCAATCTGTCCGGATTGTAATTCCCCTTGCCATTAGGTCTTTCATCAAAGAGCTCCATTCAGATGAAGGGAACAAAGGGGATGGAGGTGACCACTCCGGGCTTCGGTCACTCCATGGCACAGGGACCAGCCCCCTCCAAAAACGGTCTACAGGCCTCTTGAGGTTGGGACAAAAGTGCTTTTGACAAGGCGCTTACTGTGTTGGATGTAAGAGGATGTAGCAGACACTAAACTAATTTATCAAGAGGTGAAATACGCTGGTCAAGGACAGGCGCAAAAGATGATGATGGCATTTATAACACCAGACGAACCAAGGGAGACACAATGAGAGAACACATTGTTTCACAATGGCATCTGAAGTATGCTGAAGAAAGACACTGCTTTGAGAATGGTTGAAATGATGAAATGTTGTGAAGGTGGCTTTATGACCATGAGCCAGCACCGTGAGAACAGCAGCCGAGTGTTAGACAAAGCATGGTCAGTTGGTGCATTAGTGAATGATGAGCATACTGAAGAACGTTAAGTGCAACAATACACTTCAGCACAGAAAGAACTTGGAAAAACCTACAGAATATATATATATATATGAACCAAGTCACAGCTACATGTGCATGCACATCCGTTGTCCTCTCACCTTTGCGGTCAGGTTTAAGATTTCGGTCCACAGGTGGGGGCTGGCATTCACTGAGCATTGGCCTGCGAGGAGGGGTCTTGGGACTGGAGCGGAAGCCCATGTGGGCGGGTGGGGGGACCTGCTTTCCCAGGGATGAGAACTCCATGGTGCTTGGGGTCATGGGCACATAGTTCGGTTCGTGCATCGGCTCCGACAAACTGCCTGAGTGATGGTGTGACGGGGAGTTGGCACTCATGGGTACATAGTTCTGGTCTACCTCTTCTGTGGACTGGCTGCCCACTGGCATCATTCCTTTGTTTTTCTGAGGGAGACAAGACATGCATATGTGTTCACAAAAAAGGGGCAGACATAGCTGGTATGAGGCTGCCTCTAACTCAGGCCACAGGGGAGCAGTAACGATGTTCAAAATGATCTTAACAAAATAGTGCTAACACTCCAGCACGGTAAACACTGAGCAGTCATCTGTACACACACTCAATTTTTGTATTGGATATTGTTTTTGGCAAAAGCACTGAGACAATTCTGAAAGGCTGTGGCAGCTAATTCATTTAGGATGAATTCAAAGGAATTGAAGCAGCAGCAGCAGCTGGTAACATAGGCCCTTGAACATTAGCCTTAATGTTAAAGACATCTATATTCTTTGTACTGGGTACTGTAGGAACAAACTGAGAAAAGTCTGAACTTTATTGTAAGCAGAAAAATTGCCTTATCTCAGTGCACATTTAAAAATGTTAAGTAATGTAATTAACAATTACGATCAAGGCTGTCAAAACATCCACAGTCACAACACAAGAAGTTATCTTTAAGCAGTCAGCCGCTACTTGAAAGCCCCCCAGTGTTCTACAGAACTTGGAGCAACACTTACAAAGTAACTGTTGAAGCTTTCATTGAAGTCAAATGAGCAGCTTTTCTCAGAGGGGAATGATCTAGGAATGTCATAGCAGTCCTGGGATCCAAAATCTGCACAAAAAAAACCCAAATTACCAAATATACACATCATTTTAATACACGGCATCATTTCAGATTAGATATTTAAAACCCAATGGTTTTATCAGTAAATAAAGTGCACTGCACATACTATTTTCTGATAGCAAAGCTTTCAAGCCCATTTATGCCATAGCGTAATTCCAACGATACACACAACACAGGACTAATTAAAATACTGTATGCGTTTTCATGAATCTGCATCTGAGTATTTTATTCAGGGGGACAGAGTTATATAGTATATAATGGCTCTACTGTGTAGCGCATTACTATAGTTTTTTACATTCTCATTAGGTGCTGATGCACTCTCTTGGGTTTTTGTATACACATATCCTGCCACTAATATTTCTGTAATGACATTTGTCACCACAAGAGGGATGAGTAATTGGAAGAATACATTATGTTGAGCCCATACCTACTGTAATCCAGAAGCTTCTCTCTTCTTGTCAGAAAGTTGTGTTCTATCTATTTTAAGCCTTCCTACAAAGGATGTTTAGTATCGATTTAAGTGCTGTAAATGTAATATTTTATTAGAAGATTTACTTTATTTTCTAATTTTACTAAACTGTTATTATAAAAGGCATCTCATGTGTACACATATTGTCTCAGGCTCTGATTTGTCAGATTTGCTAGTATATTACATGGATATGTAAAATCCTTACTTCAACAGATAATACATACATCACATGTATGATGTCTTGTGTTGTCAGATTTAGAGGACAACACCAATGCTCCCAAGGTTAGTGACAGTGTAACAAAGAAAGAAATATTTCTTTTTTCTTTTCCAAATGTTAAAACTGAGTATCATAGCCAATATATGTGATTGGAATTGCTGCACAAACCATCGTCAAGTTCCCTAAAGGTCAAGACTCTTAATCGTCAAGATCCTAAAACCATTAGCAGAGAAATATCTTCTGTGTTCAAGCTTTTCATAATTTAAATGGATTGTGAACACAACAGAAGAGTAAAGGTGAAAGGGATTACAACTAGAAGACAACATGCCAAGAGCTCCAGTGATGTCTCTTATCAACCACCAAAAGAATGTGAAAAAGGGTACCAAATGCCTACATTAAAGCTGCATAGGGTTGATAAAAAATATCACTCCACACAAAATCTAAGTGGCTTTGTGAATGTGTGTGTCCCATTAAACATTATATTTTGATTTTAATATTTGAAGACCATAAAGCATACTGTCTAATTTTAAAGCAGGTTCCCAATGCATTGGAAATAATCCACTCCAACACCAAAAGAAAAAGAAAAAAACTCCCCCCCCGACACAAACCTTTGCGGAGGCGTGAACAGTCCCCAGTGCCAATAGTGTTGCTGCGTAAAGCCTTATTCCCAGCACTAGTAGGCACACAGTAGTTTCCATCCGTCTCGGATGCTGAGCGAGGCACACAATAGGTGTCCGTAGGTGAGCGCTCAGCAGGGGGTGGTGGAGGTCCTGAGGTGGAACTGAGCGAAGGCTTGGGTGGTCTGGGAGGGGGTACTACATCTCCCCCACCCTCTGAGCCTCCTACCCCTGTCGACACTGACAAAGTGCGGGGTACCTGGTAGGTACAGTTTGCGCCAGGTGTAGGTGGGATATCATAACTGATGGAAAGGTTACGCATCTGTGACTCCATTGAGGGCTTCCGTGACGGTGTGTTGAAGACATAGAGCTCAGAGCCATCCCCGCTGTCTGGATGGGCCGGAGGGGAAGAGGCTGACTTTGGGAGCAGCACAGTGTCCTGGGAGTAGCTTCGAGGGAGGTGGTAAAGGCCGCCGTCAGTTGAGAGCGAGGCACCGTGTGATGGAGGCGAGTCGTAGATGGAAGAGGCGGAGGCAGGCGCCGGGTACTGTGGGAAGAAGCCGTTGTGTGAGGTGTGTTTCGCTAAGGAGGTGGCGGATGTGGGCGTGCGGTGAGAGGGGACGTTGTCATTCAGGTCTGTCTCTGACGAGGTAGACTTGGAACACTCAGCATGGGCTCTAAGAAGACAATACACATATACACCAGAGGATTGAAGATCCACAATTTAGGGAAGCTAAGAAATCCACTCAGTTATGGTAAGCCTTCACAGCACTGTCTGCATGCCATCGTTAGGAAGATAAAGTTATATACAGACATCATATCACTGATCTTTGGCACCTTTAGACATATTAGGATATCTTTTCCAGGTCGAGTGAAGGACTTGGTAGATGTTAGGTAAATGCAGGCAGTGACAAAATCAATATAGTGTTAGGTAAAGCACAACCCAGTCTGTTCTAAACTACAAGGAGGGGTAGTTACAAAACAAACACTCCAAAACGCTAAAGGTTATCTACAGAAACCATGTTAATCTACAGCATAGTGTATGAAGTGTTTGTGTGTCTCTGTTGATCTGTCCAGTTTTTTTTTTTTTTGTAATACAAGTGTAGCACTCCACACAGGCAAGCAGTTCCAGCTGGCCACTTACAGACTAGCCTGGGGAGGAAGAGTCTTGCTCTCACACTCCTCCAGAAGCAAATACTCCTGGTCTCCCTCCAGTGGAGAGTGAAGCTGCACTGAGCTACACGACGCCACACAGCAGAGACAAGGAACGAGAGTGGCAGTACAGATGAAATGTACAAAAAGAATAAATGGGTTGGAAAAAAATACACAGAGAGAAGCTTATGCCACAGTGTAGCACTCCAGCAAAGTGAATACGGAGACTTGTGCATATAGGAACAAACAAACTCACCTGTTGGGTTCAGGCTTTTTGCTCTCACAGTTGACCAGCCACAGGTAATCCTGGGGCTCATCCGAACTGGACTGAGAATCCAGGTGACGCACTCTGACCGGCTGGTATGGAGGGGGCACACTGGACAGCATCGCTGGTGGACCGACAATGTGACCCAGTGCTGGGTGTGGTGGGGTGTCCACTACCAGGCCCCCCATGGCTGACTGGTGAGCGGCTTTTGCTGCCTCTGCAGGAGAGAAATGAGAAGGCAGGGGTTAACCTCTCGAGACTTTATCTGTTATCTCCTTAAGTATGTCAAACTATACAATACAAGGTTTTCCAGAGATGACTACAGAGGAGGTGGGCCACTGTCACCGAATTAATGATCACCTCCCCCAATAACAGAAGAACTAATACACTTTTATGAAATGAAGCCTCGACATTCACACAATAAAAAGGCCATACAATGAATGAGTTACATTACTGTTTGGACTGTGATCAAGTGGCTAAATTGATGACAAAAGAGGAGATGCCATCGAGAATTGTCAGACTCGGCTCAGCCGATGTCAGTGAATGACTGATCAGGCTTACAGTGTTCAGTGGCTTTGGTGTAATTAATCAGGGCAGTACAAGGCACACATTAGAATATCACCAGCCAGACATTCACTTTATGTAAAGCATCAGGTTGATATTAGTTTGAAGGATCCATCAGTTCCTTCATTCACTTTAGCTGGACTTATTCCTCTGGATATATGCATTTCATTAAATACAGTGGACATACTGGACTTATTTTACTGGAACTATTTATTTTTAACTAAACTAAAGGGAACTCAAGGGTCTACATTTGCATTGGTCCTATTATCGGAGTAAATGTTGGATTATAACCACATTGGTTGTGTTTTGTCAACCTATGGCTTGCTCCAACTGTGGATCTGTAAAGCCCATTGAGACTGTGCAGGTGATGTTGGTGACTGATGATATTAGGCAGAAAGTAAACAGTAAGCTGTGTTTGCCAATGTCAACTCTGGCTGAGTAAACTTGGACCCAAGCTGTTTCCTAGCAACCCAATTCCAACATAACAGTCTACAGTCACCAGACTGACACTACATCGACTTTACATCTCTATAATATCTGAACCTGAGCGGCTGATGTGCGTCAACTCACTCTGATGAAACAACAACAACAACAACAACTCAAGGACATATCTCAGATATCTCTTCAGAATAGCTCAAACCCAAATCAAAGCTGTTAGCCCGCAGCTAAACACGGGTTCCCCTTCTTAACAGATCCAACGAGCCACAAGAATCTATAACCTCACTTCCTACTTAGGTGGATTTCCTGGGGGAAATCAAACCTGTTCAAATACAGCACACTGTCCAGCTCGAGGGGAAGGACATGATACATGTGTGACATGCGTGCGACACTGGCACCGACAGTTAATACCAAGTGGAAGCATACTCGTCAAAAAAACACCATCATGAATTAGCATTTTCATCCTTCTTTTCACGTCCAACACATACTGTACATGCATGAAACCCACTTAAAAGCTTCATTTGTTTAAAAACAGTCTGAATACGGAATCCCACACACTCCTTATCAGACAGCATTTCCTCAAGGTCTCTGCTTTGTCACACAAATATCAGAATCCTTTTCAAACCCTTGTGCTCGAGCAGATTTTTGCACTGCACTTAGAGCCAAGATGGCTGATGCGTATGCTTTGGAAATATATCTATGTATTCATTCCATATCTTTGTACTTCACAGTTCTCCTCCCACTCTCTTCTATAACCGACATTTCTCTCACACAAGGTCCCCTCTTTGTCTTCCTTTAAAAGTCAACTTCTCTCTTCACAGTTTATCATTTGCTCCTCACTCCTCTTCTGCTATCTTCTTCCTCTTTTCCCCCCCATTTGTTTGTTGAAGCTGTAAGTGCGGATTCATACAGGAAAAGGGAAAATCCCCTCTGCTCATACTCATCTATACCTCCTACACTGCCTCTCAGAGCCTTCGTTCCCCGGCCCTCCTAATGTTTTCTCCTCTAATATCTGGCCATGAAGCACTCTAGTGTGGCCACACACGACAGAAGACTGGGAGTTGGGTCTCACACGCAGAGGAGTGCAAGCGAGTGCAAAAGGAAGAGCCAAGGACATTCTTTTGTAATAAGAATTGTGTGGAAGACTATCTTCAAGGACATTTGTCTTTAGACCCAGTTTCTCCTTGAATGGGCTAACTGTTTGTTTGCACATCAGGGTTTTAACAGCCAGTTCCAATTACTGTGTTGAAGGGGTGCCATGCATGTTGTTATCAGGGTTGCACAGAGGTGGAGGCATAGTCACAATACTGTGGAAAAGACGACCTCGGAGCAGTATAATCAGTGACTCAGTAGCCAGGTTCGAAAAGTACATTCTTCACATAAAAGACTCTTAGTGGTGTGATATGTTAAAGGGAATTAGTTCACACTTAAATGCTTACAGATTTAGCTGCGGAGGGGGAACTAAAGAAGACTGAGACACAAATAGTGAAACTTGCAATTAGGCTCAAAGACAGACAGACAGACAGACAAACAGACAGACAGACAGAGAGGGGAACAAGAGTTTGCAAAAAAAGAGAGAACGAGAAGCAGATAAGAGGGAAAAAAGGAAAGACGGATGGTGAGACAGAAAGGCACACAAGGCTTTGATTATACAGTATTGGGAACAAGGGTAACGTGAGACTCGACACAACACAACACATGGATCATTAGATCTCGGCTGAGAACTATGCTGAATAGAGACTTTCTGGCACATTCAGCTAGTTCACCCAACTCCTCCAGAGAGAAAGAGGCAGATACAGTATGTGAGAGGCACAGCAGTGGCATCAAAAGAGAGACCAATCAAAAGTAAAGTAATCAGCTTGTGATGTGATGATGGCGTTTTGTTTGATTCTGGTGATATACTTGCTTACGGCTACACAGGAATTCAGCTTTTCCTCAATTTATGTACATACATTATAGAAGGTGTTGGTGCATGACAAGATCAATACTGTATACTGTAAAATACACAAGCATTGCTGTAGAGTGACAAGTGTGGTCAATAATATAATGTTTTTTTTAATAGTCTGTGAATTAAGTATTTTTTTTTTTTTTTTTACATACTACACTGGTAACTATCATAGTGGTTAAGTGTACAATATTTCAACGTGTATCAGTATATCAGCTGGCTATAACGGTGGACAGATTTCAGAGGATGGGCATCACCTCCTTCTGAACAACAGTGCACGTCTTTGTTGTAGACTGCAGTCTTTAAGCTGAGGTTACTGATATTTTATCATTTTAGCAAAACAGTGATGTGTGGTTAATTATCTAACGCCAATCCTTACCGTCATCAGTGGGGTTAAAACCACAGATGTCGCAGATGCAGCGAACCCACTTATTCATCTCTTCTTCGGTGTCAGCCACCAGGTAGAAGACACGGTCAATGGTTTTGATGTCGAATATGAAGCTGTGCTCCAAGTCCTTCTTGTTGAACGTCAGCCCAGCGTCCACCTGAAGCAGCAACAAACACGTCTTAGTGTAATATGGCATCAGTGAAAAAAAAAAGACTAGATGACTAAATATTAGCCAGTCAAAGAGAAAGCTACATAACTGGATATGTAGTTTGTCTGAAATAATTAGTTCACTGATTGATTTGTTGATCAACAGAAAAGCAACCGTTTTGATAAGCGATTTATCTTTTAGGTCATTTCTCAAGCAAAAGTACAAAACATTCCCCAGTTCCAGCTTCTCAGTTGTTAGAATTTAGTCCCACTCTTTGCATTATTTGATAGTAAACTAAATATCATTGCATTTTGGACTGTTGGCCTTAAAAACAAGTTATCTGCTTATATTTTGTGCTCTTCTGCATTGATGACTACATTCAAGTTACACATATAAGCCATAGTTTTCTGCAAAAATAAATAAAAGTCGAAGATGAGGACATTCAGCACAATCAGGTTTTCAAAAGATTGACTTTTATTTATTTTTGAGGGAAAAGGCTGCTTAAAATGTTATTAATTTTCAATGCAAACGTCCCCAACACCATGATTACATGAGCGGCATAAACTGGGATTAGTTCAAATTGGACTTAATTTAAATTACGAATGAATCATACTGTATATTCAGAAATGTGGAACATGCCTTTTCAATTTTCAGGCTGATAGTAATAAGGAACCATACCTGCTCACACAAGTTGAGATCAATCACACGGATGGGCTTCTTAGCATGGTCATTCTTGTAGTACTCCAACACGTCTGGGTCGCCTGTCAGACGCCCACTGCGAAGAACAAACCACCGCTTCTTCCATGCCTGCATAGAAATGAGGACAAAGGTTATTGGTGCGTTCTCACAATGACTGCTCCATTCCCGACTGACCACGGGCCAGCCAAAAGCTTTATTTTTCCAGTTTAGCCAGCGTGTCCTAGCATAGCTTGTGTCTCTGTGTGCATTCTCCACCAGCTGCACTGCACTGCACTCACTGAAGAATATTCGGGGACAGAGGGAAAAGGCCTGCAGCCAGAAATATGTCTGGGATAACCAGAACAACAGGCACATAGTTTGGTCTAGCACCCTAACTGGGGCCAATAACCAAATCTATAAAAAGAAACAGGCAATTGGGTATTTTCTTTTAAATGCGATTTGTTGTCAGTGAGAAAAAAGGCACCACAAAACAAGTTTAAATTCAGGCATAGCAGATGGAAAGAAAAAGACGAAAGCAGCTGAGATTTATGACTTCACTCTCTGTACATAGATAAAGGACAGTTTAGTAATCAAATATTTATCCTAAAAGACATTAGGGAGATGGTCAAGTGGACATCACTTGCATCCCGTCTTATCTGGGATAATTATCACTGATATATTGATTTATACATTATTTAATTGTATTATACTGTAACTTTCCCCTGTGCCACTATAATTCAAAATATAGAGCTATTTTACTCATGAGCTGGGTGAAAAGATAAACCATACAGCTTCAGAACTTGTTCACATCATGCATAGCAGTCTTATCATGATGTTATTGTTTAAAAGATAAAAGGTCAGTGAGAGTAAGAAGCCTTTTCAGGCCTTCAAAAGTAAATACGAAACCAAAAGCAGATTCATTTTGGCACTACATTGACACTGTTCTGTTTTTAGATTGTTTGTTTCACCTCATGGTGTTTGTAGTTTTATTTAGAGAACATATCCAGCAGTGATTCATTTAAATGCAGACTCAAGAAGGTCATAAACTCTTGATTTTGCTGAGGCATGGCACTTACGCTGAATGTTTTTGTTTTAGGGCTCAAAATAAGCTCTCCACAAAATACTAGCAAGACTGGTCTGATCATTAGCTGGAAGATAAGAGAGCCATCCAAAAATGATTCACTTCCTTTATTGCTTATAGTGCAAGTATGTATGGACAGTTGGACACATTGTACAAGTTTCACCAAGCGAATAGTGCAGTACAAAAAAATCAGGTGTGTCAATGCAGACACACATTTAAAACATGCAGGGCAGTTGTCTGCAGCACAATGCCTGATTAGATATACTGTGTGTATGATCAGCTTGTAACACCAGGGGCTCAAACTCAGGCCCCATCCAGACGAAGACGTTAGGATGAAAACGCATCCGTCTTCCCTGGATTTGGGTCAAGAAAATTCATGTCCACATGAATCCATATGTAAATGACTCAACACGGTACTTCATATGCCAGGCCTGTAGGCGGCGCTGTTATTGCTACAGAAATTAACGAAATGAAGAAGAGCAGCCTTCAGTCACTTCCACTTCCTTTCATAACATGACTGTTAGCTAGTTCTCTTAGCTTAATACATCCATGGACTAGACTTTAATAACTTTCACCACTGCTCATTATATAAAGGCCACCTAGAAAAAGAATGTAAACTTTGTTTACATTCTATCAGACATGATTGCAGCGTGCTAACGCTAGCAGAGCTAGCTAACATCGGCAGTCAAACAAACATCAATGATCCGATGTCTTTTTGATAATCTAGTTACACATTTTTCTTGCGGTAGCCTTTCTACAATAAGCGGTGCTAAAAGTTACTATAATCCGTTCAAGGAGTTGATGAGCAGACAGATTAGCTAGCTAGTTGATAAGTTCTCTACTTCCACTTTATAAGCAGCATTGCCTGCTAGAGCGGTCAGCTGGGTTGAAGGCAGTCAGCAGTGTGGCTGAGGTGTGTGGGGATGACATCATCGATACGCACTTATGCGGTTTCGCCGTACACACGAAGCCAAACGTGAGCCGTTTTTTTTTTTAATTCACCCTGGGACCAGGTTTCAAAAAAGTGCGCTTACGGGCAGTGCATTTACAGGATTCGTGTGGACAATAGGCCCAAACGATGCAAAAAAGTGCGTTTGCATCCAAACGCGTCTTCGTGTGGATGGCCTCTCAGAACCTTTGACGCCGTAGGCAGGTGCTGATCTTAGGGAGCTTTTATCTGGATGATGTCACAAGTGGCATCACAACAGCTGGTAGACAAGGATCAGGCTTGCATGAAAATGCTGAATTTTAAACTGTAAAAAAAAAAGAATTCTCATTAGAAAATTCTGAGAATATGTGTACTAGGTTAAGACAACAAAGATATGCCTGACTTACTGTTTATTACAAACTAATGTTTAAAGATGCTCTATATTGCAGTGACTGCAAAGTGTACAGTAGATGACTAGAAATCTGAAATTTTGCACACCAAATCTACAGTGATGTTTGGATGTTATGATTTTTTCCCCATTAACGTCAAAGATTTAGTTTGGAAGAAATTGCAGAATTTGCTTACACTACTGTATGCAGTAAAATATTTTTAATGCACTGTTGGCTTGATTTTTGATATATCAAAAATCTGGACGGTACATTTGTGGAGGACTCTGGAGATGAAGTTCACCAAATTTGGTGTCAACCGAAACAAAAATTGCTACTGGGTTAAAGCAGATTATAGTTTCTTCTCTATTGGGGCTACAGTTTGACGTATGTTGCACCATTGTAGCATGTATGGTTGATTTGTTATGAATATTTAAAGTTTAGAATTTTAGATGGCTGTTGTAGCGCCACCATCAGGCTAATTAGCACACAAATTGCACTGATTAAGTTTGGCATAGGACTGGACTTGTGTACAACGTTTGGTGAGTTTTCATGCATTGGAACATGGATTTCTTAGGAAGAAAATGAAGAAGAAAAAGAAGAATACAGACAAAAACAATAGGGTCCACGCAGCTTCGCTGCTCAGCCCCTAATGATGGACAAGATCCAGAACACAAACAACCACCACTGAGATAAGAGAGATCAGGAAGCATACCAACAAAGTGTGAGGAATGCAAACTAAAGCTTCGTTGTTGTTTGGGGTGAGATTTTGACCGTATTAACAAAGCGGTGGGTGTGGGTTTTTAAAAAAAATCTTTTAGCTGTTTTTCCACCCACAGGGTGTCCTTTGTTAGTGGGCCAAGCCCCTGACTGAGACAGCGTGATGAGCATCATACCTTTCCTTCTACAAACAGGATGAAGAAACAAGCAGACCTAAAAAAAAAAAAAAACTTAAAAAAAAGCCCCTGGATTTTAAACTGCAAGCACAAAACATACAGGAATCACATGGACAAAAACACAAACTATTAAAAAACACACACTGTTAATATGAAAACACTATTCACATCCTAAACTGACATGTTACACACATTGTAGTTCAAAAGGACTGCATTATATAATCACAAACACGCCCACATAGTCCAAATTAGGCTTACACTTATTAAACCTACATATTTTGAGGCAGGCCCACTTAAATACCAAATTGAACCATAAAAGCTAAAGTGAATGCGCAAAAACAACACTGATGTGCCTGTGTTGTGTTGGTCGGACAAAGACAGTGGGTGTGGAGAAGGAACCTCTCTCTCTCTCTCTCTCTGGCAAATGACAAAGCAATCTTGGGTCAAGTTACCCTGTTGGGAACAGAAGGACCAAGAGCTTAGGTTACAGCGAGGCCCGGCCCACCCAGGGTGAGAGTGTTGACAACTGGGTAAGTTGCACATGCTGAAGACAGAGGCAAGTGAGACCTGTTTAACAAAACTGTTCAACAAGTCACTGAGTAGTAGTTCAGTTAAGAGATAAAAAAAACAAAACAGAGTGGAGAACACTCACATAAAAAAAAAAAAATTTTTTACAAGCGTTGGATCAAAAACTCAGAGCGAAGACAGATACAAGATGCACACAGTGTACTGATACCTTCCAATACATTTAAATATTGCAATGTTTTGATCTCAGAGGCTTTGTGAATACTGTATTGCCTGGCCTGCTCTTTGATATTGACTTGACATACATCACACAGGTGGCTGCACAGCTTTATGAGCAGCACTTGATAACACTGATAGATCATAAAATGTGCCTCTATTAGATAGGGGCTACAATAGAAAGAATGTTGTATAAAAATACTCTGAATATAGGACATCACAAACATTTAATCAAGGAAATAAATCACATAAAGTATGCAAAAAGGAAGCCATTATCATAGAGAGTACTACAAAGAAAAGATAAATATAGCAAGCAAAAACAAAGACAAGACAAAAGATAAATATATAAAATTGACTGCCCCAAAAAAGAAGCTGTAATGATGTAATGGGCCAAAATTAGTACATCAAGGAAATAATCAAAAAGACATCAGAAGAGAGGATGTTTCAACAGCTGTTCACTCCTGGAGCAGGACAGTCAAAATGTATTCATCTCATAATATTTGAGAATACGTTATAAACTATGGAAATTCACGAAAAAAAATAATGTAAGATGTAAATCAAATTGTAAATCTACAGGTGACAGGATATTAAGGTTCAATCCCAGTTAGAAGAAGTGGTCTGCGATTCAAAGTGGAGCAGCCCTGAAGAGAATCTGGATCCACTGATTCTGCAGTGCCACATTAGCATGGTTACAGACAGTAGTAGTTCTAGGACGACAAGCTGTGTGGTAGCTTGAGCATCTCTCCTCCATCTGTGGACTTTCACACAGCTTTCCTCATGCACAATTATGCACACTTGCACAAAACGACCCAAAGTAAGAAACAGCATAACACAATTCGTTACTTCCCTGATCACCAGGCCAACACATCTACATACATATAGAGAGCCACTCTCACCCGATGCAAGCGGCGTGTTTCATTGACAGGCATCCAGATACTTACATTTATATACACAAGAACATCGGGAAAGTGGAAGAAATCAGGTTAAGGCAGGAAGTCAGAGAACACATTTACATGCAGTGCAATAACCCAGTTACTGTAAACGTGCAGCTGGCCAGTAATTAGATTTCTCCTCTACCTCCCACCCTATTTTTGAACCAATGTGGGCACATCAAGTGTATTAGTGATATCCACTGTAGCCTGAAGTGCTCTTTTTTTATTTTTATTTTTTTTTGCAAGAGCATTAGGACCGACAGTAGAGTGGGAGAACAGTCACTTTTAGCGAGGCAACACAGTTTTTTCCTAATGTGCGAATGGTTCTGAATGTAAATATCTACAGAAACAGACTCACTTATAGAGACTCATTTACGGTATTTCAGTATTTGTTTCACTTTGGTTTATTTATGTTGGATACAAGGACGGACCGCTACAAGTAATCATCTTGCCTTTAAATCCCTCTGAATTGCTTTCACTATGAGAACATGTCATGCGTGTACGCTCTTGTGCCACACTTGTTGGAAACCTGCTTATGTGGCCAATAAATTAGGGTTCTCCAGCAGAAATGTAAATGTGTTCATGTGCTGAAAGAAACATCAACTGCACCAATTTCTACCTTATTTTGCAACAAACAGAAATGTATGCCAGCAGAATAATTCTAAGTCTAAATCTACACATCTCTTTAAGTGTGTGTAAAGACACTGAATATCAACATGACAGAACCCAAACCACACCAAAGTACTTTGAACCCAATGCCACAAACACACACTGGAACAGTATGACCAGATGACCTTTGCCAAATAGTGAGTAGTTGTCCACCATTACATACCTCCTGTCAGGGCTCATCGAGGACATGATGAGGCATCTAGTCCTGGTTTTTTGTTTTGTATATTCCATTATGGCCAGTGTTGAATCAATGGTTAAATCCCAACTGGTCCGAGCCAGATTGCAGTACTTTTATTACTGCAGGATACATCCATTCTAGTCTTCCTTAATACACCAACAGATTCTGAACCATTCAGCTCACTCAACAATCACAGAGCCCGCTTCAGCTTGTAGGAGTCTAGTGTTCACTGCCTCAGGGTTGGGAATGGGACGGCATGGGACGATACTGGACTGGGATGGTGGGGGCTCCCCTAGCATGGCAGCTGTCCTCGCCAACCCCTCTCTATCCCCCTTCCCCCTTTTTTTTCCTCCAAGCGTCCCAGTGTCTTCTCATAGGGTGAGATGCAGGAAGACACAGGAAGGCACCCTCTACTCGCCCACCCAGGGCCTAGAGCCTATGGGGCCCAGACAGAGGGGGCATTGAGGGTCTGACTAAAAAGATGACAGGGTAAGGAAGGGTGGGAGGGTAGAGGGGAGATGCCAACTGAGTGGAGTCACGCTGCTGTCAGAGGCCTTCTCACCCAACATCACTGGAGCATGACAAAGGGCAAAGGTGGGGGAGAGAAGTAGGTAAAATGCTTAAGGGGGAACAAATATGCAAAAATAGACACTAATGTGGTTTTTCAGAGAGAAAATAACAGAGAAAGGAGAAGATGGAGAAGAGAGACAGTCTGCATCATTCAGCACCAACCTCTGCATCTACAGGGGCTGGACACAATATTATGAACCACAGTGAAATCTAATGCAATCCAATACAAAAGCCCTTGAGGACAGTGGTTTTGTTAAACATGTTATCACTGTTAAGCTCCTGTTACTTCTACTTCATTCTAATAATGCTTACTTACAGGCCAGTCACCGACTAGTAATAAGAGGACATCTCACTTTATCCAGCTTAAGTTGATCGGCCAGAATGACACTTTGGGTCATTCAAGCTCTCACAATTAATAAGCACAAACAAAAACATCAATTTTTTTTTTTTTTTTATTACAACCCAGAAGGCCAAGACAATGTCAGGAGCATGGGGCAATTAAACAGGGATGCACCAACCGTCTCAGAAGAAAGGTTTACTCCAAAATGACACTGTCAATCTGGCTAATGGAACACAAAAACTTGAAAGGCCAAACCAGCGGTCTCATCCTCATTTATTCAAACACAGTAAGAGTACAGGCAATTAGTACTTTCCAAATGTCTCTGAAATAAATAGTTTGCCATTTTGGGAAACAGGCTAGGTACAGTCTCTACAGCCAGCAGCCAGCCAAGAAATAGTCCTGCATATACAGTAACTCCTCGGAAAAAAGACCATTTGGTGCCAATTGTTGTGGTATCAATCTCTTATCTAAGTCCCAACAAGAAAAACGGGTGTAGTGAATATGTGAGTGATAATAAGTGTTGAACTATTCCTTTTAGACACTGACTGGCATCAATAGAGACATTATTGTCAAAGCCATCTGTCTATTCTTAGAAAAATCTCATCTAATACAGCTCCATAGCTCTTGCTTGTGCAACATTTCAGTGTATTTTTCCTGTTGCCAGTTATAAAGAATGACATGAGCCATTGCATTTAGACTTCAGAAAAGTCTTACATGTCTTACTTGGCACCATGTCATGCCAAATCCCAGAGAAGTACAGAAATGAATGAGACAATATGGCACCACTGCATGTTAATTAAAGACATGGAAATACTCCTGAACGCAGTAGGACATGACAAAAAAGGAAATGAGCAGGATGTTTTAGCCTGCTGCTGCTAAAAATAAGCTTGTGGCCAAATCGGTTTCCTATTACAAGAGTTTGATCTAATCTATTAGTCTAACTTTGTGAAACTAGTTGATGGTGAACCATCCTGCCAACACCACTCAAGCTCCACCAGCTCCAGTTTTACTGCACTTAAAAGGCTAATTGTGCTTCATGGTTTAGATAGATTAACGCAGCCTAAAAAGCCTTTAAGTGCACTAATTGCTAATGCGAATGTACTGTCATTACAGCCTGTTAAACTACATACTTAAACTCATCCCTCCATACCTCTACTCATCCCTCCATACCTCTAATGGTCCTGAGACAGGCCCGTGGGTTACTATATTTCTGCAGCAGCAGCAGTTGGGACATTACACAAGACTGTCTCTTTAGGACATGGACAGGTGTGTGCTGTTTCTTTGACAGTGCTGCTGCACAATATGTGAAACGTGTCGCTTGTGTTTCAACTGGTTCATGTATGCCAGTCTGTGCTGTTTAATAAAACATCATGCACAACAAATGCAATGCACCAAAGACAATTGTACGGCACTTAAGAGGAGACTAAACATATTGCCAACGCTTCATCTTATGCATTGTACTCTCAGACTTACTTTCACTGTGAAACAGCAAATCTAAAGTTTCAAATTTACTGCATAAGCAAGTTTACACAAAACCCTAGGTAACCTATGACTTCCCAGATTGGCATTTCTCTAGTATATGTATGCATGTGCACACAATCAAGACATCTGCACAGACAACATGCAAGCATACTTACAATCTACTTTGATGTTTTTTGGCAACAAGAGGTTACTGAAGAACCCTCCATCCATCAAATGCAACTTATCAACAATTTTGGGAGTCTCATGCAGTTGTAGTCCTCGAAAGCATTCGGACAACCAGATAAGCATGGTGCACAGCAAATATACACAGGCACTTAGGGTTCCTTGCTTCTTTTAAAAGTCCAGAATCTATTTTTCAGTATTTATATTAGACTTGGATATGTGTATTACAAAACAAAGTCCAGAAAAAAAAAAACTGATTCCCAAGTGGAATCAGCAACACAAGGCATTGAAACAAAATTACAAAAAGAGGCCCTGGTGCATTATTCATCTCTACATACAGTAGATCAGTGTTTTGATAGCATTAGCTGAGATTTCTCCAGTTCAGCCATTAGGTGATAGCATGAGCTTAGCTCACAGACTCTGGGTGCATAGTTAGCACATAGCAGCATGCGAGTGGCCGGGCCATCTGTCCTGTCTAAGTGGGCTGTGGGTAAATGACCTGCACCCCAGCTGCACTGACTCATCCTGACTAGGACAGCTTCTCTGCTTGTTCCTCGAGAAAAAAAAAACAGTGCAAGGGATAGAGCGAGGGAGAGACGAGGCGCAGGGTAAAGACTGAAGGAGAGAAGGTCTAGATTTTGGTGATAATAGAACAAATTACTATGTGGTATTGTTTAATCTGACCGAAATCACAACAAGACTACATTTTATAGCCACAACCAAACCACCGTTTGCAAAAAAGAAATCTCTCTTGCACTGGCTTTACGCTCACACAGTCACAGTCTATCTCTCACGCAGGAAATTAAACATACAACAGTACACCAGTGTCAGTATTTATCAGAGTACTCTTCAGGACAGTCTCATTAGATGGAATAATGACTCTTAGAGCAAGGTGAGAAAAATGTAAGTCAGGTTTATGTGGAAAGAACACACATAAAATGAATTACTTTGTGCTATATCTGAGGACAATGTAATCTCAGCTGATCGGCTGCAATGGCTTAAGTCCACAATGTTAAAATGGCCTCAGTTGTAATTATTAAGACAGGTCACGTACCTGAACAATTGGTTCTTCAAGTCAATATGTATTAAGGACTTGTTTCATAATTAAGGATGAGTCGGCGAGAGGTTACACTACAGCACTGTACACTGTTTTCAAAACAACGCTGCTCTGTTAATTATATTTTCATGTCCCTTTGCAAGAAAAATAGAGTTCGGGATTCACTGTGTTGCTAAAATGTTAGCAACAGAGGATATTATAGCGCGGCTCAGGTAACGTTACTTCATATCGTATGCTGAAATCCTGCATCCTCTGCAAATCTTTCGCTATAAACCCGCCCAGTACTTTAGTTATGGATTGGATTGCGGGGAAAATGAGTTGCTCTTTCCTATCCGACTCTCTCCTCCTTATGCAGTCAATGGGCAAACTGGCGTGATGTCTCCTAAAATGCGCCATCATATAGTATTAAGTATTGCCGCTACCATAAGCCACACGTGTGCCAGCGCTTTTTCCCACCATTGTCGGGTAACACTAAATCTGTAATGCTCCCATACAGCAGACAGAGATTGACTGACAACAGCACTCAGCACCTCATCCGTGCCAACTGCGGTTTCACCAGATTATTGAAGCAAGGCTTTTTTCCCCAATAACTTTATTTTTTATTAAATTAACCAGACAATAAGTACATGCCTCGAACCGTGACTAGCGGACCGAATTGAAGCAACTTTTTTTTTTAGCAACAAACCGTTTCCGCAGCAATCGAGGCCTCGAAACAAATTCACCCCATCTTTCCCTTTGTGTAATGAGAAAAACACCTGAACATTAAATAATTGCAATTGCTGACGCAGAAAAGAAACAAAACCACAACATATTTCCATGACACTGCAATCGGACACAAATGCAGTAAACAAATACGCATGCAGTGCTTCCCTAAGCCTCACTATCAGGACCGCAGGACTATGCTGAACAAAGGCTGTTCTAAGAGAGGGGTGTCAAGAGCGTCAGAAGTTTTGGCGCTCACAGCTTTGGTGACGAGGTCTGCAGAAGGAGAAGGAGGGAAGGGACAAAAGCTCCTCTATGTTTAGTGCCGCAACTTGTATAAATCAGTCTTTGTTAGCGAGACATGACTGGGATTCTTGCTAAATGGCTATTTTTACATCCTTGAGCGCCAGAGAGGGCAGTTAACGTACAAGTAAGAGTGCATGGCCTTTGGCTAAGTGAGGCCGTTGGGCCGACGTCATCAGCCCTCCGCCTGCTGGAAGGAGAGGGGACTTCCATGAAAAATGTGCATGCCTGAGGTCCAGCATCCTGGAGAGTGGTTAATAGTCAGCCAACTCTACCACCAGCCTCTGACCTCAAAGTAAACACTCTTGATGGAGTATTCTAAGAAAAACCCAATGCATTGCTCAACCTGACATGATCATCCAAAGCAGTTGGGGTAGTGCAATATTTTATTCACTATGAATTAAGTAAAGAACTATCTAGCTAACACCAGCTTAACAAACACACTGTTCCATATGCACATAAACCTATAACTAATTCCAGATGACTTCATGTTTACCTGTGACGGGAGTCTAAAGTAGGCGCACACAGTGGTACTTGACTGGAGGAACAATGTCTATAACATATATCTTGGCGTTATCAATAATTATTTATTTATATACCAATATAGACAAGCATCCGGCATGCAGCTGAGATGAAAATTGGTTTGGGAGAAAGGACAATATTGCAAGATATTCTATCCAAAAATATGTATTCCTTTCATTACAAAAATGTCCACACATGTAAAGTTGCAGCTTAGACAAGCTGTAAACAACACTGAAGATTTTGACATCTCTATACTTCTCATTTCAGTCCATTTCAGACATTAAGCACTGTGTACTGTTTATTCTTGGTGCATAACAGCCATACTGTTAGTTCAGATTTAAAATTAAACTAAACTAAACCCAGGCAGTGTAAACTGCAATTCAGTTAATATCCTGGTAACACCTATACTATTCTTTTATTATTATTATTATTGATGATAATTCAGGCTTTAAACAAGCTTTGGTGAACTAATAAGCACTTTGCCCTGATCTCACAGCATAGTTGCTATGGGATTATTCCTACCTGTATGTAAGAAAAATGTTGCATAGAGAAAATCAAACATGCATGCGATTTCCAGGGGAACGTTTTCCAGTTATCTTGCATGGCCAACCTTTTAGCCCAAACACTAACCGTCATCACCAAGCCTGAGACAGTGCACCCAGAGGCTCAACATGATAAAAAAAAGACCATTCAATTATTTCCCCAAATGTGCTTTCTCAAAGAGCTTAAGTGAAAAACAGTGACCCTACCTTGCAAGCTGTATATCCACAGGAGCGGTTTTCATTCTGTGCCTTGTAGCATTTGTATGTTACTGAACGTCAATAAGTGAGTGCTGCGTGCTGTTGTTGTTGTTTTGCACCTTCTAACTTTATCATGCGCTGCAGTGTGTGTGAGGGTCTGTAGTTTGTGACCTCTCCCTCCTCTGACTTCCTGTTCTATGTAATCAGGTTGTCACAGACCCTCTTAACTGCCACTGCTAAATCAGAGGGGGGTGGGACTATTCAGTTTACAAAAATTAAGTGGGTGTGCCCTTTCAACAAATAGCAGTGGAATAATTTATTTAACTACTAACGTCATTACATTTTTGCTACAATCCAGCTCTTATTCTTTATAACTTTGGCCACAATTACAAAAAAAATATTATTAAATTGTAAAACCACAGGGATGCTGTGACCCTGCCTGACAAAGCTTTTAGACTGAAGGGCACGGAGCAACATGAGAGATCACACAGGTTTTTGACAAGTCAAGTTTAACCAAATGACACACTACGAAACGCTTGGAAGGGAAAATGAAGGTCAAGTCTGTAGAGCATATGACACCCTAGACCCGCGATTATTGTGGCGAGGTAAACATCGATAGACTACCTGGACTGTCCGACTGCCTTTCCTTAAATGACATTGATTTAGAATGATCTTTCCCTGTGTTATGCCATAACTGACATCCTGTTTCAAGAGGACATTCATCACATTAAAAGGAAGTAAAGACAGAGTTTCATGGGGGCTTTAAAGCCCGTCTCACCACTCACGTTGCATGTCCTAATGGTTCTAGCAATGCAGCTCTGTCTCCAGATTACAATTGCCAATCAAAGGTCTGTGTGGAGCTCATAATTATAGACAAAACAATTTCCTTGTATTTCTCTTTCTAGTGTTGCATATGAAGACTCCATCCTCTTCCCTGGATCTGAGCTTTCCTCTGCTTCCTGTAGAGACTTTATGATTCTGTTTCCCATCTGCGCTCTCCATAAAAAAAAGGTCAGAGATGCCACAGCATACAGCTTCCTCTACATGCCTGCTTCACAAAAGCTCTCCCTTGGCAGCCTACTGACCCCAGACACTTCTGCTAATGCTGCAAAGATAGCTAGTCAGTGACCGGAGGCTCTTTTAAGTCAAGAGATAAGAAGGGCTTACAGCTTAAAACCCAGATTTCCATCCAACATTGAGGCACTCATTTGCAATCCAGTCCTCTGCACTTTGTATTCTATCTTAACATAAACTATTTGAACATTTCAGTAACAATGTTGTCATGGTGTTCTGTAATAACAAAGTACACGCTCTTCAGCACAAGTGACGTTGCCTGGTAGCCCTAAGGAAGCCAAGTCATGCATGATAGCTTTGCAGACTGCACCTTTCTGCATAAACAGAGGTGCTTTTAACTACTTTTTAACCCTGCCCAGTCTTAAAGGAGTGATCACTGTAAACATGACGCATGGTTATTTCACGGGATAGATCAAACCATATTAGACGTGTACTCACACAGAGTTGCTGCGTGATATCTCAGCGCCATGTAGCAGTGCTTCGGCTGTAGGCCACTTCCACCCAATATAGTCCCAAGTAAATATCTGCCTAGAAAATCACCTAGACTTCAATCTGCATTGCTATTTGTACTCATTGTGAATACGCAGGCCACAAGAAGTAATTAGGTTGTTGTTTTTTTGTTGGCTCACTTTTACTCACAACATGCTAACCGGTAACATAGGATTCCATTCACTACGCTAAGCTAACTAGCGGCAGCGCTGCCGGTGTTGCACCGGTCTAAAACAATGCATGCACTGAAACAAAAAAATGCATTGGCCCACCTATCTACAGCTAGGGAGACCGTGATAAGCCCTATTTCAACAAATGGTGGCGTATTCCTTTAAGCTCTCAACAACAGAGGTGTAGATGGGCAATTATTTTGTAAAAATCAATGAAGCAAATCAGCCATAATTTGATTATTGTGTCCACCAAATTTTGAATCTAATTTGCATTTAATTTACCGTTAATGCTTTAGCACACCTGGGGCAACAGCAAACTAATGTAAAAGTATACTGTCCTGTACGGTTATAATGTATCCAGGAGAACAATTGACAAAAATTGATTGCCCAAATAAACCATTTTTTCTATTCCTTGCACCCATAATAGGATTGAGGCCGGAGACTGAAGAGGAAATGCACAAAGATAGAGTGAGAACAAGCTAAAGATAGGACCACCCAGGCAAACAGACTGAAGTAACAGCAACTAGCTAAGGTGTGACTATTTGTGTCCTATTGAACCCTTACATGTCCATCTGACAAACACCCACAGCCAAAATTGTAAACTCCCTACTGTTTCTGTACTTAACAATTATGAACCGTGTCCGCCTCATACACTGCTCCCATGTGAGAGTCAACCCTCTTCATTTCTCTCCTCTCCAACAGAAAACAATAACAAATCTTTGTTAAACTGAAACATCACATCCTTGCTTTGTGTGCAAGTGCCCCATCTTCCCACACAGGTCAGATACACAACAGTGAGAATCTAAAGTCTCAGTTCTTCCAGAAGAACCAAAGCTCACAATCCAGAATTCCTAAGAAACTAGACATCCATTTTTAATGGACTGCAAATGACTAACCTTGTACTAACACAACAAGGCCTCACTGTATGTGCTCCTCTTTATCAATGTTCTAGTTTTATGTTTTGTCTAAACAAGTAGTAACAAGGAGTAACAACAACACACGTAACTAACTATTTTAACTTCCTCATTCTGTGGCTGCACATTGTGCCAGTGTACAGCTTGTCCTAAAACATGTCAACTAGTTTCTAATCTATCTACTTGGATCATCTACTTTAATCATAGGGCAAAATAGGGGAGACAACATGGACAAAATTAATATAGCGATCATTCTCAACATTATCTGATAACTGATGGTAAGAGGTGAAACTTATGTTCATCAATGGGTTTAAGTGGCATTTAAGTAGTGTTTTACAAGATCATAATCAAACACATTAAAATCTTATGCTGCAACAGATTGTGGAAATATTCAGCTTATCATTTGTTTAGACACGGCAGTTGTGAACAACGTGAGATTTTCCTCAAGATACGATTATATGAAACAATCATAAATAATATAATATTATATTATTCTACAACCAGATAGCAAGTAAAGGGGGTTCCTTACAGACACAAATTCAGCAATGTGAGCCAGCATCAGCCTCTGTACAGGCTACGAGTTAGCCTCATAATTAAAAACGGAGCAGTTGTTTTATGCAGCTGGGCATATACTATGAAGGTAACACTTGTGCATTCCTACTTTGCCAGAAATAAACTGGCGAACTGACATCTGCTGTGTAATGTAAAGACAGTGTACATGTGCGCCTGTTTTTGTGTGTGTGATAAAAATAGCCCAGTTTATTCCCAGATATTACCAAATGCTTCAAAGTCAGAAAGCAAAAGCAACCTTTCTAAGCACCAACTTCAAGCAGCTGTCTACATGAATAGCCCCTCCTGAGTGGTAGATACATTAGCATGCTTGTATCCTATATGCATGCTAATCAACAGTGTATTGATCCATAAGGAGCACCTATGATCAAAACAGGCCAGTTCTCTCCCTTCATCATCTATACACAATCCCTCGCTCTCACCCTCAATTTGCTATCCCACAGTCGCTCCTTTTTCATGTGCAGCTGTGAAATTCTCACCCAGCCAGGCGCCATCTGACCCCAGCCCTAACAATCTACGGTAACTGTCCAAAGAACACAGACCTTGGTAGTCATACTGCTATCTTTGCAAACAGCGCACACAAAGACCAACATTCTCATGAAAGACCGTCCGAAAGGCAAACAGGTGTTTTTAATTTATGGGCTTTCACAGATGGCCTAATAAGACAATGTCAGGATTTTTCAAACTATTTAACATCAAAAACTAAGTATTCTGGCTGAGAAACTTCTACACTGAGGCACATTCTGGAATATTTAACCAGGTTTAAACAGTGATCAAACTTCAGTTTTTTTCCACAAAACTTTAACAAGAAATATCTGCGGAGGAAACAGACATGCTTACCGAAGCTTTCAACAGCAGGTATTACAGTCTCTGAGGCTTTGTTGGCGAGGTATTTTCATCAACCAATTCTATGGTCCTTTGTACCTACTCCATACAGCCCCAGGACCACGGCACCGCTGTTACCCCAATGTCTTGGATAGACAAATGTTTAATTGCTGTCGATGCTTTACTAACTCTTTCTCGTAGGGCGGGGACAGGAACTCAGTCAAGTAATCATTCCATATCATTCATTAGAGTATCCACAAGACAGAGGGAGGGAGAGACCAAGAGAGAGGAGTGAGTGAGAGGGAGAAGGTGGGGAAGATGTAGCAGATGAGAGCACGAAGGACTGGTCCGTAGTTCTGCATTGTGGCTGAGTGTGGTGGGTGTTGTTTATTTACATTACATATTAGAAAAAAACTGAGATAATAGAAATAGATTTTCTACCAACCACATTTGACCATTTGCCACCTCCAATAGCAATAAGCCTACCCCCTGGCCTCACTACACAGCTCTCAGACAGGTTATGTTCAGACTTAAACCGTGCTCACAGGGTAAAGCATTAACTTACAGGGAGAAGGTTTAAACATTAACACAACCCCTCACATCATGTATGACTGAGGGTGCGCAGAAGCGTCAGTAGTTACGTGTAATGTAGGAAACTGTTCAGCACTCGCAGTATTAGCCTATTCATCAAAACTAAACCAACTACATGTTACTGTGTTTTCCAGGAAACGTGGCTTTGTGAAGCACAGAAAAAGGAGAGAAAAAACACATACAAGGCAAAATAACATCCCTTAGTGGAAGTTTCCACTTTGTTAGCGCTTTTTATCTTCCTGGTCATCTGTTCCCAACACACACTGTGGGCAAAAAGATTTCCTGTTTTGCCTCCTTTTGTCACTGTGGTTGTGTTTGGGGGTCGGTCGGGAGCTAACTTTAGAACCTCTTCTAAATTAACATTTACCTAATGCTGCAACAGCTATGTCTCATAAGTCAAGTCAAGAAAACGGGGATGGGATTCAGTCCCCAAAACGAGGTAACTTGACAGCGATGGTCTGTCTTTCCTTTTGGACACTCAGAACTGTCTGAAGGGAATCCTACACGTTAGGCTGAAATACTGTTACCATCTATGCTTCGAGTGGACAAAGCACAGAAGGAACCACATCTGCACTCTTAAAACTCAATAACCAAAGTTGATGATTTGCTCACATTATACAGCACGTTTTTTTGTGTTCACGTGTTTGACCTGTGTTTAAGGAAATGGTTAGGAATCCCTATCTGATGTTAATTTGTGAGTGAGAGGCTGATCCTCTTTGGTTCGAAATGATACTAAGCGACCTACTGCACATAGCAGCAATTACTCTACCTCCACTAAAACAACAATCAAACATGTCCTTGTTTGCAGCTATGTTGCTATATAGTCCAGGCCAAAATTGAAAAGACACTGTATCCTGTGTGCTACCCATTTGCCATAATAATTTGTAGGAAAACGGCAAGCATTTGGTTAAAACAAAACAGTAGGAATGAATGTCTTCTTTTGTAATACTTGTTTTAATGATAATAAATGCAACAGAGTGGAGCTAATTACGTAGCACTCACATTGCTGTATAAGAGCCGTAGACACGCTGGTAAAGGGCTTTGGATGTCTTTACAAGAAATAATAAATATCAACACACCGTCAGGTGCAGGAGCATAACAATAAGCAATAAAATACATGGGCACAACAACAACACAGCACTGAGCCTGCCGCTAACCATAAAAATAAGGTGACACCTGATTGCAGAACAAAGGCTTGGAGAGAAGACAAAGTAGTTATGCTTAGAGAATGAACTTTGCTCGCTCTCTTGGGTTGCTGTGGCCTCAAGATCTCTTATTCAAATGCAATATTGCAAACAAAGTCAAAGTTCTCCTCACGTAAGAGCTGGCACTGCTGCACTCATGGTCCTTATTTCATTGCATAGGCAAGGCTATCTTTATAGGATTTAATAAAGAAATACCATCATATTTTGACACTGCATTGTAACCATTTGGTTTAAGGCTGTTATTTTATGATTGCATTTTTCTATAATTAACGGATTAATCGCACAGTAAAACCAAATCAAAGTGCAGCTATCGATGCTCTTGACCACACTATGCCCCAGACACCAACCACCATTACGGCGTTCAGGTTATGCAAGAGTCATCAGATTTCCACCCACTTCCCGTCTTCTATATTTTTGGTGTGCTATCAATCGCCCCAAACAAAATCAAATCAAAACAAATGTCCATACTAATGTTGAAGAATAATTGTCTGACAGTTAAGTCTGTCTCCAACCTTCTGCTGAGAGAAACAAGCTAACAATATTTGTGAAATGCTGACAACAACAACAACAACATTCAAATGATCAAAAGAACAACCAAATCATTAATGACGAGCTCACCGGTTATTGAAATGCAATTTGTGGCTCTTTACCTGGTTCTGAAGAGTCCAAGCTTTGCACGGATAAAAATTAGAAACATTGCGGGAGAAGCAGGGGAAGCAAGCTGCTGACCAGCCACTGTTGTCGACTGAGTCTGGCCACTTTCTTGCCTACCCTGCTGACTTCCCTCCCCTCCTCTTTACTCCGTAAAGTCTGCAACACCCTGCTCCAATAACCCCTGACCCGCAGGAAGTAGACACAATGGACTGAAAATAACACACCACCTCCCCTGGCAACAACTGCCCACCCCAACCCCCATTACACACCGCTTCTACACTACAGTACACCTACAATACGCCGGCCCAAGATAGGTGGGTAGAACCCAAAATATCAGCCACTATTCAACAAGCTGTGCCCACATACTAAAAAGTGCACCATCACACTTTGAATTGCCATTGTGGCTTCTGATTCACTCCTGCACATGCACAAGTCAGGTCCGTCTATATTGTTATGAATAAGGACCTTCTGAGATATTTTTTTATATTTAATGTTTTAATAAGCACCTGCAGTGGCTCAGACTTGCAGCTCTCAGTGAAGCAGAGGGTTTCACACTACAGCAGGCTGTGGGTTGAGCAACACACTCATGACGGTTCTACTGCTTCCTGTAGGGGCACCACTGCATGGTGAGATGGATGACTTCTCCATAGTCAGGCCTGAAAAGCATCTGTGGTGGGTGAGTGTGTGGGCGTATATGTGTGAGTATTTAGATTATTTGTTAAATTAGGCCATGTTCAAATTTATTTTCCTACATAAGCATTGCACACCAATGATGCAATAGAAAGTGTAGTTTATACATTTTAAGGCTTTTTGATTGATTAGAATTCAATAAGATTAAAAAAGCTGGGTAGTAGGTACCTTGTTAATACTGTCCACTCTGTGTGTGTCTAACCCAATCCTTATCCATGCAGTGAGCAGCAGCAGTCTAATCCAATCAGTCCAATGAAAATGATTCCAAATCAAATTTAGTGGCCAGTGAGAGGTTGCCTTAGACATGATCTGATTAGCCCCTCTCTTGCTGGAGTCCATCCACTAGAAAATGGATTGAGATGCCATACATAGAGATAAGGAAATGGACTCTGATACGTACTTCTGTGTTGCCAGTGGTGTTGCATTCAAAACAATGGCACCTGGTTACTTAGTAAACAACAAGATTCAAGTATAGTAATTTAGTTTCCAAGTTATTTAAGTCAATAACTATTTTTTGAAGAAAAGCACATCCCAAAAAAACTAGCACATCCCAAAAAAAAAATCTGTGCAGGTGCGTTTTTGCTCTTGCTATAGCATCACCTTTTATTTAGAAAAACTAACATTTCGGCCCCTCCGGACCTTCATCAAGAGCATATTAAGTATACATCAAGGATACTCTTGATGAAGGTCCAGTTTTTTCGAAATAAAAAGGTGATGCTATAGCAAGAGCAGAGTGCTGGATTGTTCCTTTGTTTCTAAGTCAATAACTATTTGAAATGGTCTAATTAATAGGAAAGTCAAATTGACTTGAAATTAGTGAATGCTGTCATGAATTCAGGTACTGCTGCAACAACATGCTTATTCTTAGTACTTGCATTAACCACGTTTGGTGTCCTGTTCTACAAGCTGAGCTGTTGAGCATGCCTAGGCATGCTAAGTTCACACCAAACACACCTCCGTTTTCAGCCAGTCCCTTGAAACTGGTACACACCTCCACTCTCTGTTGTCCCATTCAGATGATACTGCTTCACTTTCAGTTGAAAGGGAATGTGCGTGGTGTGAACACATACCTCAGCGATTGTGCGCTGCTGCATGTGTGTTCATGCGACTCCCGCACAGTGATTCACATTTAGTGAGGAATGTGTGAAATCCGTCGTACACATTCATTTTAAGCCTACAATACAGGTAGCAAAGGTAACAATGCAAAATATTTTTCCAACTCAGCTATTACGCAAACGGCCCTAAAAACAATGTCAGCATTTTTAAACATGTTTCTGTCTCTTCAGCTGTGGGCTGGCTTCTGTGGGTGTGTGCTTGCATGCCTGGAGATTTTTTCTAACCGCGTGCACTCATTTGCACTCAACTCACCTGCACGTACCATCTCTTGCACACACAGCTTCTCTCAAAAGGTTTCATTTTCTAACCTTTTCAGGGTCTGAACCATTGTGTTATTCAACCAATTCTGTAATGCCCAATGAACACATTTATACATGCATTATAAGTTTTACGGCCATCTAATGCAACTGTTGCCTACTGAGAGGCCAAAAGGTAGGTTTTGAAAGCACTGTTAACACCATATCCATAAGCCGTTCACTGCTTTTAAGGATCTATCTACTCAAAAATGAAATGAGCTCTTGGACCGACCACAATTCCCAATCCAAAAAGTCTTCACCACAGCATCCCTCTGTTTTTATATCAGAAAACTCAAAACCACACACACATTTAGCCTTCCATCATAATGTTCACAAACAAACTGGATTTTTTTTTTTTGGTGAGGACATTGCTAAAAGTAAAAAAAATATATATAACTCAGGCACTTTATTTGCATGTTTTGAGCCATTTCCCTCATATTTTCAAAGCTAATAGTAAGACAAGGTAACAGACTGCAGTTTCACAGCAGCAGTTTCCTCTTTGAGCCGCTCTAATGTGAATTACAGTACATTGTTCCATCCACAGCAGGATGAATGCTGCTGACGTATATAATATACTGAATCTGCCAAACAGCCAGACATGCACATAGACATGCTGCGAGTGCTTGGTATCGTCATTCCTTTTACTGTGTATTCTGCTGAAGCACCACTTTAAAATCATATTATATATTATATCTGCAGAAATGGTAGAAAATGAGCAACCCGCCATTAAACAAAAAAAAGGTGTACACATCACTCAAACAAAGCTGGTTCTCATGAAAAAGACACACCGCTAAGAAAACACCCAAAGCACGAACGACAGTAGACAGAGACATGTGAACCTAAAGCTTCAATATTCAACTTAACCCAAGGGTTCAATGATGCAAAGAAAGACTACATAATCTTAAAAAAAGATTAATCACAATAAGCAGTTAAATGATAAAATGTAATCTGCTGAACAGTTTATTTCACTTCCTTGACAGAAATGGTTTGGTTTCCCTCCCAAAATGTTCCAGCTCTGCACATGATGTATTCTAATTCTGACTGGCCTTTAAATCTGGTTATTATGGGAAGAAAAGACTCTGTATAAACCCTGCTAATGATAAGAAGTGCAAATACATACAGCAATACAATACAAATCAGAATCAAATACGGCGTCTTCATGACAGGAATATAAATGTAGCCAGCGTGCGCGAAAGATCGCCAAAGCACAAATTATCGTCGGGCAACATTTGCTCTATTACTTAAGTGTCTTTCTCGCTTTCTTGTAATTCATAGTTATTGCTCCTCCAGTGTGGTAAAAATGCACTTACATTGGCTTGTGGTGGCATGGGTAAAATCCAGGTCACCAATCAATATCTATTAACCTATGGACTAGGAAACAACATTAAGCGTAGCACATGGAGAAATGGAGGTTGTGCATCCATTATGTGCATCGTGCTTAAACCCTCAGGTCCGGTCTTTGTTCATTTTGTAAACCTGTCAATAAATGTACATAAATACGTTTTTTCAGCTTTTTAAAAACTGTTTTCTTGCTCACTTCAAAGAAAGATAAAAAGATATTCCTGTAACACTGATGCATGAAAATGACAAAATAACTGATTTTAATGATTTCCTGGTCAAATGACATCAGCTGCTTATAAAGATACAAGTAGCTGACTGTCTTTATGTTTAACTGCTGCTCTAATAAAGACACATACTGACAGAAACTCAGTGTTACTTATTACTGTGGCTCCTTTATATAACTAATGGGAATCTTTGCTGATGATGATTCCCAGACTCAAATGTGTGTCTTAATTACCCTTGTTCATACAGTGCCCTATTCAATCTGCATACTCTGCGGACAGTTTGTGAGTGCAGATGGCAGCCCGCTCTCAGCCATGAGAACCAAAGCTCTACTAGAGATAAAGACTGGCTCATCTGACTGCAGGATATGTTACTCCCCAAAACACAAGTTTATCACATTCCCACAGTGTCTCCTTGTCGTTTTGGTCTTTCGGTTTTAATACTGCTTTTTCCAGATAAGCAGGAGGTCAAAATGTTGCATGCTTTGCTTCTCCACAACCTCGACACATTTATCCATTGCATTCTTTTTTCTGATTATCTCTCTCCCCTATCTGCCTTTGCTTCTTCTGCCCTCCCCAATCTAAAGCTCTTGAGTCACATGCACATGTCAAAGCAGCATCGTTAGAATTCAACACATTCTTTTGGCATGGCAGACTTGGTTCACATGATCACGCTGTTCCTTGACCACCGACGAGAGGAGCTTAAACAATTCTCCTTTCAGCCGCTCTTGGCCTGTACACAGTCAAACAGTGCAGTCCAGCCAAGGAGTACAGGTCAGAAAAAAAACTATCCCAGTAGAACAGAGACTGTGGTATAAATATACCAAATCACATGCAAAAAAATAAGAACTAGCCAAGAAACACAAGGTCTGGTTTGGGATGTCTCTGAGACTTGAAATATTCAATACAAAAGCAGATTTTTCTAATTACAGTGCCACAACTGAGAAGCTAGTGCAATCTGTACTATTTAGTAAGTTATCATCATGTGTAACACAGATGTTGAGGATGCTATAATTCATGAAGCAAAATTGTCCCTTAAATCTCAGCAAAATTACAAATGTGTCTGTTACAATGAACACCTGTAACTAAACCTGCTGATCCCAAAAGGCACACAATCTTGGGCAGAACTGCCTACACCACAGAAAAAATATAATTTACAGATCGCAAGATTTTCTACAATTATAAATTTTGTCATTTATATTTTCGCTTGTATTTACCAATATCACCTAACCAAAATAACAAGTGTATTTGGTATATTAAAATATTAAATATATTCAACAATATTTAATTGTAAGTTTAATAATACAAATTACCAACCTTGAACTCTGCTTGGATTTCAAACAGTTAGTAGTTTGTTATCCAAATAACTTGGGCATGAGCTGAGACAAAAAAAAAAAAGTGGTCAAGGTATTCCAGAGGTTTCTGAGACTCGCCAGCAATAAGCATAAAAAGAAGAGCAGAGTGCCAGGGAAAGTTCAGACAAATGCCAAGAAAGTAGGTGGACATGGGGAGGAGGTCCTCCACACTCTCAGCTTCCAATCAGGCTGGAAACGAATACTCTCTGAGAGCAGGGGTCTGCTGCATCTCTGTCTCTCTCCTTGTGTGTGTGTGTGTGTGTGTGTGTGTGTGTGTGTGTGTGTGTGTGTGTGTGTGTGTGTGTGTGTGTGTGTGTGTGTGTGTGTGTGTGTGTGTGTGTGTGTGTGTGTGTGTGTGTGTGTGTGTGTACACATGTGTGAAAGTTTAACCACGTCCTCTGGCTTAAGGCCAGGCCAAAGATATCGGGCAGCACCATAGTAACTCTAATGCAATCAGGGACGGTGGCCACAACAGGACTGGTAGTAAATAGCAAAAAGCAATCCATCTATCCATCTTCCTCTGTCCATTTTGGTTTCTACTGAGGATTCCTACTCTAAAACACACAAAGAAACTGGTTTAAAAAAATTAAACTAGATGTTTGACAAACAAAAAGAAATTAAAAGGCAATTAGATACAGACAGCATCTTCTTTTTATTGAGGGCCTGTCTGAGTCACAGTAACTTGGGAAATTACACAGGCCAGTAGCAATATTTCGCATCTGGTCTCCAGGCTGACACCCCAACACCTGCCCCCCTTTCTAACTAAGCCTGTGCTCAGGCCGGGACAAACGTGCACACATATTGGTGCACGCACAGCACAGAGCAAGGGAAGAGGGGCAAAAACTACCATGACAGCAGTGGGCTATATTAAGGGGCTGCAGACACAGCGACTGGGGTCAGATCACACAGCACCACATAACTAGAGTGCCAGCTGCATGTGTGTGCGTGTGGGAAATGACAGGTGAACCTCTGGAGTTAAATGTGAACAGATACAGTCGCACATATTTCTACCTTCAAAAGGTTCCCTCAAACCTGATCACGTGAATCATCCAACATTATGAAGCACTAAACTTCTCTAAGGAATACAAGGGGAATCCAGCAACAGTTCCCTGGGAAAGTCGCTTTTAAATTATCTGTACAACCTTTATGGGAATCATTTGGTGTCCTGCATCTTGCATCTGCTATATCATTCTCGGGCGCGCAACTAGTAGTTTTGACACAGTGGAAGTTTTTAGTTGTTGACATCTCACATTTGTAAAAAATAAAAATCCCATCTAAAAAGTAGACTACCCCACAAAGAGGAAGTTTTTTTTAAAGCTCCATTGTGTAATGTTTTGAGTTGCTTCTTAGCAAAATCCCCTTTGTTCTTTCAGAAATATGTGCTCATTCATGTGCAATTACTTCCACCAATTAATCAAAGTATTCTCGTAAGAGTAGAATCTGCCATTCAGAATCCGCCATGTTGCGCCTCCATCTGTAAAATACATTAGCCAAAGAGGGACATACCTCCGCGTTTCGCGCTTTTACACTCAGTGGCAGCTTGACGAATGCCAGGGGGAGATTACTCGATCTGCCGGCAGATTTGAAAGCCTGTTGAAGATGGAGGATCACGCTGATACTTTACTAACGTTAGCTTGCCTTCGTTTGGGAACCTGATAGCTGATGTTAGCAATGAAATGGTACCAAAATAACAAAAACGTCAAACTATTATTACGCTGGAAGGAACACTCACGGACAAAGTCGTACTTCTTGGAATAATGCGGCCACCGTAGGAGTTTAAACGTGATCGGAATGGGAGGGGCTCGAAAGTAATATTCAGTTTGTTTTCAGAAATTCTTACACAATGTAGCTTTAAAGACCTAGGTCACAAGGCATCTGGCAGCAATAGCTTCAGAGTCAGACTCATCGATTCGTAGCCCTGAAGCAATTTTACACTGATAGCATGGAGTCAAAACGTAACTTGTGATGTTAAGTATCACTGCTGGTGTAAAATTCCTACCAATCCAATAAGGCTTTACAGATGAATCTAATTTTAGAGCTGAAGAGAGCAGTCAGCTAATCATGTAGTCAATCAACAGGATCAACAACTATTTTGATAATCAATTGGCTGTTCAAGTCATTCAGTGGCAAAAAGTAATTGGCTACAGCTTCTGTTTCGGCTCCAGATATAAATATAGACAGTTGAAGATGTCAACTCTGGGAAACTGTGATTGACAATTTTCTTACTGTTTTCTAACATAGCTCAAACAATTAATGGATTAATAGAGAATAAAATCATCAGATTAGTAACCTCTATTTATTTATTTCTGTTACTTTCTATACTCATCTGTATTTATTCCTGTTGTTTCTGTTGTACTGCTACAACAACCGAATATCCCGCCGGGGTTTAATAAAGGTGGAACTTATCTTAACCCTGCTTCATGAGACACACTACATTAGTAACAGTAATTGCTTATTTTTCATCTCTAAGTCAAACTTCTTCTCAGAGTCCTCTTATGGGCAAAAAGTTGCAATTTAATATTAGCATGCAATGTATCTGATGTCTCTTTAAAACTAGTTGAGGGAGAGGCTGCATAAAAGCACAAACAGGTCAACCTCAATCCAAACAAGATAATTAGAGCCAATTCCATCAAGCAAGGGGTGTTAAATCATTTGTGACCATATACGTATCCCTGGAGACTCTGCTAAAGAGGTGATAGTGGTCTCCTTTTGCAGTGAGTTTAGAGGGCCTCCTGTTGGTGAGGAGCAGGCTTTCAGAGTGAGCCAACTGGTCACCCAGCTCAGTTCTCATGAGTTCTTGCTGAAGTCCATCAAGCACCACACATCCACCTCAGCTCCTGCTTAACAGGTGTGTGCAGACCGCTATAGTGACAATAAAGCCTAATGTTAAAATGTTCCTTTTAATGAGAGTAGGCGTCATGAATAGGCTTTTTAAAGTATACTTTAATTCTTCAGTGAGTCGTGATCACAAGTGAGTCATCTTTTGTGTCTCAGGGTATGCAACACCTAGAGAAACACATCATGGTAGATAGCCGTGATGCCAGCAACATCAGGTTCACCATCGCTCTCCTTTTCATCCTCCTTTTTTAACAGAACAAATAGCTGTTGACGCAAAAAGGGCAGAGAAAGATAAAGATGAGGTAAAGAAGAAATAAAGATTTAGCAAGAGAAAAGTGAAGGACACAAGCAAAAAAACTAAAACAATATAAAGGCAGAAAGGATAAATAGAACAAAAAGAGGGGAGATTGTAGTACCCCTCCTCCTCTCCCTTCACCCGCCATCTGGTAGCCATCAGCGCCTCACACAGGAAGGGGCGGCCATGCCTTGCTGGGGCGCCAGGGAGCGGCTCCTCTTCCCTCCCGTTGCTGCAGAAACAACAATTGGCCAGTGCATTGCATTACAGTATAGTGCAGTGCAGTCCAGCCCATCCTAGCCTAAGCTAAACGACCAGCAGCAGCTCAGGACCAGGCGCTCACACCCCAGCAAGACCAGCAAAGAGGAGCACAGAGCAACCTCACATTCCTGCTGTCTGTGACTGCCAAGAAGCACTGGGAACGGAAAGAAAGAGGGAGAGAACAGAGAGCTGCTCTCACTGGAGGCTGCCTAATGGTGTTGCTTAAAGAAACACTCCAGTCTTTCTCATCCCCGTTTGCTTTCTCTTCACTCTCCTCAACAATGATGACAAAGTTATCAATTTCCATTGTGCTATGTCCCAGCCTGCACGTCACTGCATACATATCTATAGTCCTACAACATTAGTACTTGAAGAAATCTCCCCTGCTTTGCAAGAATTCAGGGAATGCACATTGTCATAAATTAGGCCCAACTTTTGCTTTGTCTTTCTTTTTTTTTCTTCTCAAAAACGACACAGGAACAGAGATCCCTACAGCCTTTTTGTCTGGTTAGTGTAGACCATCTTTGGCCATCTGTGTTCTACTACCAG
This sequence comes from Gymnocephalus cernua, assembly GCA_023631565.1. Classification (NCBI taxonomy): domain Eukaryota; kingdom Metazoa; phylum Chordata; class Actinopteri; order Perciformes; family Percidae; genus Gymnocephalus; species Gymnocephalus cernua. The sequence goes on along the minus strand of CM042427.1, from coordinate 18,394,474 downwards.
CCTGTTTTATGTTCAGAACAGACTACAAATCTACTCTGGAAATAGAAAGCAGCCTTATGACACATTCTATTTTCACTGCCTGGTGTCATTAGCTCAACAGTTGAAACATGAGAAACAATGTAAAGCAAGTATGTGAGACTTTTTATTTAAAAAATATAATATACAAATATATATATGGTATATAGTATGTTATAATATGTCACATCGATGCGTATGACAATCGTTCTGATCAGTCACAAAGGAAAAAAAAACACATGATGTGTACAATGCCTTGCCAAATAGTTCAGATGTATCTGTCATCTGCATTTAATAATAGCTGCACTTGAAACTGTTCAACTTGGCACAGTGACAAACAGCACAAAAGGATAATTTTACAACTCAGCAGAATCATATTCCAAAAGAAAACACAATTCAGAATCGGTTCCCAAGTTTCAAACAGGAAAGTCTGTATGAGAACCAGTTCTAGTCGCACCGCAAGCTGCTGGTGGACTTGGCACACAGGACAGTAAACAGCTGCACCAGGCGAAAAAAAGACACCTCTGTTTACAAAATGCTCCATGTCAGCCTTGACCTACCAATTCAATCCAACAATCTCAGTGCTCCACTAAGGCAACAAACGCAGTTAAAGGAAGGATACAAAAATGTAATTCAAATATTTGTGAGGGAATTGTGCATAATCTGCACATAGTGCCACTCACGAGGCAAACGGTGTGTACTGAAACATTTTTCTTCTTCCTGACACTTTTAGTGACTTTATTATGATGTACCAGCAGTATGCATGCAAATATATTTCAACAATGGCATAATCAGCTTGTTGAACATTTATACCCCGTGGCTAATTTCTTATTGCTGCATCATTAACTTTCAGCTGAAAGTAAATTCACAAACAGAAAACTCTCTAACAAAGCTGTTGACAGAGAAGCTTGCAAGATGGCAGCTAAACAATCATCTTTAACTTCATTTTGAAACTGTAAATGGGTGTCTGCTGGTATAAACAATGGTTTAATGCTCTTTGAAAAGCAGAGCCGTTGCTTAAGAATCTGCATGGACGTATCTAGTTTACATGATGAACAAGAGATGATCTACTGTGAAAGGAACAGTATAAGTGAGTGAAAGTTAAGACAAAAGCTGGTTAGTTTGATATAATTGTTGTGCCTACCAAACTATCTGTATTGTTCTGATGCTGTTCAGCTTAATTGGCCAGGTTTGCGTAGACAAACAAGGAATTTGACTCTGGTTAATCTTTGCTCTCAAAGTACAACACTCACTTAACATATAAAGAATAAAAACAGAAAGGACAGTAAGAAACATAAAAACATGCTGTTAAGTATACAGTATAATAGTACAACAGAATTTACAAATTTACAAGAAATATACAAATCAGATCCTGCCAGATGCTACTTACAAATTCTAAAACAGAGCCAGCAGGGAGACGAAGAAACCAGGGGACAGATGCATAAAACTCAGCAACTTTGTGTGTGTGTGTGTGTGTGTGTGTGTGTGTGTGTGTGTGTGTGTGTGTGTGTGTGTGTGTGTGTGTGTGTGTGTGTGTGTGTGTGTGTGTGTGTGTGTGTGTGTTGTCTTTTAAATACCTTGAAAACCGTTTATCCAATCTACTTGGCGGGTGTATTGCTGGGTACCCAATGAACTTTGTCGTTTGGAATTTGGAGCAGTTTGTGCAGCGTTGAATATTACTAAACTGTGAGTAAAACAATAAAGGTTGTATATGAGCGGCTTCCCCCGCCCAGACCAAATCGCCTTCTACTACCGGGGTGTGCGAAGGCGTCATCAAACAATGTTTTATTATAAGACTATGTCTCTCACTTTATATTTAATCTCATCTCTCCCCTTATCATTTCACACCTGGTCTGGAGTATGTGTGAGGTGCACAGAGTCTCACCACACATGCTTCTTTTATAAATACCAGTTTGTGTGTGAAATGGCACATGCATGGTATTTGTGCATATGCGTTTCTGGGACTACAAAATAATGCTGTAAGGACCACAGAGAGACAATGAGATATCCAAAATAGATACATTTGGTCTATCTATCTTTACTGGATGGCCCCCCTGAGTGATTGGTGTGATATGTGTAATTCATGTTTTCAAGACTCTCAAAACTGCTGTCACATAAAGATGGATAACATACATACTGTATAATCAAGAATACTGTGAAATAGAGATACGTCTGATGTTCATTACACAGTTCAAACATATGCAAAACACTGGTGGACATGTTCACCACGTGTCATAAAAAACGCTATGCACTGCCAACTTTCAGAGGGCTTTGCTCCTACTGGCCGTTTTGTTTTTGTGGCTGTGTTTTCCTTTGTGATGCAACAACATGATTTCAGGCTTACTATGCTCTACAACTATCTAGAAGAAAACCAAGACATAATCATGTGTCACCTCTATTGTGTTTTGAAACAAAGGCCTAAACACCAGTTCGGTTCGTAAAAATATTTCAAAACATTCTCAGTGCGTTCAATCAAAACTCTGCCGATAAAACGATTACTTTGAGAATCAAACAGCTGTAAGATGAAATCTACTGATCAGACTGTCCCCATGTTTGTGAGTCCTTGCAGCGTAACTTTGAAACCATGCTGGTTACCAATTTGACTACGATGCAACTGATACACCTATGTATAACACAATGCTGGTTGTCTGTGTCTGGGACAAAAGTGGGCCGGTAAGGATAACTATTGTAGTAGCACAGATATGAATATTTAATGGTTATTTGTTTGTAATGGACATTAAATAATTAATGGCACATGCAATCCATTTTCAAGCTGTGGCAGATCACACAACAGTAGTCGGCTCGCTCCAAATGGAGAGCTGAGTCGCTGTGGCGGCCGGGACGCGGTCCAGTAATTTCTCTTTGTTAGCCTAAGAGGCTAATGCTGCACAGTACCCCTCTGTTGCATCCTGTTCAGTTTGCTTGTTTGTTTGTTTCTTCAAGCATGTGGGTGGGGGTTTAACAGAAAATGAGTGTTTGTTCTCTGTTCCACTTGCTAAGCAGATTTAATGAATCCTATACTTAATCGGAGAGCTATGGCTTTGTTTTCGTTTGACCGCGCTGTGGCATTTGATGCATACATATTTCTCTTTACTTTGCAAATGACAATTGTTCCCAGTGAGCCACAGACAGACGTACTGGTTTATGGCCACAGTGGTGTATACTGTAAATGTATTTTCCCTCAGCTGAGAGGACTCAAGATCAGCATGGAGTATGTCCTCAGTGTCCCTTTACAGCCATCAGAGGAGGACCTTCAGGGTTCAACATTTTCCTTCTTCCGCTCTACCCAGCAGCCTTGTGCTCCAGCACTGAGGCCCTATTAAGGGCTGGACGAAGTGTACAACAAAATCCTTATCTGTTTCTAGTGGGTACATGCAAATGGACTATACAGGGACTATAATGGCCCATATAGCTATGTGCAGTGGGTTGAAAGAACTGTGGAATTATATATAATCAATATCATTGTAATTTTACATATTTACCACAGTGATGATAAACTGAAAAAAATATTTTTTTTAAGCCAGGGAAAACTATGCACTGATCAACAGAAACATTATGTTTTACATATACCAAACTATTCAAACCGAAGCATTAGCCATCATTGTGTTGCACGCTTCTTTGTAATAAACTAAGATGGAGAATAAATGCAGGAGCAAATAGAAGCATTTCACTATGATGAATTGGTACTTCAGTATTTAGGCGATAGCTGGGGAACACTTGTAAACATACCGTACCAACATTGACAAAATCGGGTTGGTGGGCCACCCTTAATATCAGTATCGGTAAGTCTGTGGTTCATATTCCTTTAATTATTGATGCGTACTGCTGCCTCCAAGATACGAGATAATGATGTGTATTTTTTGTTCTTTGAAGACACGCCATCAATCGAATTAACTGTTAATCCTGTTTCAGTTTTCTTCCGAATTACACATCATTTCTTTTTTATATGATATCATGAGGCAGTGTATTGTGACATGCACACTTTCTCCTAACAGGGTGGTGCTGAAAACACCCTTGCAACTTCATCACTGCTTCTCCTTAGGTCCCTCTGATAACCCACTGCAGATGTCGTGAAGATACCAGTCAGAAATTCACAGATTGAAAGGTAAGAGAAATGAAAGTGGAAATGGAGAACCAGATGGAAAATGCAGTGTCAATGAAATGGAAAACCACAGAGGATTCAGTTTGACAAAATGGCTGGGAAAAGTCCTAAAAAAAGGCAGTTGTGGGTTTCACAGAGAATTCTTACTCCAACAATGAATTAATCAATTTCAAAGGCTGCGCTGTAAATACTGCACACATTCTGTTTTTGACTGTTAATTGAGTTGTTTAAGAGACGGAAGAAAAACGACCTTTGTTGATCTGTCACTCAAAATGGATAGAAAGAGAAACAAAAAAAATGTGAAACGCGGATCCTCTTCAATAAAAAGCTCACCTGATTGGTCAACATCAGGTGAGAGTAACCAAAATTGGGAGGTTTTGAATATATCCTCATACGTACTTCGTGGGTAATAAATAGACAGAGGTAACATTTTATAGCTTGTGTCAATCCCCATGATGGTTGGGTCTGCGCAGACGCAAGCAGGTCTGCTGCACGGCTGAACTGCTTTCACCTTTGAGCTCCACCAATCAGCAGCGGAGCCTCAGGGGCAAACTTTGCCCTGAGTGGTTAATCAGGTAAGCAGGGGCCCCTGGCTTCTAGTCTGCTGCTGCTCAGCCCGGAGATGGGGCTTATAAAAGAGAGCTAAAGGCGGTGGCATGTCCATACACTATTGTAATGTGTTCTCTTTTACTCCTATTGTTTCTTTCATTCAATTCAGTCATTAAACCTACCACCAAATGTTTACCCTAACAACACAGAGTGCTCTACGTGTTGCCGAACAGACCTTAGCCATCACTACCTTCTCCTCCCTGAGAGAGACAGAGCTGAAGCTGAAGGGATTCCAGGTGAATCCAGTTAACTAACTCATAGGATAGGAAACTGTAGTGGTCTGAATCTCAAGAGACATTACCGAGAGAATCTGATTCAGTCTATGTACCTGTGACATGAAGATAGCATCATCTGACAGAACCACAAGATTTTACTATGGCTGATATTCAGAGCGTTAATCACAAGCCATTCTAACTTTGCCAACAGGCCCCATCATATGATTTCCACCAACCGCAAACACACAACACAACTTACATTCAAAGACCAAAACAATTCCTATATTCAGCCCTAAAATTATCCCACGAATCCTTACCAGCCTGAAGCCACAATGCTTCATTAGCACTGGCATGATTTCTATTTTTTTTTTTAAAAAGAATCAACTTCTCTATTTATTTTGGGGCATCAACTCAAACAGCTGGTGGTGAGTTGCTGCATAGACTGTGAACAGTTGAACAATTTGTCATCTGCCAAAAAAAGGATAGTCAGCACTTTCATGGATTACATAGCTTCATGTGACCAAGCACTATGACTGTTCACAGGGAACCTGGCCCCAACCACTCACTTTTTTGTTAATATGTATTTTTAAGATTCAATTTAATTTTCGGCCAGCTCATGGGATTGCCAAAAGAGGATTTTTTGAAATGTGAATATACATGTTTGTGACTTTACTTCTGCTTTACACGTTACTAAAGGTAACATATAATGCATATGTTCACCATATGTAGACAAACAAATTGAGCCATTGCCAAACTCTTTGTTAATATGTGCATCACCACCTGTTATGATAAACCTAAAAACCGCCAAAAAGTGGAAAGTGGCTTCCCATGTTTCCTGTATTTAAGTTATTGGCATTTAATGGCTAACCATTAATTCACAATGCATAATTTCTCAACAATAAAAATCTGCTAGAACAAAAAGGCCATAGTTGTTGGCCAAAATTATAAAAACAAACAGCATTGTAGTTTGCTGATCGTAAACCACTCTAAATTTTCTCTATAAAACCAGCATCAGAGCAGTTCCCATGCCCCTCCAAACATACTGTGGGATATGGCCTCCTGGCTATTCTACTGTGTCCAAAAAATGGTTATAAAACTGGTGTAGCTAGTTGCCATATCCCCTTGAGAACAATTAACTACTCCGCCAGCCGGCTGTTTACTCTATTGAGAAACAACAATTTTGTGGCATCATTAGTCAACACTTGGTTTCGGAGATGAGAAAATGAGAACGTCCTGATGAGGGAACGTTAAGTTCTCATCACAACATACTGAACATCAGTGTGACCTCTGACACAAAAAAATGGTTGATTCTTCCAACAAATGATAAATAAGATGTCAACTTTCGTCAGTATTATGAAGCTGGGAGTGATTATTACCCACAAAAGCATACTCTAACACAAGAAATATGCTTACAATTAGGTAGTGAACTAATTACATCAGACAGTACTCTGTTATGAATGTGAGAAAGCCCTGTGAAAACCATGTCTTTGTGGCTAGATTTGAGTTTTATTGCTGTCTGAAAAAAAACACTCCATTGGACCTGTGGTTTCTGCGAAAACATCCCTCCTCTCAAGTTGCGGACCTCTTAATTCAAATATCAATAACGGAGATATCCACTGATCCACCAGGAAAGCATGTAGACTTGACAGCTAACCTGTGCTACTGAAGCTATTTGCATCAGCGCTGCTGTCGGCGATGACATTTTTTTTGTCCAAGCGAACAACAAATAATCAGAAGGTCGCATACAAAACAGTGATAACTCACTGTAATAAATAAATAAATAAATAAATAAAAATCATGTTGAAATTGGCAATGGTACTGAACTGAACCACAAGCCATGACCCCCATAACCGACCAGAACTGTGAATTATATATACACCAACTACACAACAACTACTCTAACACTTCATTATGCACATTTGACAACTTTTTACAAACACTTTCTGAAATGTACAGGAAAGAGGTCATCCTGCAGTTGTTTCGAAATCATTTAACCCTTGGCATCTACATCTCCCACCTATGACACAGGGAGTACTGACTGTGACTGCAAAAGCATTGGTTCCCAAGGTAATCAATGTATTGTGTTATAGGGCCAACAAAAGCAAATGCTCTGAGGTTATGCTGTGAGATTGGCTCGCTGTATGGTGGTAAGTTTGTCCCAAAAAACCAACAACGTGCCCTGTTGAAGTGCCCTTGAGCAAAAACAATACCGACAGTAAGAGTGACTTTGCTCGTGGTAAAGCCACTCTAACTGTAGGGGGACTACAAGGCAAACTGAGCTTAGAGAAAACCTTTCACGTTCAGAAAATGGTACAACGTATTTGTTGAACTGCACACAAGATGAGGCCTACACAGGTCTGTCACTGCGCACAACAGTGCACATGAAAAGGGTCCAATGGAGAGCTGGCATATGTTGTGTTATGGCTGATTTTATCGCAATGTAACAAATAGGATATAAAGTGCACTTACGTAACGTCTCAACTTTTTTTCAGGAGGAGACTTTCTCAGCCACCCTAAGCACACCACATCTCCCCCACTCATATCTGCTCCTTTCTTGCTCTCCTTTGAGTTGGAGCGCAGATTGCCGTCTGGCTTCGTTTGTTTTTGGGAGTGTCTTCTTGTACCTGAAAAAAAAAAAAAAAACGTTGACACGAAGCTCAAACTGTGAAGTTGAAATATAAAAAGTTTAAGTGTAGTATGTTTGTGTTTTTGAGAGCGATAAATACCGTCACTCCTTCTTCGAAAGTCGACTCACAGACAAGACCAGCTTTTGTACGAAATAAGCTGGTATATCCTGAGCTTGGAGTTAATATAAACCTCCGCGGCACCGCCTTTTGTACAAATATCAACGATGACTTGTGTATTTTGTTCAAACTGGAACACTGTGGGGGCAAAAAATAGGCGCAGGCAACTGAGAGTCGCTAAGTTTTTGTTGTTATATGTAACGCCTCATGCTAATTCCCGTCAAAGTGGAGCGATTCCCAGTTGGCGAGATCAGATGTAAATGTCCCACAGTGTACCGGTGCATAGTTGTAGTTTCTGCGCAAATTAAGACAATCTTCACGGTAAACACAGTGGTTCCGCCGAGCTTCCTCACCAGTTTACTCCCATGGTTCCTTAATTGTGATTGACAGGGTGGCTCCGTCTTTCCCTGAACTCACCCTCCTCTGGAACATGGCAGTGTCAAGCTTACGGCAACAGAGCGGATGTTTAGGGACTCCTTCAAAATAAATGTTTATCGTGACCACAAGGTTTTGGCGGCTACCGAGTAGGCTATATTTATCGTACAATTTTAGGTTAATTAAGTAGTAGTTGTAGTAGTTTGTTCATATCTGGCAGCTAAATGCTCATTTGTTCATCCTTTCCAGAATTATGACTAGTATTGCTAATTAGTAAGATGGACATTTTATTAAAACAAACAACAAATATATATTTTCACGCGTGGATTACATAATATTCATTTAAGGTAATATTAATGCTTACGACGCACAACACACAACACAACATATTCCTTCAACATGATCCATCAACGTAATGTCCGTCATTGTGAGGTTTGTTTTGAACGTTACTACCGGATGTCTCATTCTTTTTAATACTACTTTAGAAGACGAAATGGAGAGGCGGCGGCGTGCAGGGAAAACTGTAGAGATTAAACCATGGGACGTGTAGTTCAACAAGCACTGGTTCCGTCCCAAAATACAACAAAAGACTGTAGGGCGGTTTGATACATGAAACATGATGTAATAAAGCCATATGCACCTCTGGGTGAATACAAAAAGTGGCCTCAGACAGTTGCAGAAAAGACAAAGAAAGGTCCCACCTCATTGTGAACTGAGAGGTCCCAAGAAAGCATTACACGTGTAAACTACACTATCAACAATACGTGTTTATTCCCTAAAGAAAACTCGCCATAAAACCATGTTATGTTAGCAGAATAGTAGAAGAACCGTGCACTCCTTTACATTTTCTTGTGTAGGCTACTATTTTGACATTTATCTTCTGTGGCATCCTTACGGATTTGTTTTACTAAAAGGGAATTGTATATAGAGTATGTTTTATAGTATAACATATTTTGTGTCTTTTCTACTTAACATAACAACTAAACATTTATATCTGAGATAGGCCTACATATGGTCAGCATATGATTACTTTATTTGAACAGTTTTCTAAGATAGCTAGATCAATAGTGTGTTATGCTACTGTACAACACCACAGTGCTAAGGAAAAGATTTGATTTATAAGATTAATATTGATTTAGTTTACCATATCTGATCAATATACTGGACTCAACATAACATCTACAACTAGTCTAATCCACTAGCAAAGGCATGATCCCTGTGGACTCAGAATGGTATCTGAGGAATCTTATTGGAATGCTATTGTTATGGTAAACACTTCCCCCAAAGGATGTTCTCTGTTAGTCTATGATTAATGACTTTGCCATTGTACATGGCACATTACCTCTTTTAGGAGACTCGGTATTGATGAAGAAACAGGGAACAATTAAAGGCTTTAGACACAATACACCAATTCCAGTGAATTCATTATTTTTCATGGCACCATAGCTCTACAGTCTGTTGCAACATCAAATAGTTTACAGTATGTGCCATGTTTCTGGTGCATCAGCTTTCATCAAATTGGTATGTCTTAGAGGTTGTGCTCTTGTTGCTATGCTTTACAGGTGCACACATCGTTCGTTTATGTGGGCTTCACACAGCATCAATGTGTTAAACTGAGGACATCTGAGTCGCAGTGCATAACTCATTTGTAGCGACATTAGATGAACAGACCAGGCCTTATTTACTGTCAGTACATGCCAAATGAATATTGTACATACTGTATGCACTTAATGCAACTTTAAATCCTATAACATTTTTCTGTATTATAAAATCCCAATATGACATCAGATTTAAAGAGAAGATATAATAGCATACCATTCCCAAGAGTTAACATTTCAACAAGTGAGGAGAAACGTGTAATGGTTTGGTTGATTAATAATTGAGAATCTTTTGTTTTTCCCAAATGCCCTTTGAAAGCTTTAGTGCTGCTGCAGTGTTTTACCATATAAATTGCTAATTCATGATAAATGACACATTTGCAAACAATTTGCTATTGCTACATTACAACTCATTTTGTCCTATGCCCCTGGGAATAGTTAAGTATCCTGTATGTATGATTGCATGTGATTTCCCAGTTCCTTTTTCAGTCACTGCTTTGTCTATACTCACTTCCATTTGTGCAAAAATATTTTTGCAATCAAAGCAAAAACATGATATATGTGCTTGTTTTGATGAATAATGCAACAATGAACAGTTCTGTATTTTTTTTTAATCAACAAAGTCGCTTACACACTAAAATTCTGCATGTTTTGGAGTGGAATTGTTGAGGTTCGCAGTATCAATAACTTAACTTTAACATTTAACCATTTTCATTTTGAAGCATTTAATTAATAAAAATCCAACTTGCCACACTTAGATCTAGCTCCCAGAAGAAAACTGGCACTGGTGATAAGAGTATAAATGATGTACAGGAGGTGATCTATCCAAAACAAAAAAAGTCAATCAAGAAACCAAAGATGGTTGCTAGTGGTCAATATATTATCTGCAGTGGAAATGTGACAAAGTCACGCAGACATTGAGGTATGCTTGTCATTGCTTGAGCATACCAACACACTCATAACTTTGGTGTTTGGCTCATTTCCAAAGCAATTATTAAAAGTTTCCAGAAACCCATCTGGTTCTTTATCTTGCCTGCACTCAATTAAGTATTTATTAATTTCCTTTCATCTTCATCATTTCTTTGTATCGTCAAGTTTGGAGTTACATTTATAATTTAGTCCCGCCCACCCCTTTGCCAACATACCACTTTAAATAACTTGACCTGTCTGGTTAAGTAAGACAATACAAAAAATACTGGGTTGTTTTTACTGCGGGACAAATTAAGCCATTATGAATATAAACACAGTACAGCTGAGGTGTGCATCCTGACAAATTCCTCTTTAAAAATCTGCATTAAATATCAAAAGGCACATTAAATCAGCATGAACACAAAAGTCTCCCTGAATGATCAAATCAGAGGAATACATTAAAATATGCTGTCAAACAGATGTTGTCAATATGTTTAAACAATTGTAATATAGTTCTCTGTAGATGACGCTACCAATTCATGGGAGGACAGCATTAAATACTCATATTGAAAATGCCTTTATCTTGGAGATTACCCAAGTATTCAATTTTCCACATATAGTTTTGTATTCCATGATTATTCTGAATATTTTAAGTCATATGTACATTTATTGCATGGGATATGAAACCTGTAAAACACAGCAAACCACACATTGAACAAGATTCAAATATGAAAATCAAACTCAGCTCACAGCTCATGAAGAAAAGCTGCATGCAAATCAGAAAAGTAAACAAAAGGTTGTGAGCTGTATGTTCAGAACTGTGACAAATCGAAAAAAGTCTGTTTATCTTACAGTTAAATGCTTTTTTCTGTACTGTGCACTGCACATGCACGTATGTGCATATGTTTGTGTGTGAGGTAATATGATAAACACTCGGACAAGCCAGATAATATGAGCACTTTCTAGACTCAACCAGTTTCACATATTTATCAATATATGCAAAAGTGGATCGTTATTTTACTATGTCATTTAAGGGAGAGAATACATTTCCACCAATAAGTATTATCCACCTCAAGTTATGAAATTTGGAAGATTAATGGTAGATTACAATTTTGAGATCACAAAAAAATCTAAACAAATCAAATACTATCAAATGACTGAAACAGTGGTATAAAAACTATTTTAGTCAGAACAAAATCAAATCTAGGATCAGATGCTCTCTCTCTCTCTGTGTGTGTGTGTGTGTGTGTGTGTGTGTGTGTGTGTGTGTGTGTGTGTGTGTGTGTGTAATTTCAGTGCTCTTTTCATAAGGTTATAAGCACATCTATGGTATGATCAGTTCAGGATGTTCTTTAGTGCCAGTTCATCTGGATTTCCTGCAGCATTTATTCTTTCAGAAGACCAGTCTACTAATGGTATTGAAGCCCCCTCCTCCTCCCCCTCCACCAGATGGGCCGCAGCTCCCTGGTGGGTTATTGTCGTCTGAACCGTTTGGCCTGAATGAGCAGGAGGATGAAGGAGCCTGGAGAGCCTGGGTCCGAGCGTTGAGCTCCTGTTCCTATTAGCAGCATGGAGGAAAGAGAAATGTTTGATTATTTTAAGTGTAAACAGGATTAAAATATCTACCTAACACGTCAATGTGATTGACAGTGATTCAGTGTCTTTGTCACTTAACATTATTACAGCACCCTCTAGAGGTAATTTACTTTAGTCACTTATACAAGTGCGCTGGAAAGTCAACTCTACACACCGCAGTTCAATGACTCGTGAAATTACACCTCATGTCTTATAACAGGACAGCTCAGACTTGACTTTAAGTTAAGTCAAAATAAATCCTATACTCTGCAGGCTCCTAGTCATCTGTAAAAGTACAGTCTGCTTTCCCTCAGCTTCTTTCCACCTGAGAGAATCGTGTACAGCACTCGACTTTCATAATAACCTCACGCTTTGAGGGGTTAGTGGTAATGAAGTTATGCGTCAAATGCATTTGAAGCATGAAAAATAAGCACAGTGTTTCACCCAAAATATCCAATGAACCTCTTAGCAGCAGATTAAATACTTGCTCTAATGCTAATCACGTCACACTTGGCTAGCATTTATTGGTAGCATTTATAGGGAGCGATTTCAAATGGGTAACGCAATGCCTATGTTTTTTGTTCACCCCCACATACCTGTAAATACAGCTTGTTGTCCTTGATAATAGCATCCAGTAGTTCTTTCTGCAGGGGAGGCTCAGTACTCAGTCTCATTCCATTTGCCATCAGTCCCCCATTTATGTTCTGCCCTGGTAGCTCCTGTTTCCTGTACATCAGCACATAAGCTGTGTCCTTGGGGAAACGATTTGTAATGTTTTGCACTGATTGGAAGCATGTGAATGTCACTCTGCTATCATTGAACAGCAGCCAATCCTTTGCCTCCTGGCCACTATTAGGTTGTGTGTCTCCTTGTTCAGGTGGAATTGAGAGAGCTGAGCAAGTGGAGAGGCCACACTCGGCCTGGCCATTCCCCAAATCCTCCTTGAGGGCAAAGTGGTTGGCTGGATGTTGTGTTCCATCTGCGCCATTAATGTTACGCCCGTACGAATAGTAGTGGCCACTCTCGGACGACATACCAGAATGCATCACCACTGAGCTGAGGACATATGGCACTGACTGGACTGCCATCTCACCTCTTCCATTTATCTGCTCCGCTCCATCTATCCTCTCCTCCTCCTCTTCCTCCTCATCTTTTTGAGATGGTTTGAGCTTCTTGGCCAGATTCTCACTGCTCTCAGGAGAATCCACTTGCAGAGGAGAAGAGGTAGAAGAGGAACACTGTTTAGGCATTGACGGGGCATGTACTGGAAGTCTCATGAGTGGCGGGATGGTGACATTGTCCAGAATCTTTCTCCGGACATGGCATTTGGCATCATATGAGAACCGCAGCAGGGTGAGGATCAAGTATTCCGGTGCTGACACCACTTTCATGGTCCGCTCTGCCCGCTGGAGGGAGCTACACTTCTCACAGAAATAGGCATTCTCTTCGTCCAGGATCTCTGGAGCCAGGAAATAGTTCACCAGGTCAGGCACAGAGAGAGGAGGCTCATTTGTCACTGGCACAACATGGACATTGCTAGCTGGGGCTTTGGCCAAGCCTGGCTCAGGAATTTCACTGCCACCATTGACAGATCCCTGACACAGAACCTTGGGTTCCTCTGAGGGCCCTTCGGGTTGAGGGCTGCCCTGAGAGGTGGCAGAAGGACAGAAGGCCAAAGAGAGGTCTGTAAAAGGCTCCTCTTTCTCAGAGATGCAGTTGCACTGCATACAGCGAATACCTGTGATCAGCTTCCCACCAAACATCCTCTCTGTCAAAGTCCTCCCGTCATTCTCAGGTTTGTTCTCTGCTGGAGTCAAATAGGACTCTTCACCATCCTCCGGAGAAGTCTGACCTGATGGGTCTTTGCTGCTTGAGTCAACAGGGGGGGGAACCTTTGGCTTAACTGATTCCAGGACTTGAAGTGTTTTCTCCTCTTCATGTAACCTTGAGGCCAAGAGACAAGGGGCACTCAACATTAGAGGAGAAAATACAGCAGGACATTGATTTTAATTCGTGCCAGTGCTGTGAAAGTGTATCATATATTCTTTCTATACAACAAGCCCTCAGTCACATCATTTAGTTCTAAAGAAATTACAGTTTACATCAGTAAGCCACAGTCATGCACACTTAACACTCACAATACTTTATATGTGTTCTTAAGAGCAAAGGCTCTTGCATTACATTTTTTCCATTATGCATTAAGTGACACACAAATGACACACTAACATATTGTTTTGCCTGATTTCATTCATTTGGCAAAGGGAAACAATAAAGGAAAAGCAAATTTGCGTTGATATTGACACACTAACTTCACACAATGCTATTAGGATTCATGTGTGCGACTGTACCTGTCTAGAAGAAATCTGAGGTACTCCGAACAGTCCTGCTGAGAGCCGGCATTGAACCAGGGAGGCCGAGACGCTTCCAAGAAGTTTTTTGGAGCATATGCTGCCCTCTGCAGGATACAGACATGCACCACAGAGTCGTCGTGTCATCAATTGTTGTTGTCATCAGTAATAATATTCTGTTATATCTACTACACAGGACAACACTAACCTGAGTGTGTGCAAGGAAAGCAAAGAGCAGCTGGAGTTTTTTCATTAGTGTGTTGGAACCATTTATATGTAATGATAAAACATGCCGCCTGAAACTGAGAAAAACAAAACAAAAGGTTAACTACACTCAGACTGTCCATATTTATGCCTTATGTTTCAGTATACAAATATAAAACGTGTGTGTGTGTGTGTGTGCATACACAACTTACTCTGTGGCCATGAAGAGGGTCTGGATGATGCTGTTCATGAAGCAGGTGTTCCCCAGGTTGACCAGGCCAGTCTTACCGGTCTCAGACTTCCCAACTTGCCTCAGAGGACCCGAGGCAAATGAGTTGGACTGGGACGTCCAGGCACTTTGATTCAACACCAGCTTGATCTTGTCTTCTCCAGGTTTTGGGAGATCCTGAGAAAACAAATTGAAATTGTTAGACAGAGAGCACACTTACTAGGAAAGTCTTAAAGCTTTTGATTTTTTTTAGGCAATATAAAAAAATGACCTTCTGAGGTAAGTGTTGATAAACATTTTCTTATATATATATATATATATATATATATATATATATGAGAACATTCATAGTATGCTCTTTTACCTTGATGGCCTCTAGTATGTGGTCATAGAGGTCAGGGAAACCGGAGTACTGGTACATCATGCAGTGTATAAGCTCAGTGAACTGCAGCAAGAACACTTTGCTGGTGGGGAGACCATCGGTCCTCAAAGACTGGACGAGATGCACCACATGTGGAACAACCTGGGACGGTGAGGGATGAAGATAAGAGAAAACTGTTGAGGATGCCGTGATGCTGGAAGGTACTGCTAATATTAAAATCATACAAATATGCAGCATGGTCAGCCAGAGGATAGTTTCACATCAGGAACCCCAAAGAGGGTTCAGTCTCATTTGATCAGTATTTTTTGAGACTATTACTGTTTTTAGATACAAATGAAATTGGCCGAACTCAATGGCCTTTGCTCGGCATTTAAGTGGTTCACACATCATTAGAGGGAGAGCGGCGACAAGCCCGGGGTTCTGGGAAAAGAAGTCTATGCAGCTTTGAAGTAATTTAAGCCAGAAGAGAAGAAAATGAGAAAACCAATAAAGTGGCCATATGAGAGGGAAATGGGCTGTGAGGAGGCAGGCAGGAGATCCCTTACCAAATGGAAGGCCTCAGGAGAGTGCTGGAAACTCAGCAGCATGTGGGAGAGCACAGCTAGCGCCCCCTGCCGCACAATGGGGTACCACAGACGACTGAATACCTATAGGTAAATCAAAAAATCTTTATGTCATTAATACATTCATACAAACTGGGCAATTGTTTCAATAATTCATAATTCAAGTGTTTTTACCATTTCTGGGTAAAATATCTTTAAGAAACATTGCTACGATCCAGCTTAACTATTACTGCATTTTAACATTTGCGTAGCTTTAAAAATTAAAAAAAAAATGCATACAATGTCTGTCTGTCTTCTTCCTGAGCTCCATAATAAATCAAAATGAGGAGTTCTCACAACTAACCAGTTCAATCTTAAGCAGAGTGACGTCTATGAGGATAGTGAACTTCTGGACTGCAGCCAGTCCTTTCAGCAGAGCAATGACCCAGGTATCAACATGTTGGGCCAGAGGCCAAGAAAGCCAGTCAATCATCCTAGATAGAGAGAAGTAGGTGGAGTGTAAATAATTTACAGTCCCTCCTGAAAAAACGCGATTATGCGATCGCAGAATTCAATGCGTAATCAGCCAAAGTCCGCATTTTTTAAAATACGCCACACTTTCGCCGCATAAATTGCTGATTTCCGCGCAAAATATGCGGGGCTTGAATGATTTCTTAATCCCCGCATTTTCGTTGCAAAAAAGTCACATATATCTCAGCAGAAAGTTGAAAAATGGTGCGTTTACTTCACACAAGAGCAGCCATTTTCCCCTGTTGCCATGGGAACGTTATGAAGTCACGTAATTTCACTTAGATTCTCACTGCTCTCTAGTGACAGTTTTATATACTGTCTATGGTGAGAACACGGTGTTGGGGTTATCACGTTTTTTCTCTTTTTCATCAAACCGCAGTTTTTGCAAGTTCCTGCAAGTTCCCGCAAATTCATCGCTTAAAATTGCAGAAATATCCCGCATATTCAAGGATTTTTGCCCGCAACAATCACAAACAAACTCCGCGTTTTTCTGGAGGGACTGAATAATGTGCATAAACGTGGTAAACTTATGCTGAGATTCATCTTGGATGATTAGATGTGAGAGGTAACCTGCAGAGTGCTTTAGTCATGCTTGCATCTTTGACATTGTGGTCTGTGGTGAGACTCTTGATAAGCACTGTGATCATCTGGACGGGGATGTGCTGAACCAGACTGGCCAGAGAAATGGATGGGTCAAAGGAGGGGTCTGCAACAAATTAATCAAAGTGGAAATGGCACATAATTACACAATCTCACCTTTTCTTCTTGTGTCAGTGGACAGCAAGTGGAGTACCAATGTTAAATTCTTCACTCATGACAGTGACAACCGTGACATAAACACCTCGTGATATAATGCAGAGCAAACACCACCACAAACTAAAGCCTCAAAAATTAGACAGCACGGTTGTTGATTTCAAATATTCTAAAGGTTCACAAAGTTTCTTTTTATTGCAGGTTATATTTTAAGCACACTTACTTTACTTTAAAATGAATATGCATCTTAATTGCTTTTACAGCTGAATAGCTCTGCATTAACAAAATACAGTATGTCCTGCATCACGGCATTCTTTTGATGGTTCCCTGTACTATTTTGTATAGTGTTCTGTAATGTTGATGTTAACGTTATAGTGTGTAATATCTGTGGATCTGTTGTTGGGACAGGATTTCAACACCAGCACTGTAGAAACACAGATCACCTGAAATATGTCGCTGAAATAGAGGCAGAGTGACCTTTTAACCCACATTGCTCACTGATGCATACTGTCAGTGTGGCTATTTCATTGAAACTGCTGCCTGCCGTTTGTTTATTTTGTGCTGCTCCACAGCTCAGTCACTCGCAACACTGCACAGTAGGCTCAGGACATCCCTACAAATTTACCATCAACAAAAGAACTGCAGCTTGAAATATTCTGAACTCAACTACATCTTCACAACTAATGCTTTTCAATGTTTGCCCTTTAAGTAAATGCACTCCTTAAATCTGTGGATGCCATTGCTTGCAATGACAAGTGTGTAAAATGAGGTTAAATAACTGAAAATAATCAGTGCGCTAATAATACTGGATATTGTTGGATGAAAATCCAACCTATACAAATGAGAAAACTAAGCCAAGGGATCATAGTCAGCTATTGGCAGGACCCTGAAAAAATGAACCAAGGTGCTTAATCATGTGCTAACAGCCCTTGTATTAATGCCAAGATTTATAGAGGGAGAGGTATAAGTCATGGGTCCATGCTGCCAGTTAGACTCTTTTCTCATTACTGGTAGGCAGGGACTTATAAATCTATGAATAAAATCCAAATTTGTTCATATCTTAAGCTTCTTCAGGACATCTGGACCTAATTGAGAACCCCCTCGAAAACAAGATGGTTCATCTCAAGGGGTTATTCCCAATAAATAATTACAATATTTAATTTCAGGTGTCCCAAAAACTTACCATAAAGGTTGTTTTTGGTCAAGTATGAAATAAGATACTTCTGTAAGGAAGGAAGGAAGGAAGGAAGGAAGGAAGGAAGGAAGGAGTCTCACCTGTGGAAGAGATAATGGCAAACACTTCTTGCAGTGACGGAAGCAGTGTGGCTGGATCAGCCTTCCAGATGTTTTGCAGCAGTGTGCTAACCTTAGTCACCTGACCTACATACTCTCTCAGCTCCCGTTCTTGGCTGACAAAGCAGTGGAAGTAACTGATGGTCCTCACCAGCTGCTGGCAGAACAAAACGCCCGACTTATCCCTCGGGATGCACTGCACAAAGTCTGACAGCAAAGTGCTCAGGTGGGCACAAAGAGCAGGCTCCGGACGTTCACACACCATCCTTAAAACCTCCACCTGAATCACGCTGAAGATCTCGAGCACCGAGGGACAGCTGATGAGCAGCCGCAGGCAGCAGTGAATGTAGTCTATTATGGCTGGGTCTTTGCGGTCCAGCTGGCCATAGCCCTGCTGGAGAAGACTGAGGACAAAGTCTTTACTGAAGAAATGCTCAAACTCTGGGCGGTGGTAACGTGCATAGGCTTCCAAAACCTGGAAGCCGATCTGCCTCTGAAAGGCATCTTCACCAAGCAAGATGAGGCGGGTGGTGAGAGTAAACAATGCCTGACACTGCTCCTCTGTCACAGCTTTCTCTGCTGCTTCCACTACTTTCTTCACAATGGCCCTCTTCACTGGAACAGAGTGATCGGAGCTCACAAGGCCCTCCAAAATCTTGTCCATGATTATGGTCTGTGGAAGGCAAATGAGGAAATAGTTAGCTAAAAAAAAAAAAAGGTCACATCTGCCCTCATACTTAAGGGTAAAATGAATGCGTGGGCCTTATTTAATACATCACAGTTAGCATTTTTCGTTTTAATGAATTTACATATCACACAGGATATTTTGACAAGTCACAGTAGAAAATGTCAACAGTACAAAAACTAATGATGACTGAATTCTGTATAATAATAATAATAAATTGAATTTACATAGCGCTTTTCATAGACTCAAAGTCGCTTTACAATATTATTCGCTTTACAATTGTCGCTTTACGTATATTATAGGCCTATAGGTGCATAGGCTCCTTTCTACCAGTCTACAGTCCATGCATTCGTTGAGTGCACAGACTGTAAGCTTTCAAAGGGAGACAATGTGTACTCAGCGTTAATGTGCTGCCTGCAACTGGAATGTAGAGCTTGCATACTTTACAGTGATGTGACTATAGTGACAAAAAAGGTGCTTTACATAATTAGAAAATTGGACCTTTAAAGTATCACACATCAGAATTACAGTTTATTTTGTACAGCTATGTAGTGCAGAAGACAGGGGACAAATTGTTTTGATATATTAGCTAGAACACAACACATTTTGACTACTGAATTTAAACTAAGAACTTAATTATAAACTAACTGATCATTTTCATGTATTTTTTTTTTATCTTTTACTCAATTTTACTACAAAAAATGTCAGAAAATAGTGAAAAATGCCTAACATAGTTTTCCAGAGCTCAAAGTGATGATGATCAAATTGTTCGTTTTGTCCAGCTAACAGTCCACAACCTTAAAAAAAAACAATTACAATGATGTGAGAAAAGCAGCAGATCCTTACAACTGAGAAGCTACAACCAGAAAATGTTGAACATTTTTGCTTGAATATTTACTTTGAGAATTTAATTATTTTTCTTAATTGTCAAATTTGTGAATGAAAAAAATAGCAAAATAGGTTGTTTATTACACATCGATCATATTTCTATTGACGGAGCCCCATAGAAGCCAAGTAGCTAACCTAGCCTAAACAAAGATTTACTGTCTCAATTTTGGCCATCATTTTCTTTGTGGCTTTTTTTTTATGTTCTTAGTCCAACATCATCTATTAGCTTTATGTCCTACCAACGACGTATTACACGTATTTAACATGACTTCACATCTGATGTTTTTACTATTATCTGGCCGCTTCAGGAGCACAGCAGCACCAGCCGCTAACTGTGCTTCTTGTGTGGTAACAGGCGACTAGCTTGCTAACGCTAGCTGTAACGTTAACGGTTAATTCTATACGCACAGCAGTTAAAACATGGCTCAAATATTAATCACAACTAAGCCGCTCCATAGCGACAGTTGTTACGAACGCCCTTCGACGACGACAACAACAACAAAAACGAACAAAGCAACAAAACAGGCCTAGACGTTAGCTGAGTAACGTTGGGTTCCTCTGACTTAGCATAAATACCGCCATGTAATAGCGCGATACAGAAGCTTTACAAGCTATGCTTACCCAAACAAAGCATGTCAACAATGTCAGACCAGAATACCCTCAATTGTCGGTAGATGTTAACCGTCTTTTGACTGATAAAACCGTGTTATTTTCATAGACAGTATATTAATTTCATCGCTCAGAATCAGCTGATTATGCCTCCACCGACGTCATTCCTATGGACAGAGAAGTTGGTAGGACCCTTGTGTGAAGCAATTTTCGTCTTAACAGTGCCTGTGAAGTGTTGAATTTTGTGTCATAAAATCAGTGATTCTTGGTGAAACGGTGTTTTTGAACATTTTGGATCTTAAGATAAAATGATGTCGAATTTGTATTAAGATAGTTGGGCACTTTCTAATTTTATTAAGATATTTTGGCACTTTATGTTCTGTTGACGTGCTGCATTCAATGCTCCTTGTCCATCTCGAATTTCGAGGTCTCGGGCGAAGTTGGCTTTTGGTTGAAAATAAATCGGTTATCAAATGAACTCTGTAGTATTTGCTTTTGGTGTCCCCCGTCCCCGGGAACATTACTGACTCGAATATATATTTTGCTTTTTAATTTAAAAACCTGAAATTCCAGATTAAAGTGTGTAGAAAGACTACTGTATGCAGTGTGTACAGTACAGTACAGTTATTTTAAATAACTAAAAAGGGGAGTTTTAGAAAAGTGGACATTACATTTTATTTGGCCAAGGTTATTTCAGCTTTTATGAAAGCCATGCTGGATAACCCTCCACTAAATCTCAGCCTGTCAATCACACATTTGGACTTGCCTTCATGATCAGTTTACATAGGGGCAATGCCCAAAAAGGGCTTTTAGAGAATGGGTTAAGAGGATTGATGGACATCTTAAAATGACCAATGCAGTGTTGTTGTGATCAATAACAATAATAATAATAATATTACTATTATTACTAAACTTCAAATTCCCTGAAAAAAACCTGTTGTAATTATAGGGGTACAAATAGGAAAGCACTCCCTGCAATTCATATACTATAGCAAATTAATTTGTATGTACAGGAAACATATCTTTAATATGTACTATATATATATATATATATATATATATATATATATATATATATATATATATATATATATATATATATATATATATATATATATATATATACATACAAATGTATTTAAAACAAAGCATGCTTGTATGTTCTGTTGACTCATGAACAGGATATTGGTACAGTACATTTGACTTAAATGAACCATACTGGAGGTATATTAATTGAGTGTTAACTTTGTCACTATTTTAATCAAGTCCAGATTTAGCTATTAAACTTGTTAAATAATTATCTTCTTGGCAAATGTAACAAACCCAATCAACATAACATTCTCTTACACGAATATGTTGAGCTTATTTGGTTCTACCAAGAATAATAGAATTGGTTTTGATATACTTTATATGTTTGTTATTGCTGCACTTTCCTTCCTTCCATCTAAGATTTAAGGGATGTTATAACTTACTGTAGGTTGCGCTGTAAAGACTGTTTTGTACAGACAGATTGGGTAACTACACACGCTAATATTAAGGGTCATTTAGCTGTATGAAGAAATCAAGTGAGTAGCAACATTTCCAACAACCGATAAAGGCAACATAAGCAAGTCTCGCGATAGAGCCCACACCGGGTTCTGCGAACGCGGGTGCTCGAGAAAAATCTTGCTAGCGGGAATGTGCTGCCTGTGACCAACCGGTGTGTCTTTCATTATAAACAGCAGGATAGTTGTCATTTACCGCGAGAAAGTTCGGAAAATCTTCAACGGCTCTTATACGGGATCACATAAGGCACCAAATAACGGACGCTATATCTGAATCGAAAGAGGAAATTCGATAAAAATGTCCGAACTCCTGAGCTGCGTGGAACAGCGGGAAGAGCAGACTGAACTTGAAGAAGCCGGAGGAGCAGAGGTAAGATGGTTTAAAATGGGCATTGTCTCCTCAACACCGCGTAGCTACATCTTTCATAGACCAGCCACACAAGTCTGAAACTCTGGAAACCCCGGTCCCTTGACGTTACCCACTTGTTCCTCAAATTCGGCTACGTTAAATTATTACTTTGTCAATGTTAATGCGGGCTGTTTGAGCTAACTAACTAGTTGGATCGCCGCAGAGGGGCTATCGTTAGCTCACGACAACAACAGCTCGCTCCCATTCACTTGGGACTGAAGCTAACGTTACAGCACAGAGCAGCAGCAAGGCCAGCCTGTTTCATAAGCGCTCACACTACTAGCTAGCTTAGCCTCGCTAGCAACCCATCGACCATCACATTAAAAGTCCCAGCGTGCTTTTTGTTTACTCCGAGGCTAGATTTACTCCGTAAATTGTTTGTGACTGTAATAAGGCTTGTGGAAAACCTCGTAAAAGTAACGAGCAGCGCGCACCCATGCTCTGCTGTCCGGTCCGCGTCTTTGTTTTCAGTGGGACAGTGCAGCAATGGCTTTTGTAACCGAGGATGATGATGCTGCTGCTGCTTCAGCGCTGCATGCCTGCAACTTTCCTTACCTGGTGTTGACTAATATCCTCATTAATAGAAGTGTTTTCAGGTGTGCAGCTTAACAGTTGGAATAACATACAATAAAACAAACTTTATTGATGCAAGTGTCACCGCAGCAAGAACATACGCATAGTATAAGTAACATTAAATAGTAAGATTAGTACGTTATGATCACCTACTACACCCACAAAATGAAGTATGAACACCAAGGGTGCGAAACACTATATACATGTTAACTCAAATAGTAAATACAACGTGTATTGAGGCAAACGTAGTGACGAATAAACATCAAACAATGCATTTAATGCAAAAATTGCACTCGGGGGGGGGGAATCCATTTGGGTGGTGGGTGAAGTGTCTGCAAATGGCAGTGTTAGCAGCATGAAATGCAGTAAAAACATAGTGTGAAGTATGCCCAATAATGCAAAGGCAGTAGTGCAGAAGGTTGAGCACTGTGATTGACTTGCAACCCAGTTGTTTTGGTCCACAGGAGCAGTGGTAATATCAGCAAGGGCAAAATACAAAACAAAAAATGCCAAGAGCTGCCTAGAGTGTTTAGGGTTTACTGTAGGGGAGGTTGGAAGATGTTGTTATTGATAGCCAGGATTTTTTTTTTTGCTTGTTATCATTCGTCTCTTTCCTACTTCCTCTGTTGGGTCCAGAGAGCAACCAGAACAGCTAGCAATTTGTCTAGTCTGTTCCTGTCGGTTGTTGTTGGATACATCTGAGAGAGCCACTAAACAAGACTGCTTCTGTTTACTTTTCTTCTGCTCAGGAGAAGTCAGACTCTTCAGATGCTGGAAAAGAGTCCTCTTCAGATGCCGGGCCCGATGGACAAGATGCCTCCTCCTCGTCATCCAAGAAAGTACCTGCTCCGGGCTATGAGGAGAAAGTGGTAAGGACACTTTTACTATAGCTATCACCACATGGCTCAACACTCGGTTCTTGGAGAAATAAGTTAACAAGTCTGTCTTCCTGTGTATGTAGCAAACAGACCGGACCAACAGATTTGAGTACCTGTTGAAGCAAACAGAGTTGTTTGCTCATTTCATCCAACCAGCCGCACAGAAGACCCCCACCTCCCCGCTCAAGATGAAGCCAGGGCGTCCTCGCATCAAGAATGATGAGAAACAGAACCTGCTGTCTGCCGGAGAGTGCGTACATACAGATTGGTTTCATTTTAGGAAGTTTACTCACATTGTGATCATGGCTTATTATTGTTCCTTTTTGATGTGCATTAACAGCAACCGACATCGCCGCACAGAGCAAGAGGAGGATGAAGAGCTTCTAAGCGAGAGCACCAAGACCACTAATGTCTGCACGCGCTTTGATGACTCTCCCTCCTGTAAGCAATGACCTGTTCTTATTTAGGCTTGAGAGGAAGGAATATGGCAAATGTGTATGTGATGTGCAGAAGTGATGATAATGCGTTTCCTTGTCTCTTATTTAGACGTCAAGTCAGGAAAAATGAGAGACTATCAGGTCCGTGGTCTGAACTGGCTCATCTCTTTGTACGAGAATGGCATCAACGGCATCCTCGCTGACGAAATGGTCAGTACTTTCTCACAGTCAAAACTGCATTTTATTTATTTTTATCTTACAATATTGTTGTATTTACATGTACTGCTCCATCTCACACACACAATCTGCTGCTTCTCAGGGTTTGGGGAAGACTCTGCAGACTATTTCCCTGCTGGGTTACATGAAGCACTACAGAAACATCCCTGGTCCCCACATGGTGCTGGTGCCCAAGTCCACCCTCTACAACTGGATGAATGAGTTCAAGAGATGGGTGCCTTCGCTCCGTGCAGTCTGCCTGATCGGAGACCGAGAGGAGAGAGTAAGTTGCATCAGAACATTCTGATTGTCTAATAAGCCCAGTGGAACTGGAAATGCCATGATTTGATATTTCACCCTGTAATGCTCCCTATTTCTTCGATTTTTAATGTGCTTGTTTTACAATAGGAATGATTTTGCAAACCATACAACATCTTAGCGTAGTAGACCTACTTTTCATTTCAGCAAGTCAGGTTTATGTGTGGAATCATCATTTCTGATCACAGCAATGCAGTACTTGTACCGCTACGCTGTGGTCTTGGATTGAATGTTTTGTGGTGATTTTGGGTTTAGTGATATGTACCCAAACCAAATAACAGATACAAGATTTAGGTAAATTGCATGCATTTCAAGTTACACCAGCTTGATTTTCAGCATTATTTATGGACACTTTAGATTATTTGATTTGTTTAGCTGGTGGGTTATAGTGAGTTTTGGACGTGTGTAATGTGCATCTCAGCAAAACCGTGTTAAAAAAGATTGACTTTACTTAGTGTGTGTGTGTGTGTGTGTGTGTGTGTGGAGGTCAGAATGGGAAGCAAGGAGTTGTCAACAGCATGCAAAAGATTCTTTTTTAGGTAGACAATCTGTCACTGGAGGGTACAGCCAACTTTAGCTTCACTAATGAAAAATAACTATTTGGTAGTTGTCTTTTACACTTATAAAACACTAAAAAAAAATTTGCATACATTTCAGAATGCCCTGATCAGAGATGTGCTGTTGCCTGGAGAATGGGATGTGTGTGTCACATCCTACGAGATGCTCATCATTGAAAAGGCAGTGTTCAAGAAGTTCAACTGGAGATACCTGGTCATTGACGAAGCCCACAGAATCAAGAATGAGAAATCAAAGGTGAGACAGCCACTGAAACAAATTAAGACATTTACACATGTCAAAACCACTTGGCGTTTTACAAGATGTCCTAATGAAGCCATTTATTTCCCATAGCTATCGGAGATCGTGCGAGAATTTAAGACCACCAATCGTTTGTTGCTGACTGGAACGCCGCTGCAAAACAACCTTCACGAGCTGTGGGCTCTGCTGAACTTCCTGCTACCTGACGTCTTCAACTCAGCAGACGTAAGAATCGCCTGGAAGTGCACAAGATGAACAGGGACTCTCACTAGATGATAAACCCACTTTCAAGCTGGAATCCTTAGTAATACTGATGTGTCTGCTATTTAGAAGAAAATTGCTCCGTACTCTGGTACTAATAACAGTTTTTGTGCCCAAAGGACTTTGATTCCTGGTTTGACACAAACAACTGCTTGGGTGATACAAAGTTGGTTGAACGTCTTCACACTGTAAGTGTTGCATTTTTTTTCATGTCAACTTCCTACAAATCTCTGTACATTTTAGGTGTCTTACAGCACTCTTTTGACCTGCCGTTTTTGTGTGTGTAGGTTCTGCGTCCCTTCTTGCTTCGTCGTATAAAAGCTGACGTAGAGAAGACTCTGCTTCCGAAAAAAGAGATCAAGATGTACGTGGGTCTGAGTAAGATGCAGCGAGAGTGGTAAGTATCCTCAGTTAAGCTTCAATTTGTCCTAAGCTTCTGTTGTTCTCCACAGCTCAAAATAAACTGGATACTGACATCAACTTGTACACTAGTATGCGATGATTAATTTGTCGCCGCCCATCAGGTACACAAAGATCCTGATGAAGGACATTGACATACTGAACTCAGCGGGTAAGATGGACAAGATGCGTCTGCTGAACGTTCTCATGCAGCTGAGGAAATGCTGCAACCACCCGTACCTCTTCGACGGGGCCGAGCCGGGTCCCCCGTACACGACTGACCTCCACCTGGTGGTGAACAGTGGCAAGATGGTGGTGCTGGACAAGCTGCTACCCAAGATGAAGGATCAGGGTATGTAGATGGCCATGCTGTCATTTTTAGACATCTTTAGATAGAGTATTTCTATTGCAGAATATTTTAAAATGTAGAATATTAAGAAAAAACACCTGTGTTTATTATTCATAAGTGGTGGAAGAAGTACTCAAAGTGTTTACTTAAATGAAAGTACCAATACAACAATCTTAACACTCAATTACACTAAAAAAGACAAAATGGTGATTCGTGCTGATTTTTAAATGTGTACTAATGTTATTGCACCAATAAAAGTGATATAATACAGTTAAAGTTAAGTGTGAAAGGACTGTTTTTTTTTTTTAGTTTTTTTTTCTTCTTCTTCTACATTCCTCTGACTAATTCTACCGTCTTTCCTTCCTTCCAGGTTCACGTGTGCTCATCTTCAGTCAGATGACCAGGGTGCTGGACATCTTGGAGGACTACTGCATGTGGAGGAACTATGGCTACTGCCGCCTGGATGGCCAGACGCCGCACGAGGAGAGACAGGTGTGGTGCTTGGATCTTGTATCAGAAGATGTCGCAGGAGAGATTTAAGTTGACCGATTGCCATTTGGTCATCTCAGGAAACCATAAGATGAGTTTAGTTTAGTTTTTTTTAATATATATATACCTTTGTGTGTTTTCAGGTCTCTATCAACGCATACAATGAGCCCAACAGCTCTAAGTTCATCTTCATGTTGAGCACCAGAGCTGGAGGACTGGGTATCAACCTGGCTACAGCGGATGTGGTCATCCTGTACGACTCGGACTGGAACCCCCAAGTCGATCTTCAGGCCATGGTTAGTACTCTGAACTTCACATTCTTTATCCAGTAGGAAGGAGTCACAGGGTCTGATTGTGTTTCCCTGAAAAATGACAGTGGTCGCTGTCGAACTTTGATTTCAGATGCAGGGGACATGACCAGTTCAATCTTTTTATTTCAGGACCGAGCTCACAGGATTGGTCAACAGAAGCAGGTACGCGTCTTTCGTTTCATCACTGAAAACACAGTGGAGGAGAGGATTGTGGAGAGGGCCGAGATGAAACTGCGCCTGGACTCCATTGTGATCCAGCAAGGTAACTCCTCTTTCCGGTCTCATCAGTACTCACAATTGAGGTGTTTGTACAGAGATGGGTCTCAGAGAAATGTAAAATTGGTACTTTACAGAAAAGCGACTAAGCTGACTTCTATTTGTTTAACAGGAAGACTTGTGGATCCAAGCGCAAACAAGCTGGGCAAGGATGAGATGCTGTCCATCATCCGCCACGGTGCCACACATGTGTTTGCCTCCAAAGAAAGTGAGATCACAGATGATGACATT
The DNA here is from genome assembly GCA_023631565.1 of Gymnocephalus cernua. Taxonomy (NCBI): domain Eukaryota; kingdom Metazoa; phylum Chordata; class Actinopteri; order Perciformes; family Percidae; genus Gymnocephalus; species Gymnocephalus cernua. The sequence continues at coordinate 18,366,361 of CM042427.1, read as the reverse complement.
GATGCAATCCTGGAGAGAGGTGAAAGAAAGGTGAGTCAGGATGCATTAGAGAAAATCAATGCCTTTTTGTGTCTAGTTTTTTTTTTTTTTTTTTTAATACATTTACCACAACATTAACGCTCTAATCTTGTCATTTGCTAGACCATGGAGATGAAGGAGAAGCTGTCTTCACTGGGTGAGAGTACTCTGAGAAACTTCACCATGGACACAGAGAACAGCAGTGTGTACACATTCGAAGGAGAAGATTATAGAGAGAAGAAAAAGGTAAAACTAACAACTAACGAATCAGTATTCAGTCGGTAGTCTTTAATTCCCACAACATGAATCTTTGAACCTTGTTTCCCTTCTTGCTTTTTCCTTCAGGTCATTACCAACTGGATCGAGCCACCCAAGAGAGAAAGGAAAGCCAATTACGCTGTGGATGCTTACTTCAGAGAGGCTCTGCGAGTCAGTGAGCCCAAAGCACCCAAGGTAGGGACCGATCACTCTACCAACACCCTTAGGATATAAGGCATTAATGCAACAGAATGTGTAATTGCAATGCTCTTATTATGGATGGCATGCTGTCCTGGTTGAGGCGTACCATTTGTCATAACATTCTGTGTGACTCCATTTCCCAGGCTCCTCGTCCTCCCAAGCAGCCAAATGTCCAGGACTTCCAGTTCTTCCCTCCGCGTCTTTTTGAGCTTCTAGAAAAGGAAATTCTGTTCTACAGAAAGACCATAGGCTACAAGGTACAGAGATGTTTTCCAGATGAGAAACGGATCATTTGTACACATTTGGTTTGGAGTAGCAATGTGTTTTAGAAATGTCTCTGAGTCAGTCTGTGGCTGTGGCCTTTTAGGTTCCCCGTAATCCAGACATGCCAAATTCAGCTCAGCTCCAGAAAGAAGAGCAGGGTAAAATCGACGAGGCTGAGGCTCTTGCAGAGGAGGAACTGGAGGAGAAGGAGAACCTGCTGCAACAGGTACTGGTCATTCTCGCTAAATACAATACATTGATGGCTAATATGCCGCAAGTCCAAATGAAATGTTCTGTTTCTGGGTCTAGGTTGTGCATATTTTGATCAACTGTACCTTCATTGCAGGGATTTACTATTTGGAACAAACGTGACTTCAACCAGTTCATCAAAGCCAACGAGAAGTGGGGAAGAGATGATATTGAGAACATTGCCAGAGAAGTTGAGGGAAAAACTCCAGAGGAGGTCATGGAATATTCTGGTAATGACTTGTCCTATATTCCGCAGGCAATCCAAAACGCTTGACTTCTTTGCATATTTAGGGAATTCATGTTTGTGTTTGTTCCTTCAGCTGTATTCTGGGAGCGCTGTAATGAGCTGCAGGACATCGAGAAGATTATGGCCCAGATAGAGAGGGGAGAGGCCCGGATCCAGAGAAGGATTAGCATCAAGAAGGCACTGGACTCAAAGGTAGCTGTCGACCATTTGGCTATCATTTCTTGTTTAAACAACTTAATTAGCTTATCTCATTAAGCATTGTTTTAATCACTTAAACTCTCAATCTTGCTCTAATCCTTTAATTGTCTCATCATCACCATGTCTGCTCATCCTGATTCATCAATTAACGGCCCCTCAATATGTTTCTCACCTCCTTGCCCAGATTGGTCGCTACAAGGCTCCCTTCCATCAGCTCCGTATCTCCTACGGCACCAACAAAGGCAAGAACTACACAGAGGAGGAGGACCGCTTCCTTATCTGTATGCTCCACAAGCTGGGCTTCGACAAGGAGAGCGTGTATGACGAGCTGCGTCAGTGCATACGCAACTCGCCTCAGTTCCGCTTTGACTGGTTCCTCAAATCCAGGACTGCCATGGTAAGCGTTGGCGTCTTTGTAGGATTTCTCCTGTATTTTCTTTTTAATATTGTGGATGCTGTTATAAAGGTGTTGCCTAAAAATATAAACTGTGTGTGTGTGTGTGTGTGTGTGTGTGTGTGTGTGTGTGTGTGTGTGTGTGTGTGTGTGTGTGTGTGTGTGTGTGTGTGTGTGTGTGTGTGTGTGTGTGTGTGTGTGTAGGAGCTTCAGAGGCGATGCAACACCCTGATTACACTGATAGAGAGAGAGAACATGGAGCTGGAGGAGAGGGAGAAGGCTGAGAAGAAGAAACGTGGCCCAAAGAGTGGCTCAGTAAGTTACAAATCTCATATTACAGATGGCAAGCCACTTGTTTATTGATGCTACCTGGGTTGTTACAAAGTAACATTTGTCTAGGGCTGGGTATTGTTTGGTAAGTTTTTTCCCTACCAGTGCTGATGTGATTTTTTTTTTTTTTTTAATTGAATTTTTTTCCCCTGAAATGGTGCATCTGTTTGTTTGTCTAAACTCAAAATAACATACTAAATTGACTGAGATAAGTATTGAGGTTTGCTACCCAGCCCTGTCTTTATCTGGAAGGCACTGACTTTTATGTCTTCCCTAATCATTTTCTCCTCTTATCTAGGCCCAGAAACGGAAGTCAGAGGCAACCCCAGATGGTCGTGGACGCAGGAAAAAGCTCAAGTTGTGAAGCTGTTCACAACATTGATCTACTGCATACAGTGTCAGAATTTGAGGGCTGCGGCCAGCTCCAGTATCGTTAGTCCTAATGTCTGTTTGTTTTGCAGGCTGTGATAATGTACTGTGTATAAAAAAAAAAAAAAAACGATGGACTGACCTCGTTGTATTTGGTTTTGGGAAGTGCTCCTTACAAGCCTGCCTTGTTGTCACTTACCTAAACACTGCAGCTGTGCTGGTTTAGTTTTTTGTTTGCTAGTCCTTTTTTTTTACTAGTACTTAATTGAAATATATGTATTTATGCCTGTTGGTTGTACCACATTCCATTGTTTGAAACAATATGTACCCTTTTATTTTTAGGAAAACGTTTGTTCTTTTATCTTCCTATGTGAAGTAGAAAATGTCTTTTTGAACGTCACAAATAAATCTCCCGTTTTTTAAAAATATGTGGTAAATAAGACACTGATTCAAAAAAGGACATTTATATTTGGCAGTTGAAGTGTACATACATCCAAACTCTTGACAAAATGAATAAGCCATAAAAGTCTACTAACACAGGGCACATTAAAATATACCTGTAGAAGAATAATTATAACTTATACCACACTTGTTTTTTCAGGACTTGATCGACAAACCAGAAAGCCGTATAGTTTATAATTTTTTCAAGTTTCACCAGGGTGTAGTAATACCTTTTTTTTCATAGCCTTACATTGATATATACACGGATAGTTTTGCATCTGATTACAGCCACATTGACCAAAAAAAAGTAGATTTCTGCATTCTCAAACGACTAAAATGACATTTACAATCCCTTTCAATGACACCATATTGGTATTGTTACTCAGCAGTGGGCAGGTATACTGCAGGCTTTTTTAAAGCACAACAGTTAAATATATGCCAATATAATACTAAAAATCATGTATCACATCATTCATTAAGTTCAGCTCAACTAACATTCAATCCATTTTGCTCTACTCCACAAAACAAAATAATGAACAGTGAATTACAGTAATAAAAAAAACTTGGTAAACTAGTTATTTTTAAAAGGAGGAATATAGAAAATGATTTTCTTTCATGAAATTTAAACCTTGCCTTTTTATATGTGAAATAATTGTATTTACTAATATTGGGAGTTTCATGCATTTGCAAACACTGGATGAAGTGGGATATTTTACAACTTGGCAACCAATGAAGCAGGTGAATCATTGTGAGGGGCTTCTTCGTACATCCATGATTCTAACGCAATTCTAAGCAAAAAAGGCAAAAACCTATAGTACATTACAGCTAGAACTAACCATAATCAGAGATCAATAAGCCTCCCAAAACTCTGGTGCATTCTCTACATGTAGGCCCCAAGCACTGACATATTGTGCTGTCCACAGGTTGTACTGGGCTCTACTCAGTGCTACAATAGTTGGGCTTTGAAGGCACAATGGTGGAGGAGACTATCATAGTCTTTTTAATAGGGGGCAGGTGTTTGAGGTGAAAGGGGGGTCCACATCTAGACCTCAGAGTTGTCTGAGCTGCTCCACATGCCTGCTGGGCCTTGGCTGTAGCCATTGTAGGCAGAAGAAGAGGAGGTGGTATAAGGAGGGAACTGGGTCTTCTTTTCCCTCTTCTTGCGCCGCAGCAGCAGAATGACAATGGTGGCAATGAGGCAGATGAGAAGGATCAGACCTGCGAGGCCCACTAACATGGGCACGGTGGAGGTATCAGCCAGTTCTCTGCCAGAACTTTCCAGCAGGGGGCGGTCCAGGATGGGGTCACGGTTAGGGGACCAGGGCTGGCGCTGGCTGACCACCATGCGGTCTGCTCGGTCTAGAGCGATGTGCTGGATGTTGGTGCCCCGGTTGTTTTCTACACCGATGTCCTGGGCCACACCAAGGTCAGAAAGCTCAGGGGCGGCACGGCGGTGGCGGTGGGTGGCCATGTTGGAGGTCTCGGGCTGCTCAACAGAGGACATGCTGTGATGCAGGTACTCCACACTGCGTTTGCCAATGTTGCGGTTGGCGTTTTCTCTGGAGCGGACTGTGTAAATAGTGTGGATGAACCATTCCCGACCAGCAGCCACCTGCAGAAGAAATGCATGTTTGAGTCTGTTTCTTCTGTATGTATGTTGTTTATGCAATGCACGAATATACCGTAATTTGAGAATTATACAGACCTGGAAAAGTGGAGATGAGGAGAGTGAGAAGCCATCTGATCCTGGTTGTCTGACCAAAGGCAGACCTCCAGGTGTGTCTTGAGCCAGTGTGGCCTTAAAAGCAACATCACCAAATACTGTAGCTTGAGTCTCTGGCTGGGCCTTGTCCTGCAGAACAACGCACAGAAATCAGAAATGACCCCTACTTTTCTTTTCGCCTTCACAACACCTTAAAGCATTGTCTTTGTGGTTTCATTGCATCTTACCAGGATTTTGAATCTGTAAAGCAGAGAAGGAGCGTCTGCCAGGCAGCCGTACTCCTTGTTGGTTGGGTTATACTTGGGAACGTAGCCATCTGCTCCAGTGCAGAGGAAGACTTTCTCAATGCTGCAGGAGAAGGAGTCACCGAGGTTCTGGACAGGGTCCACCATCACACGACCGTAGATCATGGAACCTGAAGCAAAGAACAGATGAAATGGTAAGTGGCACTGTAACATGGGATCCTCAGAAGGTAAATGGGTCTCAGCTGCAATGTTTACTAAAATCCACTAGGTGGCAGTGTTGTACTACCATCTGAAAAAGCAGCATCAGTTCCTTCTCCAAAGCCCATGGAGCCATCAGACAACCACAACTCCTTCTTGGACAGCAGGAACATCTGAGTGTTGAGGCTAAACTCAGCTGCAACTGGGTCACTCACCTGGAGCACAGAACAAGAGTTACCGCACAAAGAACATATTCTGGGTGGTAATGAAAGCGGCCCCAATCTTGAGATATTTTGTAGTAAATGTTGTAAACCTTTCCTGACAAATGTAACTGCCCTGGAAACAATTAAATGTTATTAAAGTCTTACTGATCGTTAAGATGGTATTTTTGTCAGAATCTTAAGACTAACCTGCTGGAAGCGAATGTCCATGTCAAACGTAAGTGGCTCTCTTGGGTGGCAGACAGGAGGGATGCTGAACTCCCCATTAGGTGATGCAATGCAGGCGATCAACTTCACTGTGTAGGTCCCAGAGTAGTCTCGCACCTAGAAGTCACACAAAAACATAGAAACAATGTTAAGACTGTCTATAAAGTTTACGATCATTTCCCCAAAACTGGCACGTTTTGATTGCACGTCGACTCACAGCAAAGTCTGAGACAAAACTCCACTGCTGCATGGGCTGGTTGTAAGTGGGCTCGGTCCTGACCAGGGCGAGAGTGAATGTCAGCCCAGGGTGGTCGGCACACATCACCATGGATGACACGCTGGTTCCTGAAAACAAACATGTAGACAGTCATACATCTTTAAAGCAGCATTTTGTCCAAACTAGAACTAGCAACAGTGTCTACTTTTGTATTTAAAGAGTGACCCTTTACATTGTTTGTGCCACTTGCTTCCTAACTGTAAACGCTGAAGGGTCATTTTGACATTTGCTGAAATGACCTCTGGCACTTTCACACAGGAAGGACCCCTAATGTGGAACTCCAGAAATAGATGAAGAGAGGATTTTAGCCACAGGGTAATCCAATAGGAGGTTGCTGTATAGAATGACCACACTGGTTGGTTTTAGGGCATGTGTGTGTGGGCGCCGCCCTCTTACCTGAATGAGACATAACAAACTGTCCCCTGAAGCGAGCCTCTGTCTTGAAGTTGACCACCAGACGTCCCTCCTCATTTATACGCATACTGGTTGGGTACATGGCTCCTATGAGAACAGAGAACAACGTTTTACAGCGCTTCACAAATGGACTGTAAGCACCAGCAGGGAGCAGCATCGGTCTAAAAGAATATACCTTGTAGCTCAGCCTCAGGTGGGCTGCCGATGCCGTCCTGCCACAGAATAGCAGTGTCGTACACAAAGGTGAGTTTGAGCTCTGACTGCAGGTCAAAGTGCTGCCAGCCTCCCACAGCCACTGGAGAGTGGAAGACGTAGGACACAAACAGAGGAACGCGCAGGGTGACGTAGGACTGGACCAGGTTCAGCACCTAAATAAGAGATAAATTAGTCATTGTCAAGGATAATGTAGGATCTGTAGTAGTATCTCTTTGTGAGTTTAATGGATTTACTTCAACACCAGGAGAGAATCCACTGATCGGTAAATGCTGGTCTAACGGGGCCTTTAGGATCTTTGATTTTCTGTAGTGTTTTTCTTTATGTATTTCCTACCTGTCCATCGGTGCCTATGGAGCCGCCACAGTCATTCAGCAGCTCTGACATGTCGTAGTAAGTGGTGAACTCCCAGAGGCAGGCCTCCAAGTTGAGGTTTCTGTAGAAGCGCAGAGAGTTGGCTGAGCGCATGACCGGGTTGTACTGGTAGGGTGATGTCTCGCCAATGATTTCAGGGTTCTTTGTTGCATCTGTGATGAAGCCGTGACCTGTTTGGATCTCATTGAAATCCAGCAAGTTGGAGCAGCGATGGTTGCCCACACGTGTGCCGTCTGGGCTTAGGGTGAGCTCAAAGTTCGACAGAGGTCTTGTGGAGATCACTGGTAACATACCTGTTGAGAGTCAAAAACCTGTTCATTTATTGTGTATTTGTCTAGTTACTGAACATGAAAGACTATACTGTATATCAATGGTTGCAACACCATTTTACTGCTCACCATCCATGTGAGGCATGTTGATAGTCAGTTTCACGAGGTTGGGGAAGTCTGGGTCATCTGGACCGGTGTAGCGGATCTTAGCAGAGAAAGGTTCAGCTCCAACAGTGCCTGGGATACGAGGCTGACACATACCTGCAAAGAGGTAGAAGTCAGTTCAACCAATGAACTCTATACCAAATATATATTTGGGGCTGTCGCATCAGTCCTTCACTCACCCTCCTCCTTGCTGATCACAGCAATGGGACTGGACAGCTCCAGACCGGCATCTCCATTGGCATTGAAGGCTCTTGCAGCACATTGAACCCTTGAACCGCTCTGGAAGTAGATTGAATCCAAAGTGATGGACTTGGTGTTGGTGAAGAAAGTATTAGTGTCCACCTCCCTCATGGGGCTGGTCACTCCATCTGACCCGGTGGGGGCGCTGACCAGCCAGCGATACTGGGTGAGAGTGTCGTTGATGTTCTCCGCAGAGCAGATGGAACCGGTTTTGTCAAAGTCGTGGTACTTAGGGTTGCAAGCCTGCAAGGGATGACAGGACAGATGGCAACTGACAAATTAAAGAAATTTGGAGGTGTGTGTGTGGCTCTCAAAAGCAGCAGACGCATTGCACTCACCGTCACACACACAACAGGGTATCCATTCGACGGGTGGGGCTTGTCTTTGGATTTAGCTGTGTCATCATACATTAGCAGGGAAACCACCTGGGGCACGGCAGGGAAGGTAACATCTGCCACACTGTCCATCTCCTCAATGTACACAATGGCCTTGTTCATCTAGCAAAAAGAGGAAATGCATAATTAGCTCAAGACTTTAAATCCACCAATCTCATTGATCATTCATGCCAAAGTATAATGTTCTTTCATCAGTCCTCTAATATATCTTCCTCAAATCGTGGTACCTAACATATCTGAATTTGTCACGTGAGCAGTACATGCCCAATGTGGAGTATATGGGTAGAATCTCACAGTTCTGTTAATAGGTTTGTCTACTGTTTGGCTCTGCTGGGACATTCCCCCCAGCATCTCATTCCAGAGGGAAAGGCTTTTTATAAGACTCTGTGGTTCAGGCCTGCTGACAGCAATGCCAGCTGCTGCCTGGCTATTTTAGCACAGGCTGACATGACAGGGGCGCATGCTCACACGTGTAGATATGCAGCACAGTACATATGCACTGGTTTATATTTGTTTGTGTGTATGTGCTGTGTAACCTCCGTGTCACCTGTATTTCAGCCACCATGTTGTCATCAGGCTTCATGTGTACAGTGAAGGCCTCTCTCATCTCTCTCTGACCGTCATACAGGATCTCAATCTCCACAAAGTGTTCCGTCTCACCCTCTTTGAACTCAACATCTTAGACAACACAGAGACAGTGAAGTGAGTATTGATCAAAATATCTCCAAATATCTCCAATGTAAATTCAGATCAAGAGGCACTGTGAAAGCCACTGCGTCACTTTGCGGCCACCAAACCATGTTCTTACCTTCTGACAGCGGGTTGTAGTCTTCTCCGGAGGTTGCAGAGCCGTCCTTGGTGTGCACTCTCACCACTGAGACCTTTGAGGTGTCTCCAACGCGCAGGATGGGAATCTTCACTATAGCCACGTCACCTTTGACCTGAGGTTCACGTACACTGTATTTGATCTCAGAGAAACGGATGATGGGCTCTAGAACAGGAAGAACATTTGAATTACAAATGAGCCAAAACAACATCTACATAGTTATTTTCTCAAATGTACAAATAGAGTAGTTTACAAGAACAGAAGAACACACACAACTTAAATGTAGTTGCCGTTGTTGACAATTCCGTCTTTTTGGATGCAGCAAAATACTTCATTTTTTTCAGATTCTATACATTGTTTTATGATGTATAAATGTCAAATTAATTTGCACTTATTTGCAGCTTCATCCAGCTTCATATTTGTAGCCTGCCCGGTACAAAACTCTCTCCAGAGTTTCACAGGAGTGAAGTGCTTTGCTCAAGGACACCTCAGCAAAAGTTCTTAAGGGAGGTGTTTTTATTTTCCACACCCACCGTTTATTCCTGTTGGTTTTATCTATTTATTTGGTTATTTGAAATATTTGTATGCATTTAATTTTTTTTTTTATGTTGGTAAAGTACATACTGTCTTTCCCGTCTGTGACTGTGACCAGCGCTTCCTTCTGCTCCCCGATAGAAGCTCCATAAGGAGACTTGCTCTTGGGAGTTCCCAGGACGAGACGGAACTCTTCATTGTCTTCATGGACGGAATCGTCCATCAGGCTGACTACACACGGCTTCTCAGTTTCACCTGGAGAAAAATGGTCAACATACTCGGAAAAGTGCTGCTGGATGTAGAGGGACAGAGAGATTAAGAGGGATAGGCAAGGTCTTACCTGGTAGGAAAGTTATGATTGATGCGTCAGTATTGGGTCTTTCACTGTAGTCCATCATGACTTGGGCAGAGCCTTGGCGAGTGTAACAGCGCACTGTGGACCGGAGGCTAATGTCTCCACTGCGGTACACTATGGCTGTTACCTCCCCATCAGACTCATCCACCTTGTAGCTTCCTTCCTTAAACTGAACCTTTGGCACTGTAAAGACAGCAATCGGTTTGTTACCAGAGTTTCACTGCGTTTGAGTGAAGCAAATGACTGTGATTTGCACTAAAAAATCTAAAATAATTCAAAAAAATGTAATTGTTAAAAGCCAAAATTTAATTTTGAATGTTTTAAGTTTAAACCGTTATTCATAAATTTACAAAAGCAACTTTAGACCCATACCAGGACATTGACCAGGACATTTACAAACCACTTAAGGATTTGTACAATCACTTCGTAAATGCTTTATTATATTAATAAATACTTAAATATCCTTATTTCCTATAAAAAACACATTATTGTGTGTTTCAAACAATGTATTCATTGTTTATGTAATACTAATTAGTGGGATCAAAATAAAATGTGTTTTTCTAGAATTGTACCTAAATGATCATATTTCAGTGCATTCATTTTAAACTAATGTCAACAATCATACTTGACTCACATCATATAGAATCTACTTTAAAGTTACTGTAGGCTTGGAACATACTATACACAATGAGGTTTTGTATGTGTGCTTGACACTCACCGTCAGTGACTGTATCATTAATGGTGATGGTGGTCTTGCTCGGTTCTCCCAGCACAGCATTCATGGGCATCCGTAACACGAGGTCAAAGGTCTCTGGCCCCTCCAGCTCCGGCTGACCCAGATCATCCAGGATGGTCACTCTGAATGTCTGCATTGTCACTCCAGGAGCAAAGTCTAAGTTGCGACTAATGCCAACATAGTCCAGTCCAGCTGCCAGATAGAGAGGAAACCGTGAACTAACACTGTAATGCAAAATCATAGCTAAATGCTGTTATTCGGTGGCACTGCTGATTTTACCTTCTGCAGAGACAGGCTCACTCTTCCTGGAGCGCACAGTGACAGTAGCCGTCTTAGACAGGTCGGTCCCTGTCCTCCAAACCTTGACCTCAACGTAGCCTGAGCTCTCATCCACGACATACTCCGGTTCCCCAAAATACAGCGAGGGCTCTATGGAATTTGGGAATAATAGAAAATTGCAATGGGTAAATGATTAAAGCTATAGTACGTAGTTTCTGCTGTCCCCATGATGAATTCTAAGACAACAAAACTGTCAGTGCGTCCACATGATACAAGCCTTCCGTGACCGTGCCCCCCCCCCCAAGCTTTAAGACATGTTGCCGTTTCAAAATGGCTAGAGGCCAGCACTTTTTTAGATGAAATAACCATGCCAGAAACATGAAATACATTTATCATCACTACATTTTGTCATAATATTGTCCTTTCATCAGTTCTGCTTCTGTTTGTCAGACCAAAAATCTCTTCTGGCAAAGACATAGCAACATAAGCTTTTATTCGAGCCGTGTTCAGGGACAAATTGGCATGAATGGCTGAGCAAACTCCCTAATTTTCTGACTCAGCACAGGAAGAGAGCTGTCATCCCTCTTATCCTGTTCTCCTTCAACCTTCCTCCCCCACTTATCTAAATCCAGACAGCTCTGTCTGAACTCAACGCCAAAGGGCCGAGGATACACCTGAAGAATAAGGCGTGTGCTTGTGTGTGCATGAGTGAAGGGATGTTCCCAGTTTCTGATGATAGAGCAGCTGATAAGCAGTATGGCGACGGTTTGGCAGAGACAGAGAGGTAACCCTCCACTTTGCAAGGCAGAGGGCAAGAATTCAGACCCCTGGAACACATTGTCAATTCATCTCTTCTCACTTCTGTATAAAGTGCGTTTTCATCACACTGTGTTCAGTCAGTGCTCTTAGAGATCCACTGATAGCAGCACAAACTCAGAACTTTAGCTTTTTGGACTATAAACTAAGGAAAAGAGAGAGAAAAGACAGACAGAGAGACAGAGACATTTTCAGTGTAAATGATGGTGCCAATTTCAAAAAGGCACCCTTTATAAAGGGTTTGTAAGTAGTAATTGGTAAATGTGTGTAAAAATCTCTTTGTTTTTAGTAATTATACAGGATTATATATTGGTAATATATTAATGAATGCTCAGGGTTTCTCATTTCTAATAATCCAATCTGCAGTTATAAATGATTAAAATGCATTAATAAAGGCTGTTTGCAATAACCCACCCTGATCAATCCTGATGAATTAAAGAGCTTCAGGAGTATTTTTTTCACAACTTTCACCCCAAAGTTGTTAGTAGTAATTTTCTTTTTTTTAAAGTAATTTTCAAAGCATTTTTAAAGCCATTAGTGACAACTTAAATAAATAAATAATAAAAATAATAAATAATAAGGAACACAGTCCTGAAGTTAAAAACAGCTGCATCTCTTTTTATAAAGAATTGAAAGAAGAAACAAAAAATTACTATATTATATTACTCTTACAAATGAAAAGTTGAATTGTGGCTGTGGCTGATGTTGACATATATATATATATATAGACCATGTGTGGCAATGAATGAGTTTGGAATATTGTAATTTGACTTTAGACCGATCAAATACAGATATATATTTATTTTGTCTATATACATGTTCTGTGAAAGTGTTGTTTGATGACCATAGGCTAAAACACAGAGTTGCTCTCAGTTATTGGTGCTTAATCAGAATTTGCAGCTCTAGATTTAGAATTCGACAGATGCTGCAACAGGCAACTGATGCTGAAGGATGGATCTCTGGCACTCTTTCAGTGCACCGCCGCCTCCAAGTCAGCTATTTAGTACAAGGGAGAATGAGAAGGGGGGTTATATGCAGCAATGAGTGCCAACATGGCAACCTTAAATATCAGTGGGAGGAAGAGCCAAACAAATACAGTAACAATGGAGGCTCGATGTTGGCAAGAGTCCAAACCACAAGTTTACTCAGACAGGCAGATGGATTCACACACAAACACTCTCTCTCTCTCTCTCTCTCTCTCTCTCTCTCTCTCTCTCTCTCTCTCTCTCTCTCTCTCTCTCTCTCTCTCTCTCTCTCTCTCTCTCTGAACCAGATTTATGATGGGGTGTTACTTCAGGACCCACCAAGAAGTAAACCCACAATAGAGGTTTACACAGAGTCTTCTCTTGTCTCTTTACGTCTGGGAATGCACGCTGATTATTTTTACATAAAGTTCAATTGTACTCCTGTTCCAAATTGTTTGGGAGGGATGCTTTCTCCGCGAGGACGTCTGTCACTACAACAAGCAAGTCCAGAACATTTGCCTCAGTGAAAGGTTGGAGATATAGAGGAGAAAGGTGAGGAAGACAAAATGACTGCTATTACTGGTAGCAAAAGAAAGACTTTTTTTAATTTTGGGGGCTACAAATTGTCAAATTTGTTAAGACATTTTCTTTGATGGATCGAATCAAATCAACGATGTATTAGTGATTTATAGCTTTAGAAAAAAACTGCATTCCTTCTTAAGTTAAAAGTCTTATATCTTTAACAGAAACAGGCAACTTAGCCTTGTAT